>JANHMN010000001.1:141953196-142017360 GCA_030674055.1 Rhabdomys pumilio | reverse complement strand
GGGGGGGCCCCAGCCCCAACCCCAAAAGTGTTTTTCTTCCAGCTACACTCAGTCTCACGTTTTATATCCAGTCTCACTGGCTTTACACCTGGGCTCCAAGCACAGACCATCTCTCACCAAAATGATAGTAGCTATCTTTCCAACTACTCTCTCTACTCCCACCTTTGCCCCAGCCCCATAATCCCTGTCCATTCTCAACGCAGTAGCCAGAATGACAACCATAAAACTTAGCTAATAATATTAGGAATGTTCTGAAGTGAACATTTCTCACTACATTCATTGAAGCCATCCAAGATGGCTTCAAGCTTAAGATCCTCCCACCCGACCTCCCTGAGTAGCTGGGAATTAGACATGGCCAGCTCGAAAATTAAAGTTCTCTTTTAAATCTGAAAATTCCTTGATTCAGAGATTTGCATTTATTTAGAAGGAGTGAATTGAAGACATTTTTTGCCGCATATTTTTAAAAAAATCTTTTCTAGCATACAAAATTTAAATTTTAACACAAGGGCTCATATGATCCAGGCTGGCCTAGAACTCTGGTGCGTTTTGGAGGAAACCTTTGAACTCTCCTGCCTCCACCATCCAAGATTACAGGCCCGACACAGCATTCTCAGTTTTTCTGAAAACTAAAATAGTCACTTACCTATTGAAACCCTCCAGTAGAACGCAGACTAAAAGCCCTTTGAATAGCTTCTCAGCCACTTACACATATCTATCTTCTGTTTGGTTTTACATTCGCTCCTGCCACAGGAATCTAGCTTGCTAGGACACAGTTAGTTCTCTTATTCCTGGAAGGCCTGAATTCTCACCTTCTTCATATCAGTGTTTTGTTTCTCATGAGTTCAGGCATGTGGTTTCTGTATTAGTCTAATCCACCACTAGCTCTGAACAGGACACTTCCATCACCAGTAATCTACCCGGGGCTGTTCACTACCTTTCCACTTTCCCATAAATCCACCATACACTGTGTGTATGTGTGTGTGTGTGTGTGTGTGTGTGTGTGTGTGTGTGTACAGGGTTTGATGTAGTCCAGTGGGCTTTGAGCTCCCATTCCATCTCATCCTCCTGCCTCCACCTCCCCACTCTCCACCCCGAGCTGGGATTACAGATAATACACTACGCCCGGCTTTATACAATACACTTTAAGGAAGTTTCCTTAACCACTAACTCCGGAGTTTCGAGAGTTTCCCGTCTGAAAAGGACAGGTGGACAAAGTCTGGGTTGGGAAGCTCAGCTTGCCCATTCCAACTACGGCGCTAGGGCAGATGCAGGAGGTTCCTAGGAAAAGATGGAAGGAGTTTCTCCCCTGATGTGGAAGCAAATGGGATTGGAGTTTGAAGGAGTCAGGGTCTCCAAATTCACCCAAGGTAACCAAGCGCCACCTCCAAAAATCCGACCAGGGAACAGGGAATGCGGACCCACCCAGGACCACAGCACGCATGCGCACAGGGACTGCGCTCCCGGGCGGAGCCACGTGACTCTCCCGCGAGCGCTCCCAGCGGACAGGCCGCCCGTCCTTGCGGCGCAGGCGCACCCTCGTCTCCCGAGTCGGGGGTTACCGGATAGAGGTACAGCACCGCTCCCACCAGCGCCAGCAGGAACGTCACGGCGAAGATGGCGAAGTCCAGCATGCTTCCTCCCGCCTGCCCGCGCAGTCCGGGGCTGTGCGCTCCGCGGTGGCGCCCGCGGCTGGGGAGGGAGGTGGCCTCGGACGGTCGGCGAATAGGAGCCGCGGTCGCCCCGCCACGCCCGTGCTGGGCGTTGCCCCTGTTCTGCTGGCGACTGCTCCGCTGGCCACACGGAAACCTCCAGGCCCGGGTCCCACCCTGGCCTGGCTAGAAGCAAGCTGCGACACTAGTCTGCTTGCGTGCACAACGTGGTCTCACTCCTGCTTTTCAGTGCGACTCACGACCCAAGCTAATCTCGCCTGGACACCTGCATGGCTGAAGAGCCAGGCACCGTTAGATGCCCCTTGTTGCTCAAAAGCGGTCCAGTGAATGTGGCTGGTTTTTGTTTTATTTTTTTTTGACAGGATCTCACTATGCATCCCGGTCTAGCTTGGAACTATGTAGAGCAGGCTGGCCTCAGACTAACAGAGATCTGCCAGCCTCTTCCTGGTGCTGGAGTTGAAGGCGTAAGCCACGGTAGCAGACAGTGGGAAGGATTTCTGGCCACGGTGGCAGGCAGTGGGTAGGATTTCCGGCTGTTACTTATGACTTGCAGTAAATTCCTTGAGTTTTGCAAGCTCCATTTTCTTCTGTGTAGAACTGAAAACCGGAGGCTGCGGAGGTAGATTGGTAGAGTGCTTTTCTAGTACGTACAAAGTCCTGGTTTCAGTCCCCAGTACCACATAAACCTGGCTGGGTGGCACACTTTTGTAATCCCAGCATCCAGGAGATGGAGGCAAGAGAATGAAGTGTTTAGTCATTCCCAACTACATACCCTACCACTGGCAACTATGGGGTATTATTTTGAATGATTTAATGAGGCAGGTGCTCAGGTAATCCAGGAATTCGGTATGTAGTTTCATGTTTGAGTCAAGGCACCAGAGTAGCCCAGATGGGTAGCTGGAGGGATGGCAGTTTGATTGGGCTCATGAAGGGTGAGAACAGTCAGGAGTTCTTTGCCTCTTGGTCCCTTGATACAATCATCTAATATGGTTGGATAATAAGTAAGAGGGGGTGTCCTCACCATACTGGCTTTTGCTTTTTTGAGACAGGGTCTTGTATCCTATCGTAAAATTCACTATGTAGACAAGGCTGACCTCAAATTCAGAGGGATCCTCCTGCCTCTACCTCTCAAGTACTGGGATTAAAGGCCTGCATCACTATGCCTACTATAAGTGTCCTTTTTATGCAGTCGAGGCAGACTGTTGTAAACTCTGTTGCGTAGCTGTAGGGCCTGGTTTTCTGATGGTATTTTAATATACATAAGTACTTTATGAGCCTTGTCTACTTTGGTAAATTTATAGGTGGGAACTTTTCACTTGTAGGAGTAGAATTTATCAGGTTATTCCTCAAAAGGCTGGTGCTGGACAGGTGACAGTGTCTACATGCACAAATTAGATAGTCAATTTTGGTACTAATTTTATGGGAATTTGTCTGAATGAAAATTTTTGTTCTTGAAAAGCAGTTTTTTTCACCATTGATCAACTGTCAATGCAAAACATAGCTCTTAACTTCAGAGAGAATAAGAGATACTTTATTTGAGCCAAATATAGGTAAACATGGTCCAGGAATACAGAGCTGGGTTGCCCCAAATAACACGAATCTTTTCTATAGACTTTTACCATCACAGAAGAAAAGAAAGTGGTAAGTCAAGGCATTCACCAACATAGGTAGAGATACCAAGTAGGCAAGTGTGGTGGTCTACATGAGACTGGTCCCCAGAGGCCACTGTTTGAAGTCTGTCCACCAGCTGGTGGAGCTGTGTGCAAAGGATTAGGAGGTGTGGCCTTGTTGGAGGAGTTGTTTCTGGAGGTGAGTATTGAGATTTCAAAAGCAGTCAGGCCTCCCACCCCCATTCCTGCTTAGCTCTCTCCAACTCTGCTTTTGATCCAGAGGTGAGGCCTCAGCTGTTCCTGTTGCCATGCCTTGTCTCTGTCTTCATGGACTGGAAGCCTCTGAAACCATATGTTCAATTAAATGCTTTCTTTCATATGTTACCTTGATCATGACGTTTTGTCACAGCAGGAAAAAAGGAACTAAAACAGCGAGTTACCAAAAAGCTGGAGAAACTGTTAGTTTCTGGTGCCATTTTTAGTCTTTGGGTTGTGGAGGCTACTGGTATAAGACAAGTTTAACTTACTAGTTGAAAAGATATTAGGTCAGGCACAGGTATGCAATTAAGGAGATTAAATGCAATTAAACATAGCCTAAGATAATTTTGACTCTGTATCTGCAAAGTTCTGATCAACCAGCCTTATAAAAATCTTTAACATAGAAGAGGCTCTCTGAGACCTTGTTTACAGACTTCAGCATGTTCTCATACTGAATCTAAAAAAAACTTTTCAGAACCAGGCATGGAGGTAACGCATATAATACCAGTGCTCTGGAGTGAGAGGCAGGAGGGTAGCCAGATGTTCAAGGCCGGCATGGTCTACATAGTGAGTTCTAGGTGTCTTCAGCTACAAAGCCAGACCTGAATCAGACGACAACTGCACAAACAGTTTTCAGTTTTGTGAGTCTAAATTCTTCAGTGTTTTAAGACTCCTATTAAAAAATTTAAATATTAGCCGAGCATAGATGGCACATGCCTTTAATCCTAGCACTGGGGAGGCAGATTTAAGCAAATCTCTGAGTTTGAGGCCTACCTGGTCTACAGAATGAGTTCCAAGACAGCCAGGGATATATAGAGAAATCTTATCTCAAACAAAACAAAACAAAAAACACAAACAAATAAGAATTTAAATATTTAAGAAAATATTTAAGTACTTAAGCAGTTTGAAATTCAAAATATTTAAAATCCCCATGAGCCCTGCGGTGGTGGCACACGCCTTTAATCCCAGCACTTGGGAGGCAGAGGCAGGCGGATTTCTGAGTTCGAGGCCAGCCTGGTCTACAGAGTGAGTTCTAGGACAGCCAGGACTACACAGAGAAACCCTGTCTCGAAAAACCAAAAAAAAAAACCAAAAAACAAAAAAAAAATCCCTATGAATGTTTCTTCAAGATCAAAATAGCATCAAAATTTTATTAACTTGATGGCCTGAAATTATATAGGATTAAATATTATACATTAAGTAAAATTATAAACCAATAGTGGTTCACACCAGTAATATTGGCACTCAGAAGGCAGTAAATCTCCAACCCCAATAAGCCTGTGCAAAAACATACAACTCAGTTCCAATATTTATAAGCTTCGTGTCTAGACTGGGCAGACATACCCTGCAGTAGTCTATTCCTCAGCTATGAGATCCCTTGCTACTTGGGGTTTCTCCGGGCCATATAGTTCTCCACTTCCTTTCACCTCCTCTTCCTCTGTCTTCTCCTCCTCTGTTCCCTACTCTTGCCCCACTCTCTAAAACCTCCAGCCCCACCTTTCCCTTCCATTGCCCAGTCACAGGCTATAGCCTTTATCTGACCAGTTAAAATAGGGAGAAGGTTCACATGATATCACCTGAGTACATGATCTACTCCTCGTGTTGGGGCAGCTCCTCTTGAGGAAGCAAAACTAACATTAAAATACAAACAGCACCAGGGCAACCTGAGACAAGTTTATATACTTATGACTGATTAATGAGTATCATGTTTGTATGTTGGTGTATGAGTGTATGTTTGTGTGTGTATGTGTGCCCATATGTGTATATGTGCATGTGTGTGTGTGTGTGTGCATTCATGTATACTCAAACACGCATGTGGAGACCTGAAGCTGATGTTAGAAGCCTTCCTCAATTACTCTCCACCTTCTCCACTGAGGCAGGCGCTCTCAACTGAATCCAGAGTTCAACTACTCATCTAGTTTAACTAGCCAATTTCTTTGAGACCTAAGACCTTTGTGTCTTGGTTCCCTAGGGCTGGAATTACAAGTCCACTGCTACACCCACCGGGCATTTCCTTGGGTGCTGGGGTTTCCAAGTCCAGTGCTCACGCTTGCATGCAGAGCGAGCACTTTGCCTACTGAACTATCTCCCCAGCCCTACCAATGTTATTTACTATCAAAATCAGCCAGGATTCAATAATAATCACCCCATTAATTGATATATTGAGATATAAGCCTCCGAAGCACAAAATTAAGACTTAGTTAACTAGCTGTACATTATTTTTAGTGTTCTATTAGTTCATATCTCACTGAGGTTCCATTTTTCTGAAGTAACTGGAAAACATTTGTTGGTTGCCCCCGTTCTTCTATTTCACCACCATTCTATGACCACTGAAGTTTATTCCTTCTGGTAAGACTTTCTGTGAACTTCCCATTGACGTCCACAGAAGAAAGCTGAGGCTAGCTGGGCATAGTGACACATGCTCTTAATCCCAGCACTCAAGAGACAGAGACAGGTAAATCTCTGTGGGTTCAAGTCAAGCCTGGTCTACATCTGGTCTACATATTGAGTTCCAGAACAGCCAGAGCTACATAGTGGGACTAAATATCTGTGCAGTATTTGCTGGTCGAAGCTGGATCTCATCTCACCAGAGCAGTGGCTTCTGAGGTACAGGGTTCCTTCTGTGACCCTAGTCTCTCTAAACAACAGCTTGCCCCACTACTACTCTATTTCGATATCTCTTACTCCTTGAAACAACCTCCATCTCTGTATGTAACTTCATTATTAGCCGTTTGAACCATTTGGATTCAACAGTTTCTTGATAGAATGGTCTCTGGGTGACACAGTAGGAGGTACCCAAGTTGATTTTGTCAAAATAGAATTCTAAAACTAGGTTAAGAATACATCCAAAGGCGGGCGGTGGTGGTGCACGCCTTTAATCCCAGCACTTGGGAGGCAGAGGCAAGCAGATTTCTGAGTTCAAGGCCAGCCTGGTCTACAGAGTGAGTTCCAGGACAGCCAGAGCTACACAGAGAAACCCAGTCTCGAAAAACCAAAAAAAAAAAAAAAAAAAAAAAAAAAAAAAAAAAAAAAACCATCCAATGGGCTCCTTATGTTACCCTTCCCTCAGACTGCATCATGTGGACTAGTCAAATCCTAACCAGTGCTGTCAGATGGCTAAGGGCTGTTAATGACTCCAGTGAGATCATAAAAGATTGTGGGGTAGATAGCAATTTCTGATTACCTTAAGAAAGTTATCAAAGAGGTCTGAGAGACAGCTCAATATTAAGGGCACTGGCTGTTCTTCCAGAAGACCTATGTTTAATTCCCAGTACCTTCATGCAGTTCACAACCATCTGTGACTCCAATCCCAGGGAACCCAATACCCTCTTCTGGTCTCTACAGGTACTGCATGCATTTGGTACACAGACATATACTCAAGCGAACACTGATGCACATAAAATAAAAATCTCAAAAACGTAACTCTAAGCTGGGTGTTGGTGGCATACTCACAGTGCTCACAAGGCAGAGAAAGGCAGATCTATGAGTTGGAGGCCAGCCTGGTCTACAGAGTGAGTTACAGGATAGCTAAGGCTACAGAGAAAACTTGTCTCAAGAACAAAAAAGTTTTAGGTCTTAAACTTCCAATATAAAGTATTGGAGAAGAAGAGCCAGGCTTTTTGCTATTCTCAAATCCTTTAACTTGTACAGCTACACATATGGCCGAGTATCAGACGCCTAAATCTAATTGCACAGGTAGTCGAAATGCCTATAAAACATACCACCTCTCTAATGGCTTGCTTCATGTAAGGACTCTTATTATTTTTGAATGATAGGTGTTTGAGACAAGGTTTTGCTATGTAGCCCAAGCTGATCTCAAAGTTACAATCCTCTGGGGCTTGCAATTGCCTATAATCAAAGCTCTGGGGAATCTAACATTCACACAATTTGAAAAGGAATAGAACCCTGAGGTTAGTGTTAGGGCTAGAGTATAAAATGTCTAAAAATGTCTAGAACATCATGGTTTAAGGTTTGGTTACCAGATGACAGGCTTATTGACTCAAGAGGACTCTAATCAGTGTGTTAGTCCATTGGCACACTTGTCAATGGGGAACTGTGGAAGATGTGTCCTGGTTAAAGGTAGTGGTCCACTGGGGAGAGGACAGATGATGTTGAGAACCGTTCTGCCCCACGCTTTGGGGCCAAAAATGTTGAGACCTGCTCAGTCAATGTTTGAACTCACACTGCCAAAAGCCTTGGGGGATAAACTGTTAGAGCCTGCACTGCCCCAAGCTGCTCAGGTCTGTGGGTCGGGGTTCAGCAAGAGAGAGAGTGAGGACGGACTCGAAGAATGGAGACCAGACAGAATGTGATTCAATCCTGTTTATTCTTCAGTCTCTCTTCCTAGTCCAAGTCCCAAGTCTTGAGTTCCTAGTCCCTAGTTCCTAGTCCCTAGTGCCTCCAAGTTCTAAGTTCTTTCTCCAAGTGCTAAGTGCCTAATCCTAATGCCGAATTCTCTGTATGCAAGTGTCTAACCTAATTCCTAGTTCCAAGTTGTCTGTCCTAAGTCTCAAATGCCTACTAACTAATGCCCAGTGTCTAATCGTTCTTCCTCCAAGTGCCAAGTGCCTAATAATAATCTGTTGCTTTCTTCTGAGTTCTCTAGTCCAAGTGTCTTCCACCTAATGCCAAATAACTACTAACTTCTTCTGTCTGCCTCTCGCCTTTTATGTCTCACTTCTAAACCACGCCTTTAAGTCACGCCCTTAAGTCACGCCCTTATGTCTTATATCTAAATCTGATCTCTAAGTCAGGCCCTTAAGTCACACACCTTTAAGTCTCACACACCCAAGGGAAGATCCTGGGTATCTAAAACAATGTTTTAGATAACTTGTGTGCTCAGCTGTTGTAGGCTATTGTAATCAAGTCTCTTGTCAGGGTATATGGCTCAAGATGGCTGCAAGGATGATAGCCGCCTTCTGTCGGCTCCCCACAAGATGAGCCTTTGAAGCAAATATATTACCCATCCTTGTCACTGCTTCTTGACCACTGTGAGGTGAACAGCTTTGCACTAAAACAGGCTGCCTGCCCCAGTCTATCACACTATGTATGGGAATCTTAAAGAGTGCAGTCAAGACCATGGACTGAAATCTTTGAAACATGAGCCAAAATAAATCTTTGCACTCTATGATATTTTCTCAGATATTCTTTCAGAGACAAAAAACAACTAACACAGTGTTAAAACTTAAGACCCACTGAAACTCTTCCAAGGGAAAGTCTTTCTGAAACATCTCTTGGGTCAATTCCATCACAAGGAACACCTATTGTCCTGAAGAACTCCCATTTGTTAGCTGAAGACCAATAAAGAGGATTAAATCTACAATGGCAAGAGAGTGGTCAATTTAGAGGAAGTACTTCTAGTAGCTCCCCAAGCTGACAGGCCATAAAGTTCCTTGTATTTTCTTTCTTAAGGACTGTGGGACTCCACATGCGTGTTCTGGAGACTAAGTTTTACTGAAGACAGCCATTTTGCTTATTCACGCACCACTTCTTCCTGTCACAAATACTGAGTTCACCCACACGCCCCTGGGGGTAGACTAGAACACTCAACAATGAACTTTATCTTAGCCAGCTTGGTTTTGAGACAGGGTCTCATTACTCCACTCAGGCTAGCCTTGAATCCTTAGATTCTTCTCAGAAGGGTCTCACATCCCCTTCAGGAGCTTGGATTTTGGGGCAGTGGCACCAGGCCTGGCTTGTGTAGTGCCTCAATAAGTAGTGTCTAAATCCATATAATCACATAAACAGTTGGTGCCATATGACACAACACGTCTCCACCTGCTCTTTCCTTTGAAATTCACTTAATGTAAAGTTCCTGAGCTTCTACTTGTAACAACTGATTTTTTAAAAAGATTTATTTATTTTTATTTATATGAATATATTGTAGCTGTCTTCATACACACTAGAAGAGGGCATTGGATCCAATTACAGATGGTTGTGAGCTACCATGTAGTTGCTGGAATTGAACTTAAGACCTTTGGAAGAACAGGCAGTCCTCTCTAGCCACTTGTAACAACTGTTAATGATTGTTTTCTGAGGCAAGGTCTATCTTACTAAGTAGTTATGGCTGTCCTGGAACTCCCTGTGTAGTCTAGGCTGGTCTTAAACTGTGAAGAGATCCAACTACCTCTGCTTCCTGACTGCTGGGATTATAGGTGTATACCCAAACTAATTCTTGAGTATTCAGTTCACTAACTGTAACTTCCAGAAGAAAACTAAAGTTTATCTCTACCTGGAAATACTACTTAGGTTGTTATATGTGTCCTGCTAGTGAAGATTTTGCAAAATTACCTAATTACTCAACCTTAGCAGCAATGTGATATGCAAGCCGTTATGACAGGAGAATGATTTCTCTAGAACATGATCATTATTAGTTAAGAACATGAAAATTTAGTTTAATGTACAAACACTGGCTACAAAGCTCTGAAAGGGTCCACTGTGACTTCCCCTGATTTGGGATAGAAGTATATCTTGTTTTTTACACAGAATCTTAATTACTCCATTTCACTAATGAAGACTCGAGAGCCAGATGCTGAGGTGAAAGCCTGCTAACTCAGAGAGGCAGAGAAAAGTACCCAGCTGATATTCCTCCCCAGCCTATGTTCTACTAGAAACCTTCCTCTCACAGTCTCAAAAAACCTCCTTCAAACTGAATGTCCGTCTCCTCTCCTTCCTGTGAGTCTATCCATCTTCTTGACTCCCTCTTACTCCGTATGCTTTTTCTTCTTAATAATCCTATGTTCACTTCCTGTCAACTGATCACTTGCTCCATCTTTTGACCTGTGGATGACTTCACTGGATTAAACATTGGATTAAAAGTATGAGTAAGGCTGAGCTACACTATAACTAAAAACAAGTTTTCCCAGTAAATAAAATCTAGGGCTTCAACATGTGATCAAATATCTTGCAGTAATACCTAATGCATGAGACCCAACGTACAGGCTCATCTTACCCTAGTTTAAGGGGTGATACCATCCACTTAAGTGTGTGTGTATATATATATATATATATATATATATATATATATATATACACACATATATATATATATATATATATACATACACACACACACATATTCATATATATACATATATTAATTATATGAATAAAAATGTGGCTAGTTTTGTAGAAATGCAACCAGGTGGTACCCCAAATTCCTCCTGTATCTTTTAAAACTTAAATTTTATATATTGCACGTATGTGGATTAATGTAAGATTCCTTAACTTTAAAATTTTATTAGACTATGAAATTAACACATTTTCTATAGGCATTCCTGACATTAATAATGTCTACAGTTATAATTAAACATACTTTAAATAGATCTTCCTTTGAAAACTACACTAAATGACAACTAGGTAAAGTTTTACAGGATATTTGTCCAAATGACCCAAGTAAGTGAATAAAATATAAACACTCAAAAAGGTTTTACTTTTGTTGTAGCCCGCCGATCCTGATTCGGCATTACAAGATGGCACTGGTTTCCTGTTGCACCACTTGCAAACAAGTCTACTGCGCATGCGTCAGCAGATTCTGGCGTGAAACCCTCCCAAATGGGTATATGCAAATGAGGTATTGGTGCCTTAGCCAATCCCTGCATGGCAACCCCTCCCTGGGCGGGGACTATGCAAATAGGTCTATGGTAATTAGGTCCAGGTAGAGCGACCAATCAGAGAAGACATGCAAATTAGGTCCGACAGGGCGACCAATCAGGGAAAGCCACGCCCCCTCTCCCCTCTATATAAGCAGCACTCTCTGGCTGCTCTGGGTCCCGGCTTCACGATGGGGTGGGTGCTCCTGCAATAAAGCGTGTTGAGAAGATCGCGTGTCCTTCTTCCTGGTCGAGTGAACTTGGATCATCGCGCATCTTCCTGGTCGAGCGGTCGCGACATTTTGTGGTACCAGAGAGACTTGCTCACACATGACAGCCAAGTGCTCTGCCATGAACTACATTTCCAGCCACTTCTCACTTCTTGTGAGGTCTGTATCAGACTTTTCATTTCTGAGACATGGTATTATTATATTGTCTGAGTTTGCCTTGAACTCTCTCTGTAGCCCACACAGGCCTTGAACTTGCAATCATCCTGCCTTAGGCTCTCAAGTAGCTAGGTTTATAGGTCTGCATTAGTAGGCCCAAGTCCAAAGGCTTAAGAAACATTCTCATCAATTGATTGATATGATATTGAATGACAATAAAACATGAGCTTTATCATCATCTGAAAACACTTACCTGGTGCCTGATATGGTTTTAACTGACCCTGTCACTGACCAGGCTTTGCCCACCCACTGACTGAGAGATGCTGACGGATGTAGTACAGAAGGCCCTAGTGAAGAGCCTTCCATGACATGCACCACTGTGACCAGCTCACACTGTGACCAGCTCACACTGCCAACTTCTGGAGTGGGTCTGGATACAGAGACAAAACACCATCAAGAGGCTGGAGGAGCATCTGTTTTGCCGAACTGCCTTAACCAGAAATGAGCAGTTAGGGTAGTATTTAGACACACAAAGTTGGTCACAGAGGTTGGCTCAATAGTAGAATGGCTATCAGGCTTAGATCCCAGGATTTAGCTGTTAGATGGATTAAAAATTCCAAAGTTGATGCATAAAATGTTTTGATTACAAAAATAAAAATTTTTAAAATTGAATGTATAACCTGGTTAACATAACATGAGAATTTAAGATTATCGCTTATTGAGAAAAAACTGGATCAATGTTTTTGGGATGATTTAAAATGAAAGTCTCTTTATGAAAGACAGAATCTGATGAAATAATATTAATACTTACCTTGTGCAGATCACAGGAGACTCTCATCTGAGAAACAAATAGTGTTTGGTTTCCTGTTTACTAAATGCTGCATTCAATTCCTTGTCTACTCAAAGAATCTAGACACAGCAAATTCTAGTCCAAGACCATAAACAGAACTATAAACCAGATAATGAAAGTAGTTTTTTATTTGATTCAAACCCACTGTCATATACAAAGCTAATTATTATGTACAAAATAATGTACACTCTTTAAAAATATTACAATATAAATTTCCAGGAGACTAACAGTGCAAAACTTCAACTATTTCTGATCATACTATACAGAAACAAATCAAACATTAACTCATATACATTCAGTGACATTCTTAAAGATATTTATGTGACAAAACAAAATACACCTTGTATCCTCAAGTTCAGAAGGATGAGAGCAGAAAGAATTGAGTTGCACCAAACAGTAATTTTGTTGTCAGAATGCTAATTAAAGTTATTTACATCCTTATAAAGTCTAAAACTTGTTCAACTTTGAAACCCCCCTTTTTGCATATAAATACTCAATGAATCACAGTTTGTACAGTCAATAATTCAACATAAAAAAAGGCTTATTACTATTCTTTTTTCAATCAATTCCAGTGGAACAAATGAAAAGCGACATTTTAAGATAAACACAGAACTCCTTAAATAGTAACTAGCAGCACAATTTTTAAGTTGTTGAGGGAGAGAGAGACAGAGACACACACAGACAAACAGATAAGACAGACAGACAGACAGGCAGGCAGGTAGGCAGACAGATGTAAACAGACTTCATTCTGTAGCCCAGGGTAGTAGAGACTTGAGGCAATCCTCCTGCCTGCAGCTTGTAGGTGTTGGGATTACAAGTCTCCCATCATACACTCCCATCATGCTAAGTACCTTTTATTATTAAAGAAGACATTTTGAATTTTCAGTTAACCCTTCTGAGCCAATGTACATATTCATGAATTCAAGAGACTGTCACCCTGTTAAAACTGAAATGCTTCTGAGTCCCAGAAAAACTGTCAAATTAATCAAATGTTTGTTAACTTAGATTTAATTTATAATGAATTTAATAGAACTGGCTATCTAGAAATCTGCTTAATTTTTGCTTATTTTTTCTCCAACTGTACAAAAGAAAATGAATGGGAAAGGGAAGTTTAGCCTGTAAGAGTTTGCAGAAAGCCCATGGCTTCCTCACAAGGTTGTTTCTGTGAAATGTAAGGAGCAGCAGCTACATACAGAACATTTGTAGTTATGTCTCCGAGGCACAGTCATTGAAAGTACAAGGCAGAAGAGGAAAAGAATCGTCTAAACTACAAAAGGCCATCAGCCCTAAGAGCCACATGAACACCTAATTTTGGAAGGAGTATAGAAACCAAGTAAGTCACTAGGGATTATCTAACAAAACAGTCAAACTTCCAAAAAAATGTTCCTTTAGATCCAATATGACAAGAATTTAAACTGTTTTCAATTAAATTTTAACTACTGATATCTCCTTGCCAGAATTACTTATGAAAAGCAATATAATTATGTATATTCTTGAAAATCTTAGCACTTGGGAGACAGAGGCAGATGATCTCTGAGTTCAAGGCAGCCTAGTCTACATAGGTAGCTACAGGTCAGCCAGGGCTACATAGTGAGACTCTGTCTCAAAAACTAAACTAAATTAAACTAAACTAAACTAAACTAAACAACATTAAAGCCTAATTCTAAACTTTACTACCCTACCAGAGAATATGTAATTTTAATATAAAGTAAATAGAAATATATTACTTAAATAAAATCTTAACTGGAATAAGACTTCTTTTAAAAATAGTTTGCATTTTAATCAGTAAAACTTTTCAATTTCATCTAAATTCTAACTGCTCTTATTCTCAATATACCTCACCTTACACAGCTATGTTTAGTTTACAATAGCATTATAAAGCAGTGGAACTTTGTAATCATTCAAAAACAGTTAAGAATGATGGTAAATTACTAGAAAGCCATTATAAGAGCAAACACACACAGCAGCAGCACTTCTTTGTCAACTCTGGAACATTAATTACTTATTTACTTATTTTGGAGATGGAGATCTCACTACACTATCAGACGGTCCTGAACTTCTGGGTCCAAGGGATACTTCCATCTCGGTCTCCCAAGTTATTGGAACCCTATGCACGTACCACTTTGTCTGATTTAGTAATTTTCAAATGATGAAAGTTGGCTATCGTTATGCTGATATATGTAAGATACACATTTTCAAGGAACATAAAAACTCTGTCAGAAAAAACAATGCTGAAGCAGTGACATTCGCTTTGCTTTCTGCCTTAGGGGAAGATATATACCATATTTGACACAAAAAGAATTACTTTTATATGTCCAAATCTTGCACTGTGTTTAGCAACCACTTCTGTGTGGTATCAGTAAAGACAGTGGTCTAAGAAAATATGCCAGTTGAATAACTATGACTGCCAAAAAATTGAAGTTGATAATATAGCTATTTTTAATATAAGGTATTAATAATAAAGAAAACCACATAGTTTTTATATTCTATACTTCATGGTAGCTAAAAGGCAGAGGAGAGATATAGATCCTATATTAGGATGGCCACATGATTTTCAACAAATAAAAATATAACCATCTGCAATTTCAGTACATATCTGTTTATACACAGTATATGTGCATAATATATTTATAATTTTTGAGAGCTAGGACTAATTAAATCACTGAAAATCCCAAGTAGTACCTAGGCATAGTACATTTATTAATCCCTACAGATAAATTGGATCTTAAATTAAGAACAACTCTATGAACTGAGGATGTCAAGCTCAGTGGTAGAATCCCTCCTACTGTGTATGAGGCCTATACTCTGTCCCCAGTGTTGCAGGAAAAATGCTAGCCTAGGGCTTCACGTTCAAGTGTACTGTCACTGAGATACATCACTAGCACAAGCTTAGATCTCTCAAATGTTAATGCTCCATTAGCGCTAAGCTCTAAAACGTATGAAAAATCAAATTAATATTCCATACACTATTCTGTCATACCTGCAGACATCATCACAAGTACTTAACAGAATTTACCAATGCTTTTCTAGTGGAAGCACTCTATTTATTATAAGTTCAATGTTACAAGATCCTCAATTCTGTTTTTCCGTTTAACACTGCTAATGCTTTTTTCTCTTGTCTAACATGAATGCACGAGGCCCTGAATTCAATCCCCAATACTGGAAAAATGTACACTTTTTAAGTGTGGAAAATATTGATTGATAGGTATTATTAAGTATACGTATAAAACCTAGCAAAGAAACAATTTTGTTGAAGGTAAATGTTAACTATGATTTTCAAATGCAAAAGGTCTAAAGAGAATTTAAAAGATAAGTAAACTTTCCAATACAGTGGTTCTGTCCATGTGAAAAAAAGTTAATAAAGGCACTGGCAGGTTGGGGATAATCACTGGCACAGAAACTACTACATTTCAATTAAATAAGTATGCCTAGGGCCCACACTATAGATAATATTAAATACTGATAATATTGTATTGTTGCCTAATGCCATCAGGAAAAGCACTATGAAGAAATTTTACAAAATGATGTCTATATATGGTCATCTGAAACAAATCACATGCAAAGTACACATCCATAGATCAGGAAGAATCACTGAGGATGAGCACCTGCTGCGGTGGCAGAGATGCTGCCACACGCTCAGAGTCTCTATTAAGAGACAGAGCGCAAGCATCAGAGCAGGGGTCTAGGTGAGAAATAAAAACCACAGATGTTGCAGGTACAAACAAGACACTTCATTTTGTACATAAAAAAATACAGCTAAGAAGACAGGAATAGCAACGTAGGAAGTGAGAAGACTCACACCTTCACACCCCCAGATACTATGCAGTTAATACCTTGTTTAGATTCAATACAGTCCAAGTACTCACATGTTTCCACTGAAAAGGAGGCAAAGACGAGGTTATTTATTTTATAAATATAAATGTTTTAAAGAAACCAACCTCTCAAAATTCAATTAGAATCTTTCCTTAGAGCTATCTTTAGTAAAAATGTTACATTTACAGGAAAAAGCTTTGCATCTACCATCACCAAACAAAAACTGGTACTCAACCTAATTTTCTTAGCCTCTTTCAAAAGAAATATAAAGAGGCTAAGATTAAGAGACCATCCTCAAGTCTGAATTCTGTGGGCATACTTATTCCTGTACTGCATTTCAGTATCAGTTCTTGGAAAAATAGTCTGACATATCTACAAGGAAAAAAGAAAAAGCTGGCTTACGACTCTGCAGATGTTTTTCTCCTACAAAGAAATGCACTGTGACTTAAAGAAATGAATAGAAACTCCTTCACAGGTGACACTGGCCACGAAGACTTACTACTGCCAGTCTGTACTTGCCGCTCCCTGACCTTCAGGCTCTGATTTGTTCTTCCTCTTCTTCTGCAATTTTACCTAAGTAATAACAGAACACTCACGGTTTTACTCTCAAATACATACAGTATACAGCAATTATATAAATGTGTATATACAAACACACACAGGCACACACAGACACACACAACCGCCACCTCCTACTGACCTCCCTTCCTAAAGAAAGAACATTATGTGAGAATAAACAAGATGCTGAGATCTTTATATTCATGATTCCTCTATCAAGAAACAAAAGCCGGGTGGGGAGGGGGGAGTGGGTGGATAGGTGGGGGCACACCCTCATAGAAGCAGCAGCGGGAGGGGGGACAGGATGGGGAGTTCCTGCGGGGCTGTGGGGAAGGGAATAACATCTGAAATGTAAATAAGTAGAATATCCAATAAAAAAATTTAAAAATAAAAAAGAATCAAAAGCAGATGAAAAATTCTGAAAAGATGAACTGACACTCAAAGCAATCCAGCTAAGAATTTATACTCATTAACCAAAATATCCAATTATCAATCCATTCTAATAATTTTTTTCCACTATACCTTTCTATGGATAACATCTACATTTCAATCTGTCAAAGCATATCTTCCCAGCGATATTATCTAGTGATTTTTAATGTCATGATCTACTGTTTATATAAGTATATTACTCAGATAATAGTTCCACTGTATTTGCTTGTTTTAATAAATATAAAAGTTAATTCTTCAAGAATATTCTTAGTATTTGCGCACCACATGTATGGTTTATAGTTTTTAGAAAAAAAACCTCAATTATCAGGAATGATTCTCTGTTTAACATCTAGCAGTAATTTAGGTCAGATCTCTATGAAAGTGAACAAAGCTTTGTATTCATGTTATAAAAGAAATATTACTTGTTCAGTTTCCCACTAAAAGGCAGCAGTCAAACACCATACACTTAGGATTTTTCCTTAGATTATCAAAGTTTTTATAATTCTTAAGTAAAAAAATTCATAAATCCAATATTAAGTGATTTCAAAACAAGGAATGCATGGATAAATTTGAGTCTTGACTTAAAGTCGTCAGAGTCTGTCTCTGTGTTTTTCTGTCTCTCTTCCTTCTACTCCTCTCTCTCACCCATGTGAGGGGGCAAACCCAGAATCTTGAACAATGAAGGCAAGCGTTCTACTGTGGAGTGATACCCTGTTCCCAAATCACTATTTTTCAAATTAAGAAAACCCACTCATGTTGGTTCTGACTTGAACGCCGCTAACAATTTCAGGGTGCACAAAGCCTTGATGGCATCGTGGTTGTAGCATCTGGAGGGTGGGAAGGGGGAAGGAACAGAAGACATGTTTCATTTAGCATAACCATCTCTACTGACTTGGGGAGACTTCCAACACATTTCAAAAAGGAAATCTTTACATTTACACAATTCTTCTTTTGTACCAGCTGATTTTAATGTTACTGATCTAAAATACAGCTATTTTTTCCTGAGTCAGATAATTTTAACTAAGTAGACAGAGATTTTGCAGTGTTTTACTAATCCTGTCTCAACAACAAAATATTGGAAAATTTCCCTAAACATAATCTTTTATTTCTAATTTTCTTAAACTTTATGAGTGCTCTGTTGCATACACACCGCCTGCCTGAAGAGGGCATCACAGCCTCATAGATGAGCTAGCTCACCTGCTGAGCCATCTCACCAGCCCTTATTTCTACATTTTTCAAAACATATTTTTTAAATTATGAAGAAAAGGTCACTGAATACTGTGATCAACAAGAGAGAGAAAATGAAAAATCAAAAGTTCTTTAAGATTCAACTGAAAAGACAAGTAGGAATAAGAAAATCTATGGTTATCAGAATAAAAAAACAGTATAATTTTTAAAGGCTACCATAGTAAAATCATTTGTTGTTGTCCATAGATCATTTTAAGAAAGCCGTGCTATAGTTCTTTCCTGAAAATAATCTCAACATATAAATTTCTATACAGCGTCTGTGATTCACAGATCTCCCCAAAGCCCATGGAATCTAATTACCAATACTGCTAGTTGTAAAACTTCTCTGACCTAACTCAAGTCAATTTTACAAAAACAAATAAAAATCACTTTGAATTCCAAATTAATCAATTACCTTTTTTACTTAAAAATTTAAATATAATGTAATATTTAACAAACTATAATAAAATTAGCTATTATCCTAACAGTTGTGTGTGTGTGAAGAAGGATTTTCTCAATATACTTTATCTAAATGACTACTTTGAATTATGCAATGTTATTTTCATCAACCATGACCTTTTTAGAGCATTACTGATAACTCATAATCATCAGAGCAAAAATACTTAATACAAAGAGAGTACATACAATGTTTGCTTAACAAAGACAAATGCACAAAAATTTGAATTTCATCGATGTAAATTGTGCTGCAAATGCTACTCAAAGGACAGGCTGGCCCAAAGCCACAATTAGCATTTTTTTCTTAAATATACTATTAGTGAAGTACATTTGTAAAACTTATCTCTAGTTTTTCTTTTTTCCTGTTCAACTTCTGTTGCAATTAAATACATTTTATTAGTAATAAATTAAATATTACGGATAAGGAAATGAACCACTGTATTATGTCAATGTTTGTATTTACTCCAATTGTGCAGACCTGCAACTTCTGAAAATTCAATGGGAAGCAAATGTCTGAAAGGTTACTACCTTGACTGAGAGCTTCGTGAGTAAACTGATGGTTTTAACGTAATGGCCAGTAAACAAAGAAATGACCATCTACAGAGCACACGAAGAGCCACATCTCTCAACTCTCTATTAGCTATACGGCTACTTTATTAGAAATATCTTGAATTTTGCTACTTAGATTAAGGGAATTTAACCTCAAAATATAATATTACAAGTTTATTTTTTTAATGAATTTAATAATTTGAAATTATTTAATCAAATCAAGTGTTTTTTCCTCAATTGAATTTTAGTACTGGTTAATAAAACTAGACTCATATTGGCAAAACTTTAAATATGGACTTAATACAATCTACAGCTTCTTTATTTTTGAGACAAGGTCTTGCTATGTAGCACAGGCTGGCCTTGAACTTAAGATACACCTTCCTCAGCCCCTCAAGTATTAGTGTTACAGGCATGTGCTCCAATATCAAAGTGTGGGAATCCATTTTTCAGGGTGCAACCCTTAAAGACTTTAAGAGTGAAGAGCTGCAGCTAAAGTGACAAAGCAATAAATGAAGGTCATTTCTCCATCGCAGAAGGTGGAAGGACAATCACTTGAAGTCTTGAGTATTGTATTCGGTTTCTCCAGATGAAATCTGGCTGAGCCGCTTGCTAGATCCCCACAACTTTCGAGAAAGCTGACCCGATCGCATCTGTTTAAGATAATCCAGAGAGATGTGTGTTAAGGAAGTAAGTGTCAAGGAAAAAACAAGGGTATATGAAATCAACCTATAAGACACTGAGTTTATAAAGGGCAGAACAGGTTTTGGTTGCAAAATCACTAACATATTAAAAAGATTTTTGATTAATAACAAAAGCTTGTAGTACTAGAGATTACACTCAAGGCCTCTTTTTGTTAGGCAAATACTCTAGCACAGAGGTAGTTTTATTTTGAGATAGTCTCCTTAGTTGCTTGGCCTGGCCTTGAATTCACTCTATAGGCTGGGCAGACCTTATACTTGTGATTCTTCTACCTTAGCCTCCAACCAACAGAGACTAAGGGTGTGTCCTCAAACAGTAAAGTCTGAGGAGAGGTTTTTATGTAATTATCACACTAGCAGGGGAAACAGGGGTTTGATTCAGGAAACTATCAAGAAACACATTGTTGAATGGAAACACATTTAAAATGTTTTAACTCTGTATTTTTAAAATTGACTTTATGAAGATTTGTGCTTTGCTTATCCATGTATGTGTACCACATGCCTAGTGTCTGTAAAGGTCAGAAGTGGTGGTGGGTCCCTTAGAGCTGGAGTTACGAATGGTTCTAAGGTGCTATGTCAGTGCTAGAAACTGAACCTGCTTCCAGCAGGCGCAGCACATGCTCCAGCTGCTGTGATCTCTGTCCACCCTTCCTCTGTGGTTGGTGTAGAATGAATCTTGCTATACAGCCCTGGCTTTCCTAGAACTTACTATGTAGCCCAGTCTGGCCTCCAAACTTTCAAGCACTGGGTTAGAAGTAGGCACTACCATACCCAACTTAATTTCTTCTCTCAAAAATATGCCTGCAGATACCTTATTACATTTCTCTGAAAAGCTAAGAATGTATCAAAAAAATACAATGACTAGGTTACTGGGTTAGAGCCGTTATGTTTTCTGAGGAACAAATGCTATATTTATAAAAGACTATCGAACAAGTAAATTTATCATTATAGTAAACTCACTGAGAATAAGCTTGTGGATATGAAATATTTGTAGTTCCAAAAAAAATGCCTTTTTATAGTATTACTTGGTATCTGTTAAATCAAATTAGTCTTACTAATGAAACCTACATTTTATTTTTTACAAGGATTTTTATGCCACAAATCCACACAGTCCTCTTGAGTGTTGATTTGGAGTAAAATAATTTTCTTATTCACACAGTAATACAAAGACTAATCCACAAGCATGCTTTCAATTACATCATAATATAAATACTACTGACTAACAACTTTATACTTCGGCTTTTTCTGAAAAGTTAAATTTATGTTTCATGTTATCTAAAATGGAGACTTCTGAATCAGCTAGAATGAAGGACCAAAGGAGCCCGCAGCAATAAGGGGAAACACGCGCTGCTAAGGTTTACCTCAGCTGGCTTGCCAACACCCACTACAATCAACTTGCCATCTTCTAAGCCAACAAGAATGTGGCTGCATTCTTTGGTTATGGAAACACAGTGGATAGGTAACCGCATGGCTAATGGAGTAATGCTGAGCTTCAAGCTAGAAGAGATAAAACCATTCACAGTTACATGCATACAGGATGGATACACAGAGATTTATACATGGAAGGTGACTTGATCATCTAGTTCTGCATTCCAACTTTACACATGTCAGATTTACAGGTATATATGACAATATCTCCAACTCATTCTCTCATAATTTCCTTAAGTTGATCTACATCTCAAATCTTACTAATACTTCGACAAGACTCCTTCGACTATCCAGATCCTGGCAATCTTGAAGCTCTTCCTCTGCACACTACGTCTCTTTTCGCTGTCTGAGACAGGGTCTTGCTAGGCTGACTCTGAACTCACAATCAGCCTTCCGCATATGGATCTTAATGTACCACCTTGATAGGCAACTTCTGAAAAGTCTTAAACCCTTCAAGGCCAGTTATCATACTCAAACATCACAATACTGAGAATATAAGCTCTTTCATTAAATACTTTTATCTTGTTGATTGAAAGGTGAATAAAAAGGACCCAAAGCTCAAAAAGTGGGCATGTGTGAATCTTTGTGGTTAGCAAAACACAAAGATTTCCTTTGTCAGAACACTCCATACAATAGATATAATAAATATATATTATATAATATATATGCTCTCTCTATATGCTTCTCTCTCTCTCTCTCTCTCTGTGTGTGTGTGTGTGTGTGTCTGTCTCTGTGTGTGTGTATGTGTGTGTGTGTGTGTGTATATAAAATGGATACATATATAAATATATATCCATCCATTGGTTTTCTAATCTGTGAGTCTTCTTGTTAGAACTAGACTCTTAAAAGAAGGATTTGAGAGAAAAAAAAGGAAAAGTATCACTGGAGTAGGGACTGAGTCCCAAGGGCTGATACCACAGGCATATTCCAGCATGCTCAGATCATGGCTGCCTCTTCCTTCTGTGTGTGACTTATAGGTGTGTGTATGCCTGGTGCACACCGAGGTCAAAGGACAATGTCAGGTGTTTGTCTTCATCTTCCATTTATTATAAGGCAAGGTCAACTCTGTTGCTTGGCCATTATCTTCCAGACAAGCTAGCCCACAAGCTTTAGGAACACAGGGATTACAGATGCGTACACTATGACTCTGCATCTGGTTTTTATGTGTGCCGAACTCAAACCCATACCCTCACATTATACAGCAAGCACTTTTACCGACTGAACCATTTCCCCGTCCACCCCCTACCCCTAGCTATTCTTCAGTAACAGTTTGACCACTTTAAATACTTACCTGTGGAGCTCTCTTATAGAGAGTAGCCCTTGTAAGCTGCCAGTGATAATGTGTTCTCCTATTATGCACATGTCTGATATTTGTTCACTTAGAACTTGAGACCCCAGATATTTTCCATTTATAGAAAACACATGTAACAGGTTCTTCTCCTATAAAGAATTAGGAAACATTAAGAATCTTGAATAAAAGCTGAGTTTTTATATTGCCAGTTAAAACTCTAAGTTAATTAGAAAGATTTTTGGAATAAAAACATGGCTATATTTACAGAAAAAGTATGACAATATCAGATGCACTTAAAGTCATGCTGTTACAAAAGAAGAGTTAAAAATGTTAAAATATTTTTTAGTCTAAAAATATTCCACATTTCTAAAAAAAGATGCTCTTAATACTTAAAGCTTTATTACTATAAGGAAATGAATATATAAAGTTCAAGTTTATTTCTATACTGTCTTACCCACAAAAGAACTTATATTTGCTATCACTGTTACTTAAAGTTCATGACATCTCTTATAATCAAAGCTTAGTGTTTTTGTTTGTGGGACTGGGGATTAAATCTAGGGCCTCAGGCTTGCAAGGCAAGCAGTCTTCCAAGAGAGTTATATCCTTAGCTCTAAGAAATTACATTTGAAATCATGTATAACATAGGTCAACAGAAATCTCTGGAATAAAATATAAATGAGGCGACAAGAATGTGGCAAAAGTCTAATGGTGAGAAATGAGTAACTGGATCGTAGGAGAATACAAAACGCCTTTGTATTGCCGGGAGGAAACGAAACACTGGGGACTGTCAACACCTACTGCAGAGAGGGGCTGTATACCTTGAGGACGGACTTTTCTTCCAAGCTGGAGTAGATGACAATGTGTCCTTCCCAGGATACGGCCAAGCTGGGAATGGTCAGGATCAGGGAGCTCTCACAAGGGGGTCGTAAGGTTCTCATGTACTGACCTTTCTGAACAGTATGTATAATCACAGTGCCGTCCTACACACAGGAGAGACCAGAGATGGACACAGAAAACAACACAACAGAGGGCAACGTGGCTGATAAAGAAATATGGGAAAGAAACTGAGGAGACAACAGTCCCACCAGGGACATGTATGCTTCAGGAAAGACCCTAACCTTGCAACTTCAAGTAGTAGTATCTTGAAGTGGCATCTTCCCTAACTCATAAGGCGATAAGATCCCTAAATACAGAGAGCCCCCTTTAAGAGCATTCTTTATGCACTACTCTACTTTAACAATGCTTACTATAAAAAAAATTCTCCTATCTCCATACAAGAAACTTCACACACAAACACTGTTGTTCAATTTATAGAGTTATTTCTTAAAAACAGACTCTTACCCTTGACCCTGAGACGGCCATGTCGAGCTCGGTGCTGATGCCCACGCTCAGTACCTCAGCAGTGTGTCCATAGAGAATTTGAAAGGGTTTAGGTGCTAAGCCCACGGGAGTGCCTCCCTACAATTAAAAAGGAAAAGTGATGGTGAATAGTTTCTTGCTATTTATCTTTCCACTCCCAAGGCTCTTGAATTTTTTTGTTTGTTTTATATCCAAGTTTATATTATATATTTTCTCTTAACAAAGTAATATGACAGGCATTTATAATGACTGAGGTCACTAACACTCAGTCTTCTGTGAATTCTTGAATTATTTTGTCTTTTGAACTTCAAAATTAAACTGAATGGTATCCATCTTGACATCTTAGATTAACTGTTCCAAGTTATTTGCTCTTTTTAATCTACAAATTTATTCATCCTTAAATTCAACTAAACATTTTATATATCTGAATACTTTTTGGACTCTAGGACCTAGAGTTTGAACTTTAGGGACCTCACTTACATTTATTCTGATTTGCCTTTAATTTCTATAGCTACCACTCTTTTTCTTAATTGCGTGTGTATGCATGCACAGTCGTAGCTCACGCTATTGCTCCTGGCTTTACTCCCTTGACACAGGGTTTCTCATTGAATCTGGAGCTGTTTTTCACTTAGCCTTACAGGGTACTGAGTCCCAGAAATCCTCTTGCTAGAAATATAAGCAGGCACCATCACTGATGGTGCTTTAACCGCTTGTCAGGTAGAAGCTCTACTACTAAGCTAGCTACTCAGCCTTTAAAACAATAATGTTTGCAACAAAAGTATTATCAAATTACTCAAGTTGACTTAAAACTATCACTCTGTATCCAGGCAAGCCTTGAATTTGTGCTGCTCCCGCCTCGGCTTCTACACAGGATGAAACTGCAGACTAATAAAAAAAATTTGTTGAAGAAAATTTCTCTAGAATAACTTTGTTTTTAAACCTATTTGTGTACATTTACATTACATTTGAAGAAATGTCAGCTGTGTGTCATATTGTTTTATTCATAGCTATTCTAGATAAGTCTGTCTAGACCTTTTGTTTTTAATATTAAAAGCATTCCCTGTGAACTCTACTTCCTGTGACACATATGATTTCCCCTATACACTTTACCTTATTTAATGTTTACAAATCAGGCCATTTCTGTATCAAGCAATTCAAGTAACAGAAATGCTTTACAATTCAAGTAAAAGAAGAAACACTTCTTAAATTCATTTAATAAAGGTTGAATATCCAAATACTTAATGCAGTAATAACAAAACAAAAATTGACCTTTTATTTAAAAAAAACAGGAAAAAGTGAGCCCTTAGTTAAAAAAAAATAAAAGGGAAAAATTATAGTATTAGCAAACAAAATACAGTAGCAAAATGTAGTAACAATAAAAATGAATAATGCTAATTTATTATATGAATTTAAGGCAGTTCAACACTAAGAAATTTCTTAATTAACTGCATTTAGAAAAAGAAAAGGAAACACTAAAAGTAACTGTAGAAAACCAATTACAGAGGACATTACCGACAGCATGAGAAACTGTTTATTATAAACTATAGATCAGTAACAGCACTGTACACATGTGTAACACACTCATTTCAACAACTGTGCTGTGGTGGTAAGAACAACTGTTAGGGCTGTCAGGATGGACCAGTGGGTAAAGGTGCTTCCACCAAGGCTGATTCTCTAAGTTTGGTTCCAGAATCACCCATGGTGGAAGAAGAGGACTGACCCCCCAAAAGCTGTCTTTTGACCTTTCCATATGCACCATGGCATGCATGAATCACCCACACACAAGTAAGTAAATAATTGTAATAAAAAATTAAAAAGAAAATCACTGCTCTTGGAAGACACACATGGAAGTATTCAGTGGAACAGGAAGTACTTCCAACATTTAAACAGGTGAGAAACATAAAGATGCTGAAAGGAGACAGAGAGTGAGGATGTTAAGACAAAGGAACAAATGTATTATTTTTCTAACTTCTCTATAATAAGTTTTAAATTTCATTAAAATTAACTTATTAAACGGTAGAATAAAAATAACTAAAACCAAAATATAATACTGATAAAAACTGACAGCAAACACTACATCAAAGAACAAAATTATAAAGTCATTTTCAACCAAAATTAGACATGACAGGATTCTCAGTATCTTTTTTTTTTTTTTAAAGATTTTATGTATGTATTTTATGTACATAAGTACACTGTAGCTGTCTTCAGACACACCAGAAGAGGGTATCAGATCCCTTAGAACTGAAGTTACAGATGGTTGTGAATCACCATGTGGTTGCTAGGAACTGAACTTAGGACCTCTGGAAGAGCAGTCAGTGCTCTTAACTGCTAAGCAATCTCTCCAGCCCAGTATCATTGTTCTTACCCCACTGCACTAGCTAATAATTCTATTACAATAGGATAAGCTGTGGGGAGCTTACAGAAGGTGGCTATCATCCTTGCAGTCATCTTGAGCCATATACCCTGACAAGAGACTTGTTTTCAACAGCCTACAACAGCGGAGCACACTCTGATAACATCTTGTTTTATATATCTAGGATTTTCCCTTGGGTTTGTGTGTGACTTAAAGGCGTGACTTAAGAAGTGAGACTTATAAAAGGCGAGAGGCAGACAGAAGAGGAGACTGAAAACTTGGAGGCACTAGGGACTAGGAACTCGAGACTTGGGACTTGGAAAGAGAGAAGAAGAGAGACTTGAGAATAAACGGGACTGAATCACATTCTGTCTGGTCTCCATTCTTTGCGTCCGCCCTCACTCTCTCTCTTGCTGAACCCTGACCCGCAGACCGGAGCAGCAGTACGAGCCAGGACAATTTAGCCCCCAAAGCTTGGGGCAGTGCAGGCTCTGACAATTTAGCCCCCAAGCTTTTGGCAGTGCGGGTTTCAACATTTGGCAGAGTGGTTCCCGACAATAAGCAAATAAAATGATACATTGGAAAATAGGGAATGTCACCATTATTTCTATATCACATGATGGTATAGCCACCTTAAGGTCAGAAAACCATGGAATGTCAGTAACTATGAGTTTAAAAATGTTGTAAAGTTAGTAAAAATAAAATAACCATACATCAATACATCACATCACTATACAACTTTCCTTCACATTAGTAAAAATCAATGAGAAATGAAGTACAGCATAGCATAGAACACAAATGAAAAAGTGATTAAGGGGTTATTATCTAAAGACATTAAAAGGATATGAGACAAATAATGAAAAGATGTTTGTATTTCTGCATGGAAATAAGTTTTCTTTATGTTTCTTTTTCTTTTCTTCCTTTTTTTTTGTGACAAGGTTTCTTATGTGCCTTTTTTTTTTTTTTTTTTTTGGAGACAGAATCTTGCTATGTAAATCAGACCAGTCTTGAAGTTACCATAAAGCCCAGGCCTTTTAAATTGAATTAACTACTTAATTCCAACAGAATTGGTTGTCATTTTGCAAATATATATAGTCCCCAAATTACAGTAGCTTACTAGAATGTACTTTTTAATCACAATACATATCAGAGAAATTAGCCAGGTTCTGATCTTTGTAATTGAACCTCTGTCCTTGGCAATCTCAGTATAAACATCCAGGGATTTGAGTTAGGAGGGGGTACAGATTAGGAGATGAAGAGGAAGAAGAGGGTAAAAGAGAAAGAGGAGGAGGGGGAACAGGAGGAGTGGTAAGAGTAGGGTAGGTGACTGCAGCAGCAGAGTCTTTCTGGTCATTTTTGAGTAGGTGGGTCATATTTACAATCTATAAAATATGAACAGAACACAGTTCTGGAGCCTCTTTCTTTCTTTGTTCTCTCTCCTTCTCTCTCTCTCTCCTTCCCTCCCTCCTGATTTTGGTGGTTTATCAAGGATAAACAACATCTGTTTCTGGAAGGGGTTTTCATTCTAGTGGCATGTTATTAAAAAACCCAATCCAGTAAATTGGCCTTACCACCACACAGAATTAGCTTTGATGACTGTTTCAGTGTTCCCCTCCACAATGAGGGCATATATGTAATACCAAAGGGAGATGGGATTTGTACAGAAGTGAGCATAGCTCTAACCAGATTGCAGGTGAGTTAAGGAAACAATAAGAAAGAAACAGAAGAAAAGGGCTGGAGAGATGGCTCAGAAATTAGAAGCATTTGTTTTTGTAGAGGGCCCAGCATTTACATAATGGCTCACAACTGTCTGTAATTCCACCTCCAGGGAATATGACACCCTCTTTTGACCTCTGTGGATATGAGGCATGCAAGCAGTGCACCTACATACATGAAAACAAAACAACCATTCACATTAATATAAAACAAAGAAATCTAAAATAAGGAGAGAACAAAAGAAAGAATAAAGAAAAGTGCAGGAAGGAGACAGCTGGTGTTAACACCGGGCCTTAGTTTAGGTAGAAGGTTCAGAAGACTGTAGGATTTTGTTCAAGAACACTGAAGATAAGGACAGCAACAGTAGAAACCCAAAGCTGTACATCAAGTAGTAAGTCAAGGCTGAGTAAATGGGTGATCCATATGGATAACACCTAGCTCCTTAAAAGGCCTCCACAGATGAAGTATCGTTCCGTTTTGGATGAGTGAGCCGAAATCCACTCTCTTCCCAGAAAGTAAGTTAGTGAACACAAGTGAATGTGCTGCTGGGCAGACTCAGGCCACTGTGATTCAATTTATTAATGAACTATGCAGAATCAAATTTTAGTATACTGAAGGCAAAGAAGTGGTAGTATTACTTAGTCCTTGGAATGATACAATTTCTATGTCCCCAGAGGATTCTGCATATTTTATGTGACAAGAGACTTTCTGACACACAGACTAAATAAAGTCAAAGTCTGTGGATATTTAACTCCCCTTACAACAGCTGATTCATCTATAAAATCTTATAAATAATATTTATACTGGCCTAAAAAGATTTTTGTTTAATTACCATAAAATTTATAATGCAACAGATGATGTGGTAGAAAATAATTACAGTGTGAAAGTCCTGCAATGCCAGAGTTATTACTCTAGGTTAAAGAGAACATAAGGCAAGGGTAGAGATTGAAGAAAGCCATCAGGGAATCGATATTTAAAGAAGTGGTGTGCATTTTATACATGTGCAAATAACCACAGAGTGGATCTGTGAGACCTAGGCTTCATCCTGTTTAACATCTGACAATACAAGTCTCTGGGATTGGTTGTTTGTTTTCTATTGGAGTTGGGAGAATTGCTACCATTTGCAATGTTATCAAAAACCTGAAGCATGTAAACATGGTAAAACTTAGGACATATCCACTATTAACGAACAAATTAAATATTTACATGCTGGAGATATGATACACTGAGTGTTGCTCAAGGACAATGTGCCTTTCCCCAGCTTGCAAAGGTGGTGTGTCCCCCCCCCCTTTGTATTTTTCTACATCAGTTACTTGAATAAACATCACATCACTTTTTAAAAGTGAGATGCTGTTTTGATAACTCCAAACAAGTGATTTCAACAAAATTTTAGATTTCAATGGAAAAAAAAAAGTCCAGGCCTTATGAGAGTTATTGGAAGAGAATCTATAACCACTAATTAACTAAACCAGAATCATCCCTAACAATAATCTACAAACATTTGTCCTTATACCCACAGATGAGTGTAGTTTTCACCCCTTGCCAAGGAAATTTCTCTTTGTGACAGATGGAGACCTCTGCAAAAGAATTACAACTAATTAAAATACAGAGTTGTGGAGCTCAGCCTCAATAAAACAACTCCTGTCTCCAAGGCTCAGTGCAAGGATCATTGCAAAAGATGGGGCAGAAAGAATAAGAGCCATAGGATCAGCCAGTCTGCTGTGAGACTGTGTTTCCCAGTAACCTCAGAAGCTACACCCATACAGTCCCACAGCACAACTGCCCAGACCTGAACTGAACAAGGATGACAACGATGAACATGCCAAATGGATGGGACCCTACACAAACGACAACCAATAGGCAACTGAGTAAAGTTGAGAGAAGTGGTACTTCCCAGGATCTAGTACCAACAGTAAATCCTTAAAACCTGCATATACGTAACATGATTTGGACTTAACAGGTTATATTTAGGAATATGTAAGTGTATAAAACATATAGACATGCAATAATGACTAATGAAAAAAGAGGCCATGCAATTTGAAGGTAAGAGGGGAGGGGTATATATGAAGGTTTGAAAGAAGAAAAGGGAAGAAAAAAAATGGTATAATTAAATTACAATCTCAAAAATAAAAATACAAAAATCTTCAGGCCTTGAGCTTTTGGTGATCACTCACCATGCCCAGTTAAGAACAATTTTCAGTAAGACTACCACAGAATTCAAGGGAACTGGTTTTGTGTGTAATAGCGTGTAGCGTATGTGTGTAGTGAGGAGTGTACTTGCCTATGCACACATGTGTGAAAACTAGGAGCTGGTGTCAGGATATCTTCAATTGTTTCAGTGTCTCACTGAGCCTGAAGCTTGTCTCTTCCACTGGGCTAGCCGCCATCCATGCTGCTGGGATGCTCCTGTATCTGCTCCTTGCCCCACTGCTAGAGTCACAGCACACTGATATGCCTGCTTTTACATGAACGAATCTGAACCTAGAGCCTCATGCTTGCACAGCAAGAACTTTATCCACTGCGCCATCTGGCTAAAAGTTCAGATAAAAAAATAAACATTCATCTAAAAGAATCTGTGGGAAAACTTGTAGTAAAAGGAGCATAAAAGAGAAATCTGCCTAAACAAACATTATGGTACTAAAGTGAAATACTTTGACATCATATAAAAGTAGGTAAATAGAAAAGAGTAGGGAGCATAAGAAAACAACGCAGTTGAATGGGCTACTGAACCACAGATGAAGCCGTATAAAAACATCTAAGTTATCAATGCTGTAGCATACATAACAAAAAGCAGAGGAGATAGCGGGGTGGACGACAGCCTGTTAGCAAGGTAGAAAACTTACAAACTATTTTTTTAAAGCCCCTCTCTAAAGCAACATCATGACAAGCATGCAGTAAGGAAGAAGGTTATTATGTGTCACTTCTACGGTCCCAGCACACAGGACAGGAGGAAGGTTATTATGTACGTCACTTCTACGGTCCCAGCACACAGGACAGGAAGAAGGTTATGATGCTACCACAGTATTGTTCTACAGAAGCTACAAGGAGGCATTTGGAACCACTAGAGATAAAGCCGTGAGTCAGACAGCAAACCTAGAAAAGACAGATGTTCAAGATAGGGCAGAACTCAGGAGATACAACACAAAAAGTTCAAAATGTCATTTATTGCCAGAGAAAAACTTATTACCCAGTCCAAATCATAAAATGTGTGGTTATTACCTGTTGTATTATTTGCCATATCATGCATGTAGTGTCCCTGGAACCAGAAATCAAGTGTATTCCACAGTAATCTGTAGCTAAGCAAGTCACAATATCTGTTTGAAGAAAAAAATAAAATAAAATGGGTATGTTCTGACAGAACAGAATTTTAAGGGCAATTTCAGTTATGTTCAAATTATGACTAAGGTAGGGCTGACAGGATGGCTCAGTAAAGGATCCTGCTGCCGAGACTGATGATCTACACTTAATCCCTTTGGACACACATGGCAGCAGAGACCTGAGTCCTACAAGTAGTCCTCTAACCTCCAGGTGAGCACGTGTGTGGCCCCCTCCAATGAATAATTAAATGTATTTTTTTTAAATTTCTATCATCCTTTATTTTGTATTTATTTCTGAATCTAATCTGTCAAATAATCATTTTAACCAATAAATTTCCTCTTTTATTTAGCTTAATTGTTCAGAGTTTTTATACTGTCATACACATTGCTATTTCATTCCTTTTTATTGCCCAGTGATATCCATAGTATTGTTATAGCATGTTCTCTCTGTCTGTTCAGTGAGTAACAGGACATTGTAGGGCCAGTCATCTGGAGAGCTGCCACTGAGACCATTCATTCTGGGGTGATCTGTGATATGCTGACTGAGTTCTGATAGCATTACGCACACTCAGTGAACTGAAGATGGCTTGTAAACAATTTTGCTGTTTCCACTTTCTCATCGTGTTCACATTCTCCTCCAACTGAAAATTACTATTTTATGAATTGTATCCTTAAGAAAAACAGTACAGGAGCTGGACAGATGGCTCAGCAGTTAAGATTTTATGAGAGTCTCTTCCAGAGAACCTATGTTTGATTCCAAGCACCTACACGGAAGCTCACAACTATCTGTAAATCCAGTCCCAGGGTATCTGATGGTATCTTCTAGCCTCAGCAGGCACTACATACATGGGGTGCACAGAAAAATATGCAGGTAAAACACTCGGACACATAAAATAAATGAATACATAAGAAAGACAGTACATATTATGTTGCAAATTCATAACATAAAAACAACTTTCCAGAATGGCCCTGAAACAGCTGCACTAAGTAATGCCCTGGAAATCACAAGTACAGAATCAGCAGCAGACTCAGTTATCCTCATTTAACAGGTTTATTGAAAATAAAACCCTTTTATTCTTATACTGAGACCGGAAATGCTAAAGTGTACTAAGTTAATATATATTCAATTTTTTCTCTCATACTTTACTGTTAATAAATGTCTTATCTATTAATGACAAATTTTATTATGTAGCTACAACATTGCCATATCTACAAATCTAAAAATAAAATGGTTTATTATCTTTTAATGTAATATGAAAGTATATTTAATTTACATGGTGCTTAAATGTACCCTCAATACAATAAATATTCCTATCAGGAACATCTGCCACTTTTATACAATTAAACAGAAAAACAAGAAACAAGTTTTGAAGAAAAGCTAATTCTTACCTATATGTCGGATATTATGTGAGACAATTTTGCCTTTGGTGAGTGACATTACTTGGATACTATTATCCCAGTGCCCAGCACTGAAGAGCAACTTTGCATCATGTGACACTACAAACAGTTTGGAAGTGATTTCCAGTCCTGGGGCAAAAGGACCACTCACAGTCCGCTGAGCTCTGTAAGCACAATTAAATTTATTACAGATTATTATCAACTACAAAATATCTCTCAGACAAGGATGATGATCCTAGCACTCAGAAGGCAGGCAGATCACTGTTGGTTTGAGGCCAGTCTGGTCTCCAGCATGAGTTCTAGGCCAGAGAGGGTTACACAAGGAAATCCTATCTGAGAACAACAACAAAAAACCCAAGTAAAGAACACTTGTAAGCAGTAAAGAATAATATGGCAATTTACCATTCCCAAAGTAATATTTTATTCCATATTTGTTGTAATAAATTCAGTAATGTCTGAATATCAAATATCATCAAGATAAGACTTAAACAGAGGAGAGGGAAAATGGGAAAAAGAGAGTCACTGGGCAGTAGTGGCGTACGTCTTTAATCCCAGCACTCAGGAGGCAGAAAGGCAGATGGATTTCTTGAGTTCCAGCCAGGTCTACATAGTTGAGTTCCAGGCCAGCCAGAGATACACAAAGAAACCTTGTCTTGAAAAAACAAAAAACAAACACAAAAAACATCCCCTGTTCTGCATTAAATGTTTAATTACTTACTTTGGGTTGGTCACAGTTTGATCCTTAATGAATGTGAAGTAGTTAGAAATATTTCGGTCATATGGTAGCCATCCGTGGGTTCCAATAACATAATTCATGCTTACTGTTATCTGTAAAAGAATATGTGAAAACTCAAATAAAAGATTAAAGAATGTGGCTAAGAATAACCAGATGCTCACAGATTTTGACATCTACCATTTGAGAGATACTGTAAGACATATAAAAGCAAATCTTAAGACATTCAAGTAGAAAGCCTGTTTACAGCTTATTGTAAGAGTTGTCTTCTTTAGCAAACTATTTTTCCTTTTAATTTCTCAGGTTGTTAGTGTTAATAAGGTTAACTTTTGCCATAAGAAATATCAAATAAACATTACTTAGATCAAATCAGTAGAGATTACGAATTGTTACAATGTCCTTGAAGTGACAGTCTTAGGATATATCTGATTTTAAAAGTGAAAAGCTTTTTACTCCCTCAATTATAGGACAACAGGTTACCCATCCTCAGATTTAGAAACAAACAAATATAGATTTTCAAGTGGAAAACTAGAGTGTCTTGCCAGTGAACACTATATCAGTACTACTGCAGTCTGTTTGCTGTGCTGCGGCACATCTTTACCATGCTGGAGTTACAAAGTTAGAGCAGGACAAACCTAGGGTTAGCTCTTGTGCCAAGGTCTCAGATCCCTACTTGCTAGCTCTGTGATTTGGGGTATAATACTTCTGAGATTTAATCTCTTATCTGCATAAGAAAATAATAGTTTCTACTTCACAGGGATATTGAATAGATAAATATAAATTCATATAAAACTCATTCATACTCACTAAAATGCCCTAGGATATATACTCTTAATAAAATCTTTATCAGTTTTGATTATCATTATTATAGTATAGTGATGTTTCTCAGTTATTTTAATGTGTCCATTTCACACATGCTAGGCTGGAGTTCTACCACGGAGTTATCCCTCTAGCCTTGATTACTTTAAGCATATTCTTTTAGGGGCTGGAAAGGTAACTCAGTAGTTGAAGAGTATTGGCTGATTTCCAGAGAACTTAGGTTTGGATACTGGCACCCCCATGGTGTCTCAGAATCATCTATAATTCCAGTTACAGAAGATCTGGTACCCTTTTCTGATCTTTGTAGGAACCAGGCATGAGTGTGGTACACATTAAAAAAGCAAAATATCCACACACAAAGTATGTTTTTAAAAATTCTTTTTAAATGTTTATTATTGGGGCTAGAAAGATCACTCAGTGGTTAAGAGCACTGGCTGCTCTTCCAGAGGACCTGGATTCAATTCCCAGCACCCACATGGCAGCTCACAACTGTCTGTAACTCCAGTTCCAGAGGCTCTGATATCCTCACAAGTCATACATGCAGACAAAACACCAATGCATATGAAATTTAAAAAACATTTTTTTTAAAGTTTATTATGGGGTCAATGAGATAGCTTGGAGGGATAACTGAAGTGTCACCAATGGAGAGGACTCAAGCTCAACTCCTACCACATGGTGGAAGAGATCAACTCACTGTTGTCCTCTGACCTCCAGATGCAGGTTGGCATGTGCATACCCTCATACATATACACATAATGAATTTTTAAAATGTAACTGAAATATTTTTACACTTATTTGTTTTTGTTAAACTAATAAATAGAGACATAGCAGTATGAAACAGGTATACATTCACTTACCAGTAACTCAGGGCTGCCTTGAGATATAAAGGAACGAGACTGATTTTTGGGGATGATAGCCTTTAATAGTGGAATACCATCACTAATTCCCTGTTTTGTTTTTTTTTTAAAAAAAAAAAAGATGTTTAATGGTTGGTTAGGTTCATATTTATTATGTACAAATTAGTGAAAATTTCTTTTCTTTTTTTTAAAAATAAGGATGACTCCTATGATACTTTACTCGACCTGATCATGTAATAATTTACTACAAAATGTGGGGAAAAAATTACACACCATGTTTGAGCAGCTAGCACACTTGAGTCATCTAAAACCTATCTCCATCTTTTCCAAGACTCTGTTGATGAGCAGATGTAAATGCCAAAGACCAGAAACCATTTAAAATATAGAGAGATTTAGAATTTTTCCTTGTCTTTTCCTATACTGACACAAGCATAATACAGATGTACATGCTTAGAATAAGTGAGAAAAGTTGTTTATAATTTACAGAAAAACTCTTGGGCTTTACATTAAAAATAATTGATCTATTTTGTTAAAGGAGGTACTTTCTGCAAGTCCTAGGTTATGAAAGTCATAATTATGATTCAAAAATAAAGATTATTATAAAGAAACAATTACCACCATCTTACCACAATATAAGATAACAATAAATTTGAACATATTTTTGTGATGTATCTATAGTTTAAAAATGATAGCTAACATTTATTGTGGATAACATTACTGGATATATACCATGTACCCAGTATTACTAAGAGGTCATAAAGAACAAAATATTAAGTTATAAAGCCCAACATAATTTATGAATCATAAAATTGCTTTTCCCTTCTAATTGTGAATCGAGAGTCATTTGTAACTTCGGGCAGGGAAGCAAGAAAATGAAATGTTGATCTTGACCTCTCCCTCAGCTCCAACCCCCAAGTTTCATCTGAGCTCTGCAGCAGACCTGCAGCAACCTCCCTCTAGCCTCTTACCCCATCTCCAGCTGCTCACACACATCTTCCCTTTCTAAGTCCTCTCCTCCTTCTCATGCTCTGTCCTAGTCTCTCGCCCCAGCAGGCACTCCCTGGGGCCTAGCAGGTTACGCTGACCAGAGAAGCAAGCAGGTTAACTGTAGATCCTCACATTTCCCTCCATTCCTCCAAGTCCAATCCTAAGTCTCATCCTCAGAACTGTAGCAGACTATCTGTGGCAGTCTCTCATCACCCTCTGCCCCATTCCAAGATCACTAAGCAGACCTTGGTGGAATCCTGCTGTCAGCTCCTCTGTAGTCTATGCCCATCCCTGTGTCAGCTTCCAACACCTAGAAACACACTTTACCTGGACTCTCCAGTAGCCACACCTATGAGGATCCTAGAAGAGTTTCTACCAGGAAATACACAACCACCACACCCTCCTAAAAAACCAGAGAGAGAAACAGAAACCAAAGAACAAAATACTCCTCAACAAAAACAAGATGAGATATCAGCACCTAGAATTACAGTCTTCCAAAACTCAGATGCCCAAACACCAGTAGAAAAACCACAATGAATAAAAGCCAGAACAACATCACTACTAGAGCCCAGCAACATTCTCACAGCAAGTCTGGGTACTGCAACATAGTTGAAGCACAAGAAAACAAACAAACAAAAAATAAACAAACTTAAAATAGCCTTTACATGAATGATAGAAGTCCTTAAAGAGGAAATAAATATATCCCTCAAATAAAAATAAAGAAAACTCAAACTGAGGGAAATCTAGAAATGAAAAATATAGGTATTCAAACAGGAACCTCAAATAGGAGCCTCAGAGGTAAGCCTCACCAACAGAATATGAGAAATGGAAGAGAGAATCTCACAAGTTAAAAACACCGAAAAGAGCTTTGCTGGGCAGTGGTGGCGCACGCCTTTAATCCCAGCACTTCAGAGGCAGAGGCAGGCGGATTTCTGAGTTCGAGGCCAGCCTGGTCTACAGAGTGAGTTCCAGGACAGCCAGGGCTACACAGAGAAAACAAAAAAACAAAAACAAAAAACAAAAAAACAAAAACCACCAAAAAGAAATATTTTAATTAAATATAAAAAAACTCCTGACACAAAATACCCAGGAAACCTGAGATAATATGAAAAGACCAAATCTAAGAATTAGCAGGAATAAAAGATGGAGATGAAACCCAGGTAAAAGGAACAGAAAGTATTTTCAACAAAATCATAGAAGAAAATTTTCCTAACCTAAAGAATGCGATGTGTACCAAGATACAAGAAGCATCCAAAACTCTAAACAGACTGGACTTGAAAGTCCTCTCAGTAAAAACAAGCAAAACTCTAAACATATAGAACAAAGAAATATTAAAAAGCTTCAAGAAAAAAAAAAAAAAGACCACAGCACATATAAAGGCAAACCTATTAAGAATCCCATCTGACTTCTCAACAGAGACTCTAAAAGCCAGAGGAGCCTAGACCAATGTTCTACAGAAACCACAGATGCCAGCCCAGACACTAAACTCAGCAAAACTTTCAATCACAACAGATGGTGAAAACAAGACATTCTATGATAAAACCAAGTTTAAACAATACCTATCTACAAACCCAGACCCACAGAAGACACCAGAAGGAAAACTCCAACCTGAAGAGGTTAACTACACAGAAGAAAACACAGGGTATAAATAATCCCTGTTTGTTTATAACACACACATACAACCACCACCAAAACAGGAATCAAACCACTGGTCATTGATGTCTCCCATCAACATCAATGATCTCAATTCCTTAATAAAAAGAGACAGACTAACAGAACAAACGGGAGAACAGGATCCATTGTTGTATCCAAGAAATATACCATAACATAAAGACATCCCCTGACTGAGAAAGGATGGAAAAGTATTCCAAGCAAATGGACTTAAAAAGTTGGTGTAACTACTTAGTATCTGACAAAACAGACTTCAAGTCAAAACTAATCAGAAGAGATAGGAAAGGACGCTGCATGCTAGTCAAAGGAAAACCTCACCAACAGGACATTGCAATTTTTAACATCTATGCACCAAACACAAGAGTACCCCAGTTCTTTATAAACAAACAAAGAAACTGTTACTACAGCTTAAATCACATATTTACTCTCATACATTGACTTCAATACTCCACTCTTACCAAGAGACAGGTTACCAAGACAAAATCTAAACAGAGAAATGCTGAAGCTAACTGGCATTATAAATCAAAAGGATTTAAGAGTTATTTGTAGAACATTTTACCCAAACACAAAAGAACATACATTCTTCTAGGTACTGAATGGAATATTCCCCAAATGGAATTCCAAAATTGATCACATATGTGAACACAAAGCAAGTGTCCATAGATAAAAGAAAATTGAAATAACACCCTGCATCCTATCTGACCACCATAGATTATAGATGGATATCAACAACAGAAAGCTTACAAACTCATGAAAACTGAACAAGTCACTATTGAATAAAAATGGGTAAAGACTGAAATTAAGAAAGAAATTCAGGGGCTTGCAGAGATGGTTCAGAGGTTAAGAGCACTGACTGCTTTTCCAGAGGTCTTGATTTCAATTCCCAATAATTACATGATGGCTCACAACCATCATACAATGAGATATGTTTTTTTCTTCTGGCCTGTAGGCACACATGCAGGTAGAACACTGTATATGTAATACATAAATAAATCCTTTTTTAAAAAAGAAAGAAATGTAAAATTTTCTCAAATTGTAGATGGCAAGAAATAAACTCCAGGCTAAAATCAACAATATGGAAACAACAAAAATCACAAAGAATCAAGAAAATACGAATTTTTTTTTTTTTGAGAAAAATCAGTAACATTGACAAACTCTTATATCTAAATTAACAAAAAGGCAGAGAGAGAATATCCAAATTAACAAAATTAGAAATGAAAATAGGGACATAACAATATATATTGAAGAAATCCAGAGAATCATAAGAGCATACTTTAAAAACTTGTATTCACCAAATTGGAAAATCTAAAAAAGGAAATGAACAATTTTCTTGATAGGTACCAATTACAAACCTTAAATCAAGGTCAGATAAACAATTTAAACAGACCTATAAACCCTAGTGAAATAGATGCAGGCATTAAAAGTCTCTCAACGAATAAAAAAGCCCAGGACCAGGTGGCTTTAGTGCAGAACTCTACCAGACTTGCAAAGAAGAGCTAATGTCAATACTATTCAAATTATTCTACAAAATATAAACAGAAGGAGCTTTTGTCCAATTTAGTTTATGAGGCCACAATTATCATGATACCTCAACCACATAAAAACACAACAAAGAGAGAGACAAGATTCCCTTATGTACATAGATGTAAAAGTTATCAATAAAATATTTGCAAGCCAAATCCAAGAACACATAAAAAAATCATCTACCACAATCAAGTGATTTGGAGATAGTTATACATAAATTGACAAATATAATCTACCATATAAACAGACTGAGAGACAAAACCACATGTTCATCTCACTAGATGCAGAAAAGTCCTCTGACAAAATCCAACACTCCCTTCATGATCCAAGTCCTGGAGAGATAATATAATAAACATAATAAAGGCAGTTCACTGCAAGCCCATAACCACCATCAACTTAAATGGAGAGAAACTCAAAGCAATCCTACCAAAATCAGGCACAAAACAAGGCTGTCCATTCCCTCTGTAAGTATTCAATATACTACTTGCTGTCTTAGCTAGAGTAGTGGGACAACTGAGGGAGAACACGAGGATACAGACTGGGAAGGAGTCAGTCACGTATCTCTCTCTGTAGATGGTGTATGACAGGATACATAAGTGACGCAATGAACTCCACAAGAAAATTTCTACAGCTAATGAACACGTTCAGCAAAATGGCTAGATACAAAATTCACTCAGAAAAACCTTTTACAGTAGCCTCAAATACGGAAAAATACCTTATGGTAAATCTAACCAAGAGGTGAGAGACTTGTATGAAAAAAAGACTAAGATTTCTCTCACTGTTTCACTGCGTCTAGCTGGTCAGAGTGCTCTTGTGAGCCATCTGTCTCTGCTCCTCAACTATGGAAACACAAGCATTCACAGTCATGCCTGACTGCCTGGGACTTTGAACTCAGGTCCTCAAGCTTCTACAGCAACCAGTGTACCCAGTAAATACTTTTGCCAGTCCTTAGTTATCATTCTTGAGCACTGTTTCTGTGTGTTCTAAGTTGTAGGTTAAATACTTTTAGAAAAGGCTCAACATTGTAGTACTTTAAACACTGAAATTTTCAATCAACATTTTAGGAAAGAGATTAATTTGTGTGCACAAGAATATGTGAAAATATACCTATACTTGTGGAGAAAGCAAACTAAGAAAAAAAGTTCAGAATACAACTTAACAGCAAAGAAAAGCTTACAACGAAAGTAATTTAAAAATCCAAGACTGAGGTTGGAAGGTGGCTTGGTGGTTAAGAGCTCTTGCAGAGGATGCAGGTTTGAATTCAGCACCCATATCAGGCAGCCCATAACCATCTGTGACTCTAGTTCCAGGAGTATATTGTGTCTAAGTCTCCCCAGGCACTGCGTGTATGATGCACATAAACTCATTCAGGCACACACAACAACACACAATTCTGTTTTAAAGATCATATTATGTTTCCTTCCATTAAAATTGAATGAACTTGAGTGGGAAGATGGTTTAATTAGTAAACTGTGTTAGAATCCCCAGAACCTATTTTAAAAAAAGCTGAGTGGGGCAGTACACACCTATAACCCAGCACTGGTGGTGGGAAGGTACATGGTAAGAGATGAAGAACCCTGGGACTCACTGGCCAGCCAGCTTAGCCACAACAGCAAGGTTTTGGTTTAGTCAGAGACTCTGTCTTTAAAAAATAAGGCGGAAAGAACAAAAGAGGAAGATACTCAAAAATGACCTTTAGTTTTCCACACACACCAAATAATCAGTACAACTGTAGGCATGGATAAAGTACACCTGCATATACATGTACAAATATGTATATAATCACATAAATTAATTGAAATATTTAAAATTGAAGAAAGGTCTCTGATATTACCAAGTTGGGTTATTACCTCTATAAAAAATGACTTCAGTTCAGAGAGGTGTTGAAAGAGATTTAGGGTTGAAATTTCTGTTTTGGTCAGCCTTTGAATGGCTTCTTCTGCTGATAATCTTGGAGGGTGTGGTTCCTTCAAAACAATTTCAAGAAAGAAATCTCAGAGTTACATGAAAGCATGTCCGTATTCACTCATACACAGTGGACTGCGCTATAATAGAACGCATATTATGCACTGTTAACAACTACAGGCCATGACTTAGTCTAATCCCCCAGCAAACTTACCATTCATCCTCTTCCATGGACATCTAAGTTCTAATTTTAAGTTTTTCTTATTCATAGCATTCCTACACTTCCAGGTCATTTTTTTCCATTATTCATAATTTCTTAGGTTTTTTTTTCTTTTAAGTAGTCACTGGTTATTCATGATAAATCTTATCCATCTAGCCTATTAAAAATTCTCTTAAAAGCAAACATTTTATTATTTTCTGTGTATATGTGGACATGCTTATGTCAGAGTGCGTGTGTGCAGGTCAACAGACAACGTGGAAGAGTCAATTCTCTTCCTTCTACCATGCTGACATGGGAGACTGATGCAACAGGAACAATTACCCACTGAGCCATCTCACTTGCCTAGCTGTAGAGCCCCATAAAGGCAGCCATGGATTTTATTCACCATTGGATTTTTAAGCACTCAGAAGTATATAAAACTTGGCAGATGTTTAATAAATATTTAGTAAAATTAACAAAGCACTTAACATTCAAACTTTATAATGTAGTATAATATTTAATTCCTGAAAAAAGGCTCATCAAAATGTAAACGTTAATTATATTATAGACAATCAAATTAACTTACAGACATGACTGTATAGTTTATAAGTAATTATTTTTCTTATTTTCATGTCAGAAACAAAAAATTAAGTATATTAATAATTAAATATACTGATAAATATATTAAAAATCATAGCTGGGTGGTGGTGGCGCACACCTTTAATCCCAGCACTTGGGGGAGGCAGAGGCAGGCGGATTTCTGAGTTCGAGGCCAGCCTGGTCTACAGAGTGAGTGCCAGGACAGCCAAGGCTACACAGAGAAACCCTGTCTCGAAAAAACAAAAAAAAAAAAAAAAAAAAAATCATATTACTATTCCAAGGACACAATTAAAAACGTGTAAAAGGTGTCTTTCTAAAACAGATTCTTGCCAGATATGGTAAGGTACACCTGCAATCTTACTGCCTATTGCAGGTGAGAATCCTACCATTGAATCACTGAATCACTGATAATGACTATCCAAGTACTCAGAAGACTATGGCAGGAAAGTTTGAGTTTGAAGCCAGGTACAGAAAGTTCCAAGGCAGTGTGAGCTACATAGTAAGACTCTGTCTCAGAGAAAAAGTAAAACAAAATCAGGGAGGTGGACTTTGGTTCTTTTGTCCCTATTACAAAATATTAGATTGTGGACAATAGATGTAACACTTAAATGTGTAGCTTTAATACTTAAAAACAAACAAACAAACAAACAAACAAACAAAAAACCCTATTTTAAATTACAGGCTGACAGTTTTAACCCTGTCTGATTTTCCTCTTCGGTGTCTGTGGTGATGAAAACTGAACTGTATTTTCCACATGCTAAGTAAACACTCCTGGACTAAGCCAGACCCTCAGCCCCACTGTAATATTTTTTAAACCAAAATAAAAGTTAGTACTGGGGAAGTGGCTCAGTCAGTAAAGTACTTGCCCTGAAGCAAACATGAGGACCTGAGTTCGATTCACAGAACCCTTGTTTTTAAAAATGTCAGGGAGATAGCGAGCCAGTCTAGCCTACTTGATAAGTTCTAAACCAGTGAAAGACTGCCTCCACCAAACACTGACAGTGCCAGAGAAATGACACCCAAGGTTGTCCTCTGACCTCTACAAGCATGAATAACTGTCCTGCCCACAAACAAATCAGGGTTCTTGTGAAATTATGAGACCGATTCTCTACCTATTGTGCTAATAAGGCATTTGGGTTTTTGTAAAGCAACAACAACAACAACAAAAAGAAGTAGTAGTATAGCTGAAGCCAGGCAGTAGTGGCACATGCCTTTAATCCCAGCACTAGGGAGGCAGAGGCATGGGGATCTTGGAGTTCAAAAGCCATCCTGGTCTACAAAATAAGTTCCAGGACAGGCAGGACTACAGAGAAACCCTGTCTCAAAAAGCCAAACTCCCCCCACACCCTGCCACCCAAATAGTAGAGCTGGTACAAAACTAAAGGCTCTAATTCTGAGCCCCACAGAGTTCTGTTTTATGCTGAACCTTGTATGTGTTAGGCAAGAGCTCTACCACTGTGCTTTATTCCCCTCACCCATTTTAAAATGTTGAGACAGGGTTTCACTAAGTTGGCCAGCCTGGCTTTGAACCGACTCACAAAGCTCCTGCATTAGCTTCCTAAATGGACAGAATTACAGGCTTACACCACTAGGCCCAGCTTATTCTATATTTTTGCCTCTTTTTCCTTTTAATATTTGGAACACTATTTCACTATGGAGCCCAGAAAGCTTCAGAGTCTCTATGTAGTTCATCTTGAACTCTCCTGCTGAAGCTCCTGAGAGCTAGGATTACAGTCATGAGCTACCACACAGTCTACTGGAAGGTGGACAGAACAATAACCTCACAAATAACACCATGTAAAAATGCACTTCAAAGCTCCAAGTAAACCATCACTCTGAAATAGCAGGAATTACAAAATAGTCCAAAAATTGAAATATAACTATAAACTTGAGTTTAGATATTACACTACTGCTATAAACATGATTAAGATAAGGTTGTTACTATTAACAGATTTATAACTGAGTGAAACAAACAGATAAATGTATAAAGGTTAAAAAAGTAGTAACACTGAATTTTAAGTAAAGACACAGAACACAGAAAAGAAATGCAGTTTTTAAAAGGGGCTTTCAGCTATTAAGTACTCATGAGTTGACAGAAAGGCTCTGGAAGGTAGGCATGCATATGACTCCTACTGTAGTCACTTTGTAGGTTATAGTAAATATAGAAAAAGTCATTTTTTCTTAGATATCAGAGGCCATGTATCTCTGAAAGGCTTAGCCTTGTGTGTGTTGTGTGAATGCAGGCATGCAAGTGTCATGGCATCCAATGTTGAGGTCAGAGGACAGCACTGTGAGGTTGCTTCTCTCCTAACAGGTTTTAGTGGGTTCCAGGAATACAATCCATGTCATCAAGCTTGCACAGCAGGCACCTTTACCTGATATGCCATTTGTCCAATTCCATTAAAACGTTATTATATTTTTAATTATGTGCATGTATTTGTGGGGTTTTGTGCTCATGAGTGCTGGTTTTCTAGGAGACCAAGGGTGTTGGGACTTCTGGAGCTGGAGTTGCAGATAGCTGTAAACTGCCTGGCATGGGTGACGAACTGAACTTGGGCCCTATGAAACAGAAGCAAGGGCTCTTAACTGCTAAGCTGTCACTCCAGCAGCATTATTAGTTTACTTCAGTTTTTATTTTTAGGGGAACTTGAGAACACAGTCCCCTAGTACCACAAATTATGCACTAAGTATCTTGCATTTGGGGAGATTGCAGGGATCAGCACATTGGGAGTGTCTTGCCCAAGGAAAACTACTTTCATGATCATGGTATCTGCCCTGCAAGGTAAGTATGATGCATTTTTAGTAGTATGTTTGTATATGTGTCATGTATGAGCACATATGTGATATAGCACACTCTGTGCATTCAGTTCTCTCTTTCCACCTTGTGCTCTAGACACTGAACACAGGCTATTAGCTTTCACTACAAGAAAAGTGCTTTTTACAAACAGAGCCAAATTGCTGGTCTTAATATTTTATTTATTTATATTTTGTTTGATTAGTGTATACATTGAGTTTAGGTACACATGTCTGAGTGAGCGAATGGATGGATTTTTTTAAAGATTCTGTTCTCTTTCTTACTTATTTTGAGGTACCTCTCGTTTCTGTTGCTATTCAGTTTTTACTCTCTCAGAAAGAGAAAGTTGGGGAGACAGCTCAGGGTTGTGTAAGCATGAAGTCCTGAACTCGACCCTCAGCATCTATGTAAGGAACTGAGCAGGTAGTGTGCACCTGCAGGCCCAGTGCTGGGGAGGTGAAGACAGAGCATCCATGGGACTCACTAGTCAACTTCAGACTATCAAACTCCAGCTCCCAGTGAGAGATTCTGTCTTAAAAAACGAAGCAGACAGTTCCTGTGAAGGATACCAGATGTTGACCTTTGGTTCCCAAATTTACATGCATATACACAGACACACACAGACACATAGACACACACAGACACACACACACAAATTGTGACTTATGAATAATTTGCTATATAAATGGAGCTCCCCATTGCCCTCAGTGCTAGGGATCCTATCCACATCACTGTGACTACATGGGGAAACTTTTACAGGAGTGAACTTTCTGAGATGTTACCCAAGGTGTCCTAGAATTCATAACTTCCCATCCCAGCCTCTTGAGTATCTGGAAATACAGATATATGCCAAGACATTTTGCTTCGTAACTAGATCTTACTTCAGTTTTTTTTTTTGTTACTTAAACTAAGAATAATCAAATCTATTTATTTTTAAGTGACAATTTAATGTAATTTTTGCTTAAATTCTGGACAATGATTCTCCAAGTTTTAAATCACTAAAGTCTTTAAAAAATAAGAGAAGTACAACCCCTTAGAAATTCAATTCTAGATATTAAAGTCCCTCTACTTGATACACTGCATCAGGAGTATCAATTACATAAGCACAATATAGCTTAATAGAGAGTAAATGGAATCACATAAACCAAGCCCTACCAACTACATATGCTAGAACGTGGCTCTACTATTCTTCAAACTTCAGAATCCTCAGAAACAACAATCTCTAGGCCAGTGGTTCTCAATCTGTGGGTCGTAACCCCTTGGCAAGCCTCTATCTCAAAAATATGCACTTTACAATTCATAACAGTAGCAAAATTATAGTAATGAAACAGCAACAAAAATAATTTTATGGTTGGTGGTCACCACAACATGAGGAAATGTAATAAAGGGTCCCATCATTAGCAAGATTGAAAACTGTTGCTCAAAGGAATCAATAACTTATATTATTTACCTTTAAGAGCTGACAAGGTGTTTGCCCAAAATTATTAATCATCCCTTCTAAGGCTTTTCTTTCCTTTTCATCTGTTAAGGCATCAAGATCTACAGCACCTAAAAACAAGAAATCATAAACTCACTATTGAGAAAAAAACAAACCCACATGACACTGATTAATACATCAAGGAATTATTAACACATTTTAAAACAAAATATGAGTCTTCAACGTATCTCACCAGAAAGTAACTTTCTGAAAACATTAAATATTTTTATTTGTATGTATGCACGAGGAACTACTGAGGAGGACGTCCTGATGTGTCCCATCGGCCTCCTTGTCCATCCACACATATATCATGGACATATACACACAGCAAAGATTTAACGAGAGACAGTTTTCTGCCCAAAGCTCTCAAAAACCAGCTTTGATGCTGAGCTAATGTTAATAACTTAAATGCTTTCTTTCAAAGTTTATTAAAAATAAAATAAAATTTGTAATATTCAATGAAGACTTGATGCCAGATGGTGGTGGCACACACCTTTAATCCCAAACCTGGGAGGCATAGGTAGACAGACCTCTGTGGATTCGAGGCCAGCGTGGTCTATAGAGTGAGTTCTAGGACAGTCAGGGCTATGTAGAGGGAATCTGTCTTAATTAAACAGAAAAATTTGATTTCTCATACAAGAAACCAAAAGCATATAATAATTATCATTTATAATTTCTTACACACACACACACACATACACACAGAGAGAGAGACACTCATTCATACATAATATTAAAATCATAAACTTCTACTCTAAAACTGAAATAATGGCAGTTTTGTGACCTTCCAACTGAAAAAATATTTTGTTGATGTATCTTTCCTATGTTAAATATTGAAGGTAAAATAGCAGGTATAACAAATAAAGACTAATGTTGTGTAAGTACTGTCAGAGAAGAGGTGTTTCGGCTTGTACCTTCATAGCTACAGTAATAGAAGACATTGAGTGCCTCCACTGCAGCTGGCCCTCTCTGTTTGTAGCCAAAAATCAGGTCTATCCATTCATGAAGATGAGCAGAAACATATTCAGACTCCTAGAAAGGGAACAAATTTAATACTTAATGTAAGTATCTTCCAACTATAATCTAAATTCATCCTTCTTAAAAGGGCATGGAGCCAGAGTTAAGAAGACTGGCTTTCCTTCTAACAAAAGCATGTTTGATGCCCAGCATCCACCTGAAGGCTGACAACCACCTGTAACTCCAGTTCCAGGATATCTGACTCCTTCTCCTGGCTTCCTTGAGCACTGCACACACATGGGGGACAGACATACATGCAGGCAAAAATACTGCCAGACAGTAATACAATTATCAATGTTAAACTAACTATTACTATTGCCTCAATTCCAAGTTGGAAATTTACCTAAATACTACTAAAATTTCTAAAGCGATTAGGCTGGTTTTATTAGGAACTTAATTAATCTTCTGGAAAAGTTGAAAAACGTACTCATGCTCAAGTGATTTGAAACAAAAATGTAAACCGCAAAGCATGAAATTATACCAGTTGGGAAACAGAATATCAATCCATACAGCAGGCATGCAGAGCACTAGAATGCTAACACGGGCTGAATTTCCCTTATGCTGTAAAATTATTAGGGCTGTAAGTATTTGAGATTTTGCTAACTGCTGTTTGTTTTGTTTCAGACAAGCTCACACCATGTTGTTAAGGCTGGCCCAAAGTCACACATTTAGGCTTCAGCCACCTAAGTAACCTAGTTGCCACTAGACACAACTCAGACTGCAGATTTTCCTGGATTTTGAAATATTTGTAGAGGACCATCCCTAACCCAAAAATCAGAAATTCCAAAATGTCCCCACATCTAATGGGTAAAGAAAACAACACAAAAAAGCTATTAACGTTCTCCAGAATCTAGGAGAGTTAATGAGAAAGGTGGGATGCATTTTTGTAGTAGTTTCTTGTGTAATAGTTGTCTAAAACTTTTCAATTCAAGAAAAAAAATGTAAAACTTAATCAAATAGGAAATTTTATTTCCTATATACCAGATACCAAAAACTTATGAGAATTATCTTAGTACTTATAATAGATTTGCATATATACCACTGTAAACTATTAAAGAAAGGAAAAGTAGAAACCTATATTTTGTTACATATTCATGAATGGTATTATAATACTTATATCCTAAAATTAAATTACCACATTGTACTTTCCAGAACAGTAATGTACAACAGGTAACAAACTAATCTAGAAAAAAGTACACTTTAACTTATCTTTGAAAAACAAAACTGTATTTCATAAGATGTGGTAGTGATTCAACAGAAATCTTACCAGAGCTTTTCTGTGTTTATAAATAAAATCTTCAGCTGACTCAGCCCATCTTGGAAGAATAACATCGTTTACCAGTTCTTTGGAAACTTGTAAATGACCCAAATTAAATTCTAAGACACATAAAAAATAAAAAGATCAGAACATTTTCTATTTAAAAATGATGTAAAACAAATATAAAAGAGAACATATAACTAGAAAAAAATTAACTCATTTGTCTATTGCAATATACTTTAATTAATGCATATTTAGTTGTGCTTTAAAAACAAGTGTAAGGCTAGGGAAGCAGTTTGGTTGTGGAGTGTTCGCAAACTGTGCAAGTCTCTGAGTTCAGTCTCTAGCATAATACAAGGGATAAAAACAAAAAAACAAAAAAAAAAAAAAAAGGAAAGAAAAAAATCCAAATAGTTGCAGAAAAAAAAGACTTGAATATTTCTAAAATTTAACAATCAACCATGCATCTTTACTCCAAAAACCTAATTTTTTCAAAAGCTGGAATGACTTAGCCATTATTTTAAATGTGCACCTTTTGTACATACCAAATAAAGAGTCAGTAGAAGAACATTTTTATCTTTGTGAGTTATATCATCTCTTATAGCTACTCAAGTTGATCATTAATTTCTGAAAGCAGTTATAGATAGGTAACACATAAATAAACTGGTCAATATGTTGCAATGATACTCTGAAAACATAAGTTTGCTTGCTCACAGTTCGGCTCACTGACCTCGGTCCAATTACTTGAAAGATTTGTAATGGCAGTGTACAGGTTTGCATCTCTAGAAAAGACTGTGCTCATAGCTAAGTTTTCTTACGTGTTCAAACCCAACTCACATCTTAGTTTCGTGTATCACCCACGGCTCTGGAAAGTAAGACTTGGCTCTGTATGTCACTTTCCTGGTGTAAGTTAAATTCTGTCACTGAGTAATCTACACACAAAACCGACTTTAAATATATTATGCAATATTACAAAAAAATGTCCTTAAAACTGCTTTTCGTATTTTCATTGGAACCTGATGAATAAAAATGTATATTCCCTATTTCTTACCATTTTGATTTTCTAGAAACTCTGGGAAATAGAAGAACTCAGGAATAAGTTCTTTTACATCATATGTATTATCCATAAGTGCTTGCCAGGTAGCAGGGATGGAATGGAACTGCCGGTCTGCACAGTCAAACCTGCAGGTGGGAGCAGACGACAAGAATTTACTGGATGAAAACAAGACGCGCACATCAAGAACATCGAACTCTCTTCAAACTTCCCCAACGACTGCAGCTGGTCTTTCTTAATCTTCCTACTTAAGATCTGAAAACAACTTTCATCTTCATGATAACCATCTATAATTCATAGTTTGTTGTCAAGAGTTAATACTATCATAACTGTCAAAATGAAATATTGTTTTGTTTAAATTAATTGAAAATCAAATTTCACTAGAACACAATTTCACATTAATTAAATATAATCTTAAAAGACTTTTAATCAAAGCTATATGTTGAATCTGCAGGACACTGGTAGAGGGCTTCCCTGGAATGCTCAGGGCCTCTGGGTTGAACCACAAAAGAATGTCAAAAACACAAAATTTGCTGAGTAAATTTATTATAAGAAGTGAATGTGAATTATATATTTGAAAAATTAAAGTATATAGTGGGCAGAGAGTTTAATGCTTTAAAATCCCAGAAACTGAATGCTGAGTTAGGACTTTTCCAACTACAAGACTAGACTAGAATACAGAGTGAGTTCCGGGGCCAGGTAGGCTACATCATGAGAGCTTGTTTGTAAAAGAAAAATGATTCTAAATATAACAGTACTTATATTTTTAGTTAAGAGATTTACAAAAATGTTTCTGAGCTAATCATTAACACATTATTAGCAGAAACTCTTATACTAAAAACCAGAGTGAAAGTAGGGAAATAGTACTGTGGCTAAGCATCTGTAAGTTATTTACATGTGTTACTAGCTTACTTTAACTTTTTGAGATAAGATCTCTTACTGAACCAGGATCTCATGATCTCACCAAGCGTCTAGACTGGCTGGCTAGTGAGCTCTGAGGATTAGCCTGCCCCCAGTCCTTAACACAGATTTTTACACGGTTGCTGGAGATCCAAACTCAGGTCCTCATACTTTGTATAGCAGGCAATCAACTGAGCCATTTCCTCAGCCCATAAATTTTAATTAGTTGATTTAGGTTTCACTATAGGTGTGATAGCTGGAAAAACCTCAAGTGGTAATTATCTAATTGGATTGTGTTTTCCTTAATTACAAAAAACATGACAGTACCTTGATTTTTCTTGATGTTATGTTCATAGAAAAATTAAGCTATGGGCTTTAGTCTAAAATGGCGAATTGATACTAATGACTAATTTGATTTTTTTTTTCTTAAAAGACCGAGCCTCATGTAATTCATCCTTGACCTGGCTATGTAGATGAGGATAACCTTAAACCCTGTCTCCATCTCCTAAATGCTGGGATTACTGTATTGTGCCTTCATATCAGGTTTATACAATGGTGGGGCTCGAACCTAGAACACTAGGCCTGCTAGGTGAACACCCTATCAACTGAGCTATTCCCATCAATAAATTTTACTCTTTTGTAAATGTCTACCAATGTTTGACCCATTTACCCAATCATAGAAATGCTGTTACTAACATGGGTGCACGAACTTTTGTCTTCAATCATGTTGGGTAGAAATTTAGAAACAGAATTGCTAGTGATAATAATTTCATGTTCAATGTTTTAGAGAATTGCCAGATTGATTTCCATAAAGATTACTATTTTAAAATTCTACTACCTTTACTTTCTAATTTTACATCACATCCTTTAAACAGTAGCTTTTATCTTTTTTATTTTTAACAACTGATTATAGGATGAGAAGTAGTGATCTCTCTTTGTGATTTTGACTTGAATTCCCCTGACGGCTAATGATATTGTACATCTTTGTATGTGCTAGACACCTGTCTATTCAGACCCTTTTCCATTTTTAAATTCAGTTTTATATTATATGGTTGTAAGGATTCTGAATATATTGTAAATACAAGTCCTTAGTGGACTGTCTTGGTTGTTTGTACTTTCCTGATGGTATCTTATAAGAACAAGCAATTCATTTTAAAGCTCTGTGAAATCACATTTTTTCATACAATTATTAAAAAAACAAACAAAATAAACCTAGTTATATTTCCTGTATCTCATGAAGGGAAATAATCTCATGTCAATGCAACATTTTATTGATGCTTAATAATATTAGAGACTGAATTTCTCCTTGAAAACCAAGATTTATTGTAATTAAGAGGAGGCTAGAGAGATGGCTCAGTGGTTAAGAGCACTGACTGCTCTTCCAGAGGTCATGAGTTCAATTCCCAGCAACCACACGGCAGCTCCAAGTGTATAACTCCAAGATCTGACACTCCACATAGACAAACATACAGACAAAACACCAATACACATAAAAAAAATATTATTAAAAAAAGAGGGTAGAGAATACAGGCTCCCTATAGATGTTACATGGAAAGAAAATAAAACAGGCAGTGTTTGTAGAGTGTTGACAGGGAAAACAATGCTAAGAACTAAGGCAAAGGGGAAATAAAATGCATGTAGGAGTTACCTGGAGAGTACAGACAGTGGAGGGTTCACGCAGTTCCCTTAGAGTAATTAGGAACATGTGAAACAGGTAACTTACGACACCACAGAGTATGTTAATACAGCAGTATCACAGACCTCTTCAAGTGGCTGCTATGAATTCCCAACTACTTCCTCTATCTAGTCTTTATGAAAAAATATTTTTAAGAATACTGTAGTGCTGCTGACATTTGCCTATCTATGGACAGCTCAGACTTAGCTCTAAATCATATTAGTTCTGTAATGTGAGAAGAAAATAATTACTTGGAATTGAACCCATGACCCTGAACATGCTAGACAAGTTCTCAGCCACTGGGCAACATACTGGGTCTGATATCTATTGATTAATATCTGACTGATTTCTCAAAATGGTAAGGATTCCAAATGTATACTACAATAATAGTGAGAAAAGTCATATTCAAATGTCTTACATATGAACCGATTTGAATGAGCTGTTCTTAAACTACTCTGGCTGCTTTTCTCTAAATTAAATCCTAGTAGACAATTTAAAAGCCATGACTCCATCATTCAGAACATGACATCAAAGTGAATAGTTCTCAGCTTTACAATCAGAGGAAACGGTTTTTGATTGTGAGCATACCGTCCACTCTGCAGCTGGATGTGGAGGGTGGTGAACGGCTCCACACGGATGAGATAGTGCATGACGCCTGCAGAATTGGAATAGTGAGTACCATAGTGAAACTTATCAATCGTTCCCATGGGGTCTTCAAAATTCTCGTACCTTTAAAAAGAAAGTGAAGTTCATAAACATAACAAGATGGTAATATAAGAGTCAAAATCTGTACTGGTCAGCTTATAGCATACCATTTTTAAAAAGTCAACCTTAGTCATATGCTTTACTACCAATTAAAGTATCTGCATCCCCACATATAACTATAGGAAAAAAATTAATTTCTAAGAATGTTTCACAAACAATAAAATATCACTAAAAAAAGCTTTTGAAGCATTTAAGATACTTTTATTTAATGTTAAACATATAGGTGTTTTGCCCGAATGTCTATGCACCACTTGCATGTTGAGTGTCAGTGTAGGGCAGAGAGGGAGTAGGCTCCCCCGCTCCTGGAGTCACAGAGGCTTGTGAGCAGTCATTTGGCTAATAGAGACTAAATCCAAGTGGTCTGCAAGAGCAGCGATACTCTCAACTGCTGAGTCATCTCTCCAGCCACATAGGCTTTGCACAATACAATAATAACATATGTTGACTATAGAAAAATTTTGAAATACCAATTAGAAAACATTTGTCATACCTAATAAACTTCCTTGATATAAAAATCTTTCTGACAAATAATTACTAATTTATTATTTTGCTTTTTAAAGATTTATTTTATTATTGTTATTGAAGTATATATGTATGTGTGTTAAGCGAGTGAATTTCATGTATATGTAGGTGCCCTTAGGGGCCAGATGTCAGATGCCTTGGAGCTGTAGCTGTGGGCTGTTATGTGCCACAGTAAGCAGGTAAATGGAACCAAACTTAGGAGTCTTAGAAGAGGAACACGTCTTCTTAACTGCTAAGGCATCTCTCTGCTTCCCATAGCTTCACTCTTCAGTGTTTAGTTTATTCTTTGTGTGTGTGCATGCATGCATGCATGTGCACATGTCGAGGTCACAGGACAACCTGCAGGAGTTGTCCATGTGGGTTCTGGGACTCAAATTCAGACTGGTGACAAGAACTGGTGACAAGAGCCTCTATCCATTGTGTCAACATGCCAGCACTAATGTTTATTCTAATGAATAATATACAAAATTGTATTCAGCAACAGTGAGGATCAAACCAAAGTTTCACACATAACAACTAAGTGCTTATTACTGAACTATACACTTTTTGCACTATAAATATAGTTCTATTTTTTTAATCACATTTATTTAATGTGTGTGCCAAAGCTTGTGTGACACAGTGTTCACAAAGAGATCATAGCACAATTTGTAGAAGTCAATTCTCTCACTACACCCACTATAGAAGTTTACTATGGTAGTTTCTCACAAAACTAAACTGGGATCTACCACATAACCCAGTCATGCCACTCTAGGGTACATAGCCAGATGACTTCAAGTCAGCTTGAACATAAGTGTTTACTATAACATTATTAACAATAACTAAGCTACAGAACAACACAGGCATCTAACAAGATGAATGGATAAAGAATACAATTGTTTTTAGTTATAATGAAGAATGCAGTTATGCTATCTGCACAAAAGTGAATGTAACTATAAAAGTCATATTAAGAGAGTGAAAGTGGTTTCATTAACATTGTTTTTGTTCTCTCAATTGCAGTTCCAAGATTTTATACAGATACATAAAATCTGGTTTGTATATATATTTATGTAAATATATGGCAAAATGGTCTAGAAAAATAGAATACAGGAGTGGCAAAGAGAGCAAAGCATGGTGAAATATATTGAACATACATTGTGTGTTTTTATGAAATTTTCCTTCTGTAACATATATACTGTGAATATAAACAATGATATTTGAAAAAAAATTAAGTAGCTTCTGTTAAAAAAAAAGATATCATGAAACTGGAGAGATGGCTCAGTAGTTAAGAACATATAATGCTCTTCCAGAGGACCTGAGTTTGGTCCCAAGCACCCATGTGTGGCTCACAACCCTCCGAGACTCAGTTCTAGCATATCTGATGTCCTTTTCTGGCCTCTGCAGATATCAGCCATGCAAGTGGTATACAGACACAGAAGCAGACAAAACAACCATACACATAAAAAAACTTTTTTTTTTTTTTAAAGTATTTAGGGGCTGGAGAGATAGCGTAACAGTTAAGAGCACTAGCTGCTACACAGGGGACCAGAATTCAATTCCTAGCACCCACACAGCAGCTCACAGGCACATGTAACTTCATTTCCAGATCCACACTCGTTTGATCTCTGCAGGCACATGTGTAGTATACACATATATATGCTAGAAAAAGACAATCCTACTCATAAAATAATAATTGAACATATTCTTTTTAATTTAGAAAAGGTAATATTTAGTTGTTTTGATTGAGATCAGAACAAATTCAAACAATTAAGTATCTCAAAAGATTTAAAAAGCACTTACTTTTCACGCATAGCTTTGGCATTTTTTTCATTAACTACTCCAATTGGTTTAGAAAGATCTCGAAATACAGTGGGGTTATTTAGGTCCAATTCTTCTGAAGTATAATCTTGCAAAATCCAGGGAAACTAAAGAGATATAATTCAAAATTTAGATATTTCTTCCTACAGAACCTAGAGAACATCAAACATAAAATGTTCATAAAGATACAGATAACACTAAGAATAGTTTTCCCTGTTTATAAATACTTTAAAGATACACTGTGCCGGGCAGCGGTGGCGCACGCCTTTAATCCCAGCACTTGGGCAGAGGGGCAGAGGGGCAGAGGGGCAGAGGGGCAGAGGGGCAGAGAGGGGCAGAGAGGGGCAGAGGGGCAGAGGCAAAGGCAGGCGGATTTCTGAGTTTGAGGCCAGCCTGGTCTACAGAATGAGTTCCAGGACAGCCAAGGCTACACAGAGAAACCCTATCTAGAAAAACCAAAAAGATATATTGAAAAAAAAAAAAAAGAAAGAAAAGACATATTGTCATATTTATCTTTAGTTCTAGTGAATAATTTTCAGTAATTCTTCAGGATTATTTTTGATAAAATAAAAAAGGACTTTACTTTTAATTACTAGTCTTCATGTTTTATATATCTTTAAAAATATGAAGGTGAAAAACATACAGGCAAAGCACGTGTACTGTGTGTGTTTCTTTTACAGTGCTTGAGATTGGACCCAGAGCCTCACATATGGTAAAAGAACATCCTACCACTGAGCTATACCCAAGCCTCTCCATCTTTTCTAAATAAAAACATAAATATCATATGTAGTTTTATACATTAGAAAGTATAAGTTAATTTTATTTTTGAGATTTATTTAAAACTCACCACAGGGTACTGTGCAAGGTCATTATAGGTCCGTCCTGCCATGGTATTTATTTGAATGAGGTAGTCAAAGTTCGTTATCTCTCTATTCACCCATTTCTAGACATCACAAAAACAGTATCAGAATCACATCATATAATCTCTTAGAATGTGATAATTATTAATAACCAGCCTAATTTTTGTAATCCTTATCTCTATTATCTTCATGATTGAAGATACAGAGCTAAAAAAAAAAAGTTTAACATGTAGACAAATCAACTACTTCACAATCAACTCCTTTAAAAAATTACTCTCTAAGAAAAAGAGCAAAAGAATTAAACATAAGTACCACACTACACTCTGGAAAGTCTTAAATAAGAATTAAGTGTGGCCTGGGGTGGTAGTGCACTTGTGTTGTTATTCTAGCTACTCAGGAGGTGGGAGGATGGCACGCTGGAGGACACCATGGCCAATTTACCAACCATTGAGACAATAAGCTGAGGGATATAGGTTAGCATAGAGCACTTTCAGTGCAATACTCTGGATTTAGTCCTATGTAACACAAAGAGGAAAAATTAAAATTAACACTTTTCTTCAACTGAACGTTTTATTTATCTTAAAATTTTAATTTCTACAATATCTGCCCTACCTTTGATATTTTCATTCTATATATACTAACAGGCACTATCTTAACATTCTAAAGCAATCAATGAGCTGAGCTGAGCTGAGCTGAGCTAAGGTTATTGGATTTTAGACTGACTAGCTATCTGAAGAAAAACCACCTTTAAAGAACAAAATGATGTGGGATTAGAAAAATCATTTCTTTCTATTAATCACATCATTATGTTTAGTCTTCTAATGACTGTACACAGTTGACTTATATACATCAGGGTTTTCCTGGCAGAGTAACAATCTAGTTTAACTCACTGTGGATCAACAGCAAAGGTTTATAATTATGGTGAACAGTGAAAAATGGGATTTGTATGTTCCAATCCATAAAGTAAAATCCTCAACTTGAGATATAATTCTATATATAGAAGGCTCAACTGTTCTTAGGTATAAGATTGAGACATCAGTACTTAATGAATAAATTTTATTCAAGGCAAAAGAAACTGTATGTTATTAAACAAGGCTTATTTCCGACAACAGAAAAAAATTCTTGGCTGGAGGACCTCACAGAAAAGCCTGTCATAAATGGGGTCCTGTATCCAATTCTTACCATACCCCTACACAAAGATAATTATTCTAATTGGAATTCTATTCTAAATGGAAGAACAAAGATCACACCTTTAATCCCAGCACTTGGGAGGCAGAAGTGTGTAGATCTCTTAGAATCTGAGGCCAGACTGGTCTACATAGCCTGTTCCAGGACAGCCAGGGCTAGATAGAGAGACCCTGCATCAACAAAAGCAAAACTAACTAACTAACTAACTAACTAACTAACTAACTAACTAACCAACCAGTCAAATAAATGAATGAATGAATGAATGAATGAATGAATGAATGAATGAATGAATGAGTGAGTGGATGGATGGATGGATGGATGGATGGATGGATGGATGGATGGAAGGAAGAAGTTAGAACACACAAAAGAAAATAATCAGAAGTTTTATTTTTAAGCAAAATTATAAGATATAAAATAAACAAAATACAACAAGCTATAAAATGTCCTACCTGTGTCAACCCTGATGCTTTGAATAATTCCTGTGGTGATCTTGTTCCATAACTATTAGGAGAATGAAGTGACAACAGTCTGCTATATACTTTGTTTCTAACCTATAAAGAAATACTACTGTTTAGTTTAAAAACTGGTTAAGACAAACACAGCTTACAGCTTTGGTATAGTTTCTCCAAGATACACATAATCCTTTAAGAACAAGTGTTTTCTTTCTCTCCAGTGCGCCTCTGTCATCATCATTTTACTTTAGAAACTCTTCCCCACTGCATAAACTTGACAGCGGTTATTCCCAATTTTGCCTCCTCCCTAATTTCATGAAAACCAGAATCTATTATGTTCCATAATTTTACCTTTTCTGGATATTTCAATTTCTTTACCATATTGGGTGCTGTGGTTTGATGGTTTGAATATGTCCTTTCAAAGTTTATGACTTAAAAACCTGATCCTCAACTAGTAAGTTCATAGTAAGGGGTGGGACATTTGGAGACAATACTAAATGAGGTCGTGGAGACAGTAAGATGGCGGTGAAGTTGCCCTCTACCAAACTTGATCACCTGACTTTGATCCTTAGGAACTACACTGTGGAATGAAAGAACTGATTCTTGTAAGTTGTAGGCACCCTACAACTTGTACACATAAGTTTTTAAAAATGGTGTTATGAAGCCAAAACACTGACATTCGCGCCCGAGTAAGAGAAGAGGAAATCCAGGCACAGTGTGCATAGCTTGTCTAATCTTATACACTGCATGCTGTAACACAGAGAGCGTCTGGCATCTACTGACTGATATTCACTGCTCTACTCTACACACACACTCACCGAAAACAACCATCTCAATTCCCAAATAAATCTCAACAAAGTTCATATACTGACTAGCCTCAGAATACATTTTCTTCTTTAATAGTCTGTATTGACAGGGATACAGCCCAAAATATGATGAGAGCTCAGGAGCTGGAAAACTATTTCAAAATAATCCTTTATGGTTATCAGAAAGGCACTGCACCTCTTTTTTGAAATTGAGAAAGTAGTTGGACTGATCAACATGAAAGATCTCAAGTGCTGATCTCCTTAAGTTGTAACGACGTAAGTGAATCTCTCGAATTTGACAATGAGGCCACTTGAAATCAAAGCCCAGTCCTGAAAACAAAAGAAATTTCGTGACTGAGGTGCCACATAAAAGTTATTCACTCCAGGAAGAAAGTATCTCCTTGTTTCCTAAAGTAATATTTAGGGGAAAGGAATTCTACATTCAAAAACAAGCATTCATTAGGAATTATAAATCGTTTCTTTTAAACTATACTAGAACTCCTAAGCTATTCTACTACCTTTCTGTGAGGCCAGATAGCAATTCTAAATTGTATGCCTTAGAACTCTTTCTAGGATGTTGGATCTTCAGATTTAATCATAAAAAAGTAAGAGCTTACAGGACAGTGTGTGTATGTATATATGTATATATACACACACACACAAAAGTATTAAGACTGCATTTTGTAACTAAGTTTACTGTGGTACTCTCAAGTCAAATCTTTTAAAATACATTAATACTGATGAGGACGATAAAGGCAACTTGATAAGGTGGGTACATGCCTATAATCCTAGCTACTCAGAAGGCTGAGGCAAGAGAATTTTAAGTTCAAGGCCAGCCTGGGTAACACTTGTCTTACATAAGAATGGCCCTGGTTTCAATCACTAATACTGTGTGTGTACACATAAAAAATGACCATTCCCCTTTAATACATAATGGCTGAATGAACCTAATTCCTAACTGAGTCTCCATTTTTCATTTTACAAGATAAATTTATAAATATATAATTTCACAGTCTCACCTTGTTTGTTTCTTCTTCTAATTCATGACTGATGGACCTAGATACTTAATAATGAAGGGTAATCATTTTCCCAAAACTACTCACCATCTTCTTTTTCAATACTGTTATCATGGAAGTAAATGTGTTGAGTAGTGACTTCTAATCTGCCGGGAATTATGTCAACTACTGTAATGAGTTCACAGTCTTCAGTCAACACCAATTTTTCTTTCTGATCCTGTTCTTCCTTTTCATCACTGAATAAAAAGTTTAAAAGCAGCAGTCATGGATTTAGCTCACTTATGTGGAAAGAGTATCTTCTTCGCTGCTGACATTGGATGTTTACGTTGCTTTCTGAAATTCCTAATCAGTCTAGCTAGAAGCTAATAGTTTTGCAGTATGTTTATTTATTTTTTTTTTTTTACTAACTTTTGTATCTATAATTATTCCGTTTTTTCATGTCTCCTGAATAGATTTCTTTTTATAGTTTTTTTCTTTTGGTTTTTTATTTCATACAAATAATTTTCTTTCATGGAGCATCATCTTGGATGAAACCTAGAGCCCTGTGGTATACACACTAGATGAGGGCTCTCTACTGCTAAGTTATGCCTTAGACGCTGTTGCAGATTTCCAAAAAAATCTTTTTATTTCCAAAAATAGCTTTAAGCCATATGTCATTCAATATTTTCATTCAAAAATACTTTAGGATTTCAAAAACAGATCTCAACAATCCTAGGTGAAAGCCTTTCTCAATAATTTCAGTAAATAACTCTCAGATTTTTAACAACTGGTATGACATTAATTGTTAAATTTAAAGAATTGTAACACGTGTAATTAAACAATTAATTGTTCAGAAAAGCAGGAATCAAGGAAATCTACAATTTTGCAGTCCCACTCCTCATAACACAGTTTAAATACTCATCCGTACACAGTCACTCATAACGTAGTTTAAATACTCATCCGTACACAGTCACTCATAACGTAGTTTAAATACTCATCCGTACACAGTCACTCTGGATGCCGTGTCCTCTTCAAAAACTTCTAGTTTATCTTCCTCCAGATCACTGAGTTTAACTTGCTTCACTACTTCCAAAAGCAGTGAATCACTCGAAGGCTGTAAGTGCTGAACACCTGTTTAATTAAAAAAGAAAGAATAAACTAAAAACTAGTACTAAATATTATAGCACTTCTGTATTTTCTGACAGTTTTGATGTTTGATGATTTTTTACAATTATTATACATGTAGTAAAATATACATACTTTAAAATGATAGTTATTTTTATAATTGCTAATTCTTGATTCAGAAATAGACTAAGTACTGGATTAACAGTCTGAGAGAGGTATGGAGCTAACTTTATGCAAATTATAGATTCATGAATTATAATTATATTTAATTAAAGCAAGTTATTAATTAAATAAACTTCAATGTGTTAATAGTAATGTGATTGTATACTTGTACTAAATATCAAATATGATAGCCAGGCCAGGCATGGTGGTGCACACCTTTAACCCTAGCACTTGGAAGGCAGAGGCAGGTGGATATCTGTGAGTTCAGAGCTATCCTGGTCTATACATTGAGTTTCAAGGACAGCCAGAACTACAAAGAGAGCCTGTCTCAAAAGAAAGAGAAGAAAGAGAGAAAAGACAGTATGAGCAGTTGTCCATAGATGACAAATAATAGACTGCAGAGCCATCCCTTCCTGGAGAACATGGAAAGGAACAGGCACCGCTAACACATACATAAAACACATGTACAGTGTACAAACTAAGTACTTTGTAATAACAAAGGGCTTTATAATGGAAAGAGCATGGACACTAAATTGCAACACTGCATTTCAATTCTGTCTTGCCACTGGGCTCTCTGAATCTGTGCTTCCTACTTTTAAAAACATGACGACTTACATGGAACTACACACTTAATAAACGAAACCAAAACAACCAAGTGAAGAGGAAGCCCACAAAATAGGAGAGACTTTGTGCCAGCTACACATGTGACAGAGAGTTAATATCCAGAATATGTAAAGAACTAAAAAAACCAGAAAGACAAAACAAACAAAACAAAAAAAAATGTATATTGTACTTAGCAATTAGAAAAATACAAATCAAAACAACTTTAAAGTTCCATCTTACCCCAGTAAGAATGGTAAAGATCAACACACTACACACAAGTGCTGAAAGGGATATGGAGAAAAGAGAACCTTCATACTTTAAAGTACTATACCCCTTCATTCATAAGTAAACATCTAAAACAACAAACAATAATAAGCAGTCTGTCAACATCTCTTTATTAAAACAAGGAGATATTGTAACTCACCTAAATTATCTCTTAAGGCACTAGCTTCCTCGTGGGTTTTGAAATTATAATTTGGTACCAGTTTAAGTCTCATGCGGGAATAATTTTCCACATTAGCTAGTTTCCAGTGAATTTGATTCTGTTTCCTATAAACATTCACAAGTAAAATTATTTAAAGTTATAAAGATTGGTTGTTTAAAGGGTATAAACAAGTATAAAGTGTTTCACAACTGCTCAACACAATTTAGAAAATGTTCAAGATACATCAACTGGCCGGTTTGCACAAGGCCCTGGGTGTGATTTCTAGCATTACAAAAATCCAGACTTGGCTAAATCTGACGAAGAGCAGTGGGTGGGGGATGAGTAAGACCAGCAGAGTGACACAATGTATGCGCACAGCATATTGAAACCTACTACCTTTATATGCTAGCAATTACTTTAGAAACAAATTTAAATGCTTATATTTATTATCTGCACAACTGTCAAGAAAGCTAAAATGAACCTAAGAGAGTTTAAATTATTTACCCAAGATACCATGAGGTTTAATGGTAGGAGAAATAAGATTTGAACACTAGCTTTTAGACCTCTTGCTTGGTTACTTTATTCTTTCAGTGTTAAATGCAATTTCATAACCGTAATATTAAAGTTTTACTACAAACAAAAATAACTGCAAATGAATCAAAGACCAAAATATCAAAGTTAAGATGAAAAAACTCTCAGAAGAAAAAGTAAAGTTTTATGACTTTCCTAAGTATACTATAAAAAGCATGCAAGGAAAAGAATAGATTTATTGAAATTATAACTTTTGAAAAACCAAGGTCAGGATCAAGATAGTGAAAAATAATCTACATATATGCAAGTCATCTGAAGAATCACTGAGAATACATATATTCTGACACACACACTTCAGCAAAAAGTCAATCATTCAATGTGGTAACAAAGGAAACAAGCCAACACTCTTTTCAAAGGAGACATACAACAGCCAACAAGTACACAAAACAGAGTTCAACATAGTTAATAGGATGAAAAGCAAAATTACACGATCATGCTTTATTTATATACACAATGGGAGGGCTACTTGAAAAATTGGAAAATGACAAGTATTGACTAGAATATAGTGAAATTGGAAAACATACTGACAATTCTTTGTCAATTCTTAATAAGTTAAAGATGAAATATGACGCGGAACGTGCACTTATATACCCAAAAAGATTTAAAAGCACACTCTCAAAACATTTGATACAACTATGCACAGCAGCACTGTCACAGTAGCTCAAAGGCGGCCAACAACTAAATAGTTACCCACTCATCAGCTAGTCAAAAGGGTTACCTTACCACTTTTTTAAAACAAGGGCTATAAAATATATATAGCAAAAAAGAGGGGACAATATTAAGTTGTGCAATGTTGAAGTACAGTGACATCATTAACTCTAGCTTAATAAGGTGATGTGAGAAAGGCAGAAGTTTTGTTATGGAATATTAGAGTCTAAAGTCTAATGGATGTAACATTAGAGTAAAAGGAGAACTCAGCACAGGATAAATAATACATACATACAAACCTCTCATCTTCCCAAGCCAACACATAAAAAAACAGTAAATTCAAAGTATTCTTTAAAAAAAAAATTGGCTTAAAAGTTTAAAATTTAATGTTACATTTCTAAAGAGCAAAATATGCACCTACTTTTCAGCCCAAGGCCCCCTTTCACATTTAAGATAGAGCCGTATCGCCTTCCAGTGTCTAAAAGCCGCCAACTGCTGACTGTTAAGTTGTTTAATCATATTATTGTACCGCAAGTTCTCTTGACGGGCTTTTCGATTAAATGGCTCCACAAAGTACTCCTGAAATAAACAAAAAAAAGAAAGGAGTAACGTATCTACATAAATTTTTAATTTAAAAAAATGGTATGTGAGAAAAGAGGTAACATAATTTTATTTCATTACAATACTTCTCTTTGATGAGGATGGTAGAGTTTTAGCTATGTTCTACTTAAGATTTCTTTGACTCATAAAAATAACACACACACACACACACACACACACACACACACACACACACACACA
>JANHMN010000001.1:141890775-141953186 GCA_030674055.1 Rhabdomys pumilio | reverse complement strand
ACACACACACACACACACACACACACACACACACACACACACACACACACAGGCTGATAAAATAGCTCAATAAAAGGCACCTATTGCTGATCCTAACAACCTGAGTTTGTTCCCAAGCACCCCAAGTCTGGTAGTATACTCCTGTAATCCCAACATGAAGGAGGTGGAGTCAGGAAGAAGTGAAATTTAATGTTATTCTTAGCTATATATCAAGTTTGAGGCCACTCTGATGGTCTCAAAAACAGAAAAGGAAAAAAAAAAAAAAGGACTAAGATCTAAAATATCTACTAAAACTCAAGAAAAGCAAGCTGTCAATAAACTGTAGCTGTTACCAGACTTGTGGGAAGGACTCAACGGTGTAGGATAGGACACTAAGACAGATCACTGCTGAGACAAGTAAGGAAGCCACAAAGTCCCATGAAAACTAGGTATCAGTTCATCACTACCCTTACTGCAGGGATATAACATCTTCCTTCAACACTGGTAGTGAGCTGGCTTGGATGTAGCTTGACTGGTAGCATGTCTGTCTCATAAGCTCTGGGATCAATCAACGGAGAATAGTAGCAAGTGTTTTTGTAAAGTGAAACAGGAGTGTCCTAAGTTGCAGGTACAGAAAGCATGTGACACTACTTCAAAAACTAAACATGCAAGTAAGTTAGGCAGAATTTGCCAGTAAATCACTCAGGCCCTGCATTTTCTCTTTTTGAAAATGTATAAATATAAATTAACTTTACTAACAGATAAAAGATGATTAAGAATTCATTTTAAAACCTGTCTACTAAGAACCTGATGGATCTGAGTAGTCATATTTCTATGTGCTAAGCAATACACAGTGGCCCTGATTTCTGTGAGGCTGACAGCAACACTCCTGCTTTCATTTTTGCTATAAATTTTCACTTCTCTCTGATTTGTCAACTGACTATTTTATTGATTTTGCTAATATTCTGAAGAGCTAGTTTTAGTTTTATCAATCGATTTCTCCTACTCTTCTGCCTTTGTTTGTTTGTTGGTTGGTTTATCTTTTGGTTAAATTACAGGCTGGAGAGGTGGCTTGGGAATTAAGAGTGCTTCTTGCTCTTAAAGAAAAGCCACGTTCAACAGTTCTAGCCCCAACACAGTGGTTCACAACTACCTGTAACTCTAGTTCCAGGGATTCAATGTCCTTTTCTGACCTCTCAGGACTCCTGCACATCTACAGACACAAACATATATCCAAACACACACAGAAACAAACAAACAAACAAACAAAATAACTTTACATTTAAATTCTTTAATTGAATTTATTATGAGGGATCTATCAAGATACCTTAGCAGTATCTATTAATAGATTTTTATCTTAACAAGTTTACATAATTTATGAATTTACATAATCATTACACATCATGTCTTAATATTAAAATAGTTATTGAGTAACTGTTTTCATCCCAATTATAAATTATTTTTTTAGTATGTTTGTTTCCAAATTTCTAGTGGAATTATTCCACCTAAATTTAATTTAATGCTTGTATCCAACGGGAACAACTCGAGTTAGAAAACACTGAATAATTTTTACCTGAAATTTCAGCTTGCTTTCTCCTCCTTCTCGGTCTCTTTTATGCATATTCACCATTAAGGCTTCATAACAATTCTTCCAGTAAAGTGCCATGTTCTCATGATCATCGTAAAATGTATGTGCTTCATACTGCTTCATGTAAGGTACAATCTTAGTTAAAAAAAAAAAAAAAAAGATACCAAGAATTTACACACTCCTCTATAAAAATGATAAATCAACAGAAAAGTCTTGCTCAGGGAAGATAAAACTTTGGGACTGGAGAGACAGCTCACAGTTAAGAGTACTTGCTGGGAGCAAGCACAAGGCCTGGAGTTCAGATCCCAGCACTCACATAACACTCCTCCGACTCTAGCTGAGGGATTTCACACACTAGTTTTCATGCCTGCATGAAGCACATACCCGCATATATACACAAGCACACACTCATGACTGCACACACATAAACAAATCATTTAAAATAATTTTAAAACTTACATATTTTTCAATGTAAACTTGCCATTCATTTGAATTGCAGTATTCTTGAAAATCCTCAAAAAATGAAGCGCTTCCATTAGTGAAAGGCAAAGAAGGCAGGTGCAAGTTCATGAAAAGAAGCTCATAAATTTTAGAAACCAGAGTCCGGAGAAGGGGAATCAGAAATGAGTAGAGTTCTGTCTGCTCCTTGATTGACCGACTTAGAATATGTTCTAGTTTCCCTAAAATATAGCATGCCTCATCTTGACTTTCAATCACTTTGGTCTGAAGAAGAGCATTGAGCTTAGCTGATGCCATTGCGCAAACCTGGAAGAAAACAGGTTAGATGAAAAACAGCAGACTAAAACAAACACTTAATACTAGCAAAAGATCTGTCTCACTCTAACAGTTCACAAGTTTTATGAGTTAGCTGTCAATATTTAAGAAATGAGAGTTTAACGGCAAGCTTAAGAGAAAGACAGTTCTGGAAAGGAGGGAAAGGAGCTACAGCCTCTGGAAGTGACAGTGCTGACAAGAACTCTCAGGGCACTGGGCGGTGGTGGCACATACCTTTAATCCCAGCATTTGGGAGGCAGAGGCAGGCGGATTTCTGAGTTCAAGGCCAGCACCTGACCAATCAGATGCAGATACTCACAGTCAATCATTGGACTGAGCCCGGGACCCAAGTGGAAGAGCTAGGGGAAGAACTGAAGGAGCTGAAGGGATTGCAACCCCATAGAAAGAACAACAATATCAACTAACCAGACCACCCAGAACTCCCAGAGACTAAAACCCCAACCAAAGAGTATACATGGAAAGACACATGGCTCCAGATACACATGTAGCAGAAGATGGCCTTATCTGATATCAATGGGAGGGGAGGCCCTTGGTCCTGTGGAGGCTTGATGCCCCAGTGTAGGGGAATGCCAGGGCAGAAAGTCAGGAGTGGGTAAGTTGGTGGAGGAGCACCCTCATGGAGGCAAAGGGGAGGGAGAAAAAAGGATGTGGGATGGACGGTTTGTGGAGCGGTAACTGGGAAGGGGGAATATCATCAGAAATGTAAATGAATAAAATTATTTTAAAAATATTTATGAATCTGATTTAATTCTAAGCTAACAATTGTGTTACAGTTTCACAGACATTGGTAAAAAACATGAAACCAATTTGTAAAACAAAGTTCTACAAAATTTTAATAAGCACTCTATCATCATTTGGACTGACTTCTCAACTCCGATTCTAAGTGAGATTAAAAACTAGAAGACACCAGCACATAGAGTGGAGGTTCAGAAAGGAACAAGTCTAGGCGACTTCAGTACTTTATAGTGGGTTTTCACCTAATGTATGATGCCAGTCAAAAAGTTGCCCTTTGCTTGGAAAGAAACATGGCTTCTATCTTCCAAAGTTGTTCACTATATAAAAAAACTCAAAAAAGAGTGGATATCTGGGTGTGTGGCTCACAGTACTTGGGAGGCACAGGTACACAGATCTCTGTGGGTTTGAGGACTCCCTGGTCTATTTAGTGAGTTCCAGGATATCCAGGGTTACATCTCAAAACCAATCAAAACAAAAACACTCCAGACAGCCAGGATTAAATAGAGAGACCCTGTCTCAAAACAAACACACAAAACCCCCAAATAAAAGCAAATAAAAACAGAAGAACAGAAAACAAGAACAGCCAATCACACAATAAACAGCACCACAACAGACTAGTGGAGAGCTATCCATCAACAATGACAAAGGAAGCAGCACTAGACTCCTCTGGGGACAAATGAAATGAAAAGAGGCTCAACTGCCATTGCAGACATTTCCATCCTTGAGGTGAAAAGCAGTGTGGTGAGAGAGAAAAAAATTGAATAAAGTCTGTTTTGGTGGTTAGTTACATGATGTCGTAACTGTTTGAATACGTAAAGATACATAAGGAGTCTGAGTCCTTAACTAGAAATTTAATTAGCCTTAAACTTCCTAGGGTAATTAATACATATTAAGAGCAAAAACTCAATCAAAGGAGAACTCTCAATTACTATTCATTTGATCTCTAGCACTGAAGAGGAAAGAGCAAATGAGAAAGCGTTTGAGGAAGGTGAAGGAATGAGAATACAATCATTACATTAAAGGCTGGTTTCAATAGGCCAACCTTACGTTAAAATTTTAACTTCTCCATACTCTTAGCAATATTTACACTGAGTTTAGGAACAGCACTAGAATTCAGCCTCATCCTGAATCTCCCTATATTAAATAATAAAATAGAATTTTCAAAGAAAACAGGGTTAGGGAGATGACTCAGTAAATAAAATGTTAGCCATGCAAGCATGATGACCTGAGTTTGAATCTGCAGGGTCCACATAAAAGCTGTGCATGTTAGTGCTTGACTGTAATTCCACCACTCCTATAGCACAGTGAGAAAGTGAGACAGGAGAAGCCTGGAAGCTGACAGGTCAGCTAACACTGCTGTATAAAGCAGTGAGCAGCAAAAGGTCCTGATCCAAATAAAGGCAGAAGTAGGGGACCACCACCCAAGCTGGTCCTCTGTCCTCCACAAGGCATGAGGAGGACACAAACGTGTTCTCTCTCTCTCAATATCTCTCTCTCTCTCTCTCTCTCTCTCTCTCTCTCTCTCTCTCTCTCACACACACACACACACACACACAAACAGAAGTAAATAGATATCAAGTTTATCAAGACTAAAAGTACCTAATGAGAATAGAGAAATGACAGACCAAATGGCAGAGCAATTTTCTAATATTTTACATATTTTATCTTTAGTTCTAAAATCTAGCAAAACAATGTACATAATTTTATCCATTTTTGTACATAATTTTATACACTTATACATAAAATCTAGCAAAACAATGCACATAACAAAACAATATACATAATAGCATGTACATAATTGTTGTTTGATAAATGAACAAACATATAAAGAGTTAAAATTTGGATAAGTAAAGCAGGAAAAGAGTTAAAATTAGTAAAACAGGAAAATCATTATAAATAATTTTTCCTAAAAATACAATTCTTAGACTTTACATACACAATTCTCTCTACTGGCTACTTAGCAATTAGTAAACTACACTAAATGCAGATGACCTATGAGTAAACCCAATAAAAGAAAATATTAAAATCACACAGAGTCCTAGAACTGAGGGGGAAACACTGCTTCTTAAGCTCCTTTCTGATCTTACAAAAGTGAAATTTCAAGTGATCTAGTATTTTTTGGAACCAAAAAAAAAACTGAACAGGGAGTCTGAGAGATGGGTCAACAGGTAAAGGTATATGCCACAAAGACTTATGAGCTAAGTTTGATCCTCAAATCCATCTGGTGGACTCAAAGAACTGACCCCCACAGGTGGTCTCTCACCTCCATAGAACATGTGTGCACAGTGCAGGCACATAAAATAAACAAATACAATATAATCTAAAACTCCTGAAAAGGCATTACTATCTAGTTACACTATTAGTAGCTATAGCGTGTGAGAAGATAGACCATAGCATGAAAGAAATATCCAACCTGCAAAGTGCCTCTTCCGATGAATTCTAGAAGCAACTGGATCTGAATTTGAGAGAGTTTTATCCACACTGGATTCTCAGAATACCATACTGACAGACAGTCAAGGAGCTGCGTGGTATCTTCTAAAAGCTATCACAAAAGAAAAATAGAGAAACAAAAGCGTTCACTTTTAAAGTGTAATGATAATCTTTCTTCAACAATAACACCAACCATCATCACTGCTGAGGTGGTTCACTGTGCAGCTGCCAAGAAACAAGAACCATGGAAGAACTAACAAAGCCTGCTGACTATTCATCTTAGGTATGCTACTACTTCTGATCAAACACTAAAGTTCCAAAAAGAAGTGTTACAATTTTCAATCTTTAAATAATTCTGAACTATCTAAAGTATTTATCTACTTATGTTTCATTTTTATTTGCAACAGCATATCATCACATTGTAGCTCAGGCTGACCTAGGACTGTCTATGTAGCCCAAACTAGATTCAAGTTGTGATAATCCTTCTGCCTTGCCCTCATAAATGAAATGATAAAATCACAGGCTTTAGTCACTATATTGAACCCTAAAATGCAATTTCAAAAGGCCATTACTAACCTTCTCAGTCCATATGTTTGAATTAACCGATCCTTCTGACTGCAGAAAGTCCTGTATGATCAACATGAGTCGGAAGGCATTTTCAGCAGTTACAGGACTACTTTTTACATCTCTGTTTTCTGTGATTGCCCACTCTAACATCTTCTGTAGCAAACTAAGTGTAAAATAAAGTTCTTTAAAAACCATTCTCGCATACCATTATAAGCTTAGAAAGAAAAATGAAAAACCCCAACCCGTTATTTATTAGCAACATTGCAAATCCCAAGATACACTCTCACCAGCAGGCTGCCACTATGATTGTAGATAGAGGACTTCTGGGTAAAATGGAGACTGCTTCTGTGTGATGCAGTATGAAAGAAAAAGCTGGAGTAAGACAAGAAAGAGACTATTCCAAAAAAAGAAATAGAAGAAAATGAGAACTCAACAGAGGTAGAAAAAGGCTACTTGGAAACTGGAGGAAAAGACAAGAAACATAGCTGCAGGTCTGAGACCTCTGCTAGGAGAGGGGAAGCAGACTCTGCCTTTCAAAATTAAGCCAGCAAGAGATGAGCAGTCTTACCCTAAGGACAAGCCCACAGCCTTCACGCTCCTCAACTAGAGTTGCAAGCTTAGTGAGACAGTGATCTCTCTAAGGAGTGAGCTGGCAGTAAAAAGAAAACATCCCTGCTACTCTCTATGACTTACAGGGCAGTGAGAAGACCAACTTGAGAATCTCCTGTTACCACTGAGTTACCTCCAGGAATGGTGGTGCAAATCTTTAATTCCAGTACTGGGGAGGCAGAGACAAGAGGATCTCTGCGAGTTCTCAGCCAGCCAACACTATATAGGCAGGGGGGGTTGGGGGTGGGAGGACAAAAACAAAAATAAAAAAATCAGAAAATCCATGAGGACCTGAGGCCAAGGTTACAAAGCTTTAATATGCCTGCTATAGCCACAAGGTAGAAGATGGCTTAGTGAGAAACTGGAGAGAGCAGGAGCACCAGACACCAACAAGCTTAAAATTTCAGTCAGCAGGAAGGTCAGAATAGGTAGAGAAGTCAAGAGAGAAAGACACCCACATCCTCAGAGGCTGGAAGTGGACCTCATCAACTGACAACAACCACAGAGTTTGATAGCACTAAAAATCAAACTCCCAGTCATCAAGCAGAATGCTTAAAACTTCAACTACATCCCCCCAGGAGGTCAAGACTCAAGAGGTCTTGAAAGGATTAAGACAGGCCATCAGTAGGTACAGATCTGTGGGTTGTGGTTGCTTCACATATACATATTCTCAACACACTTGGGCGCTACATCCCAGCCAAAGCATGAGTTACACTAGAGGGTACTATCTGGGTAACCTCAGGATAATGGAATCTGCCTAGTCCATGGACGGCAAAGGAAACTGGCCAGCAGCGGTTCCTGGCACACAAAGAAGGGAAACGACCACAATGAAGACAGATCTGCTATGCAGATGCAGACTACACTAGTCCAAACAAGTATACAAGCACAAACTCAGCCAACATTCTGTACTTCATAGTAGTGTGTGTACTGTATACAAACTAGAGTATTCTAAATCTTGTGTCTGCTTTATTATGTTTTAAATGAATGCTTTTATACTTTCACTTCCATTGTGTATTCATCTAATTGTTTTTTCATTATTTCTGCTGTTATAATTGGGTAGTACTATGCAGATGTAGGGACTGGAGAGACAGCTCAGTCAGTAAAGTGTTGTGTCTGCCATGTAAGTATGAGGACATGACTTCAACTCCCAGCATCTACATAAAACACAGAACATGGAGGCACATGCTTATAATGTCAATGCTGGAAAGGTAGAGACAGGGGAATCTCTGGGGCTTATTGACCAGATAGCCAAGCTTAACTGGAGGGCCCTCAAACCCCAAGAGATGCTGTCTTAATAAGGTAGACAACTCTAGAGGAACTATGATACCTGAGGTTGACTTCCAAAGCCATATGCATACATGTCCACAAATACCTGCACATACGCCTGTATATATACATATTCATACCAAACACATGGAGAGAAAGGAGAGTATCATGAACTGAGAATAAGCTCAGTGGGATACATTCAAATGTTAGTAAGGAAAATGACTGTGATCACAGTGCTCAGGAACTCTACACATCATCATAAAAGCAAACCTAAGAATCCAGCAGGAAGCAGCAGCTCAGATAAGCATGTAAGGCAAACAAAGTCGACTCAGTAAAATTCCAGCAGAAAACATTCCAAATATAGAAAACCAACAACAACAACAAAAACCAGACTCCAAACAGGAGAGGATTTAGAGCCTCAACTAGATAAGATCAATGAACAATCTCTCTAGGACACATTACAGTCAAGAAGAAAAAAATTCAAAGCAAAACCATAATATTAAAAACTGTATGGGAAAAATGTCAACTCATCTACAAGGGTAGAAAGTTTCAAGAAAAAGATTAGATCTTCTGTCAGAAATACGAAAAGCAACGAAAGATTTTTTTAATGAAACACAAAGATACTCAATAAAATTGTTGTAAACTACATCTTTCATACTGAATAAAAATCAAGTGAAAATGGGTCGAAGACTTTAAGACTGATAGTTTGAAAATCATATAGGAAAATAAAAGATATAGGTAAGAACTTCCTATAAAGACTCCAACAGCACACGAAATAATACCAAGAATTGACAAATGGAAAAACATGAAATTAAATTCTGAAAAGCAGAAAAAAAAATGCTATAGTGAAGAGAAAGTCTATGGAATAAAAAAAAAAAAAAAAAAAAAAAAAAAAAAAAAAAAAAAAAAAAACCTTTGTCAACAAAAATCAGACAGGATTAGTATCTCAGATATATAAAGAACTATAAAAATTAAACCCATGCCCCCAAAAGCTATCCAGTGAGAAATGACTTAGTAAACTAACTGATAGTTCTCCAAAGAATACATTCAATAAATATTTAAAAGTGTTCACCATCCTTAGCCATCAAAGAGACACGAAGTACAACTGATTTAGATGCCATCTCACCAGAGTCAGAAAAACTCCTCAAGAGAAAAGACAACAACAAACAGTGCTGAGACTGGGGTGGGAGGAACTTCTGAAACTGCTGCTGAGAAGGGAAGCTACTGACAATGGAAATCAGTATGGAGGGATCTCAGACATCTAAAAGAGAACACCCGTATGGCCCATCTGCACCACTCCTGAGATCACTTAAATTCAAGTACATTTCATCTCCTGACACTGATTTGTTTTGTACTTCTGCCAGAATAGTGAAGCCTAGGAAGAAAAGAGTAAGCATTTCCTTTGTCTCTTATTCTACGATATACTGAATTACGTTGTCAGCATTTAATTTTAGACTCCCACTCATTCCAAGGAGGAGGCTCAAAAAATGAGCTGAATGCTCACGTTAGTTTTACTTCATCTGAGGGTCGAAGCAGCTCACTTGATATTCCTGGTTTAGTAAGTGCTGAAAACACCTGTCCTCTTTCAATCCAAGTGTCTTCATCAGACTTTTCTAGTCCTTTACACATGACATAATTCAAAATATTTGTAAGCAGCTGAAAAAGTTCTTCTTCACATTTCTATAAAAAAACATTAAACAATACTATATTATTAGGTAAAGGAAATGTCAAAATACATTATAGAACTATCTACATATACCTACTGTTTATGTAAGACACTTTTAAACATTTTTAAAAATTTTTATTGTTTTTCATTATGTGTGGATATATGTGTCTGCATGTGGGTATGTGCACATGAGTATAGCTGCCCAAAAAGACCAGAGCTGTCAGATCTCCTCGAGCTAGTTACATATCGCAGCTCTGAAAATGGAACTCAGGCCTTGTGGAAAAGCAGCAAGTGCTCTCTTAACTGCTACCTCTCCTGCCTCCATGTCTTTATTGAATGGAGACACAACATGTGTAAGATTCAGGCTTTATTCTCAAGACAGCAACGGTGGGCTGGAGAGGTGGCTCAGTGGTTAAGAGCATTTACTGCTCTTGCAAAAGACCAAGGTTCAATTCTCAGCACCCAAATAATGGCTCACAATCATCTATAACTTGAGTTATAGGACATTCAATGCCCTTTTTTGACCTCCACAGACACCAGGCACATACATGGTACACATACATACATGTAAGCAAAATATTCATACACACAATATAAAATAACCTAACATGTGCAAGCCAGTATGCTCATTCCCTACTACCACATATACAAAATATGTGTGTGTGTGTGTGTGTGTGTGTGTGTGTGTGTGTATACACACACACCAAACAAAAAGTAAAAGTGACAATCACTCTTCTAAATTTTAGATCACAAGACTCAGAATACGAATGGAAAATATCAGTAACAGCTTACATACTGCAAAGAACTTAAGTATAAAACTAGCATATTAAAATCTTATTTGGAAAGCAAATTTACCTCTTGGCTTTCAAAAAAAGAGAAGTCGTCACTGAAGCCCATTTCATTTGTGATGCTTCTTTCTTTGTCAGACTGCACTGAAAATGACTTAGTAGACTCTACTGGGGATGGGGTGCTAGGTGAGCTGTCAGGCACCTGACTTCCACCATCGCTCAGTTCACATGCATCAAGTCCACTGAGATCTAAGCTCAGATGGGAAGTGTTACTATGCCAGAATTCTTCTTGATTCTCTGACTTGAAAGATAATTCCCCTTCAGAGCTATCTTCTTGAAATAATGGTGTGTTTGAATTCAGGGACTGACTATCATCCAAACTCCAATGGTCTGAAGATACATCAGCTAATATCATTTTTTCATCATCGAGTTTTTCAGAGTTCCTCTTAACATCTTCAGTTGACATATTTTTATTTTCTTTTACTGAAACTGTCTTCCCATGTTTGTTAAGAGAATTTACATTTTCAAAAGTTGCTTTTAAGAAGAGTCTAACAAAGGTGTCTTGCCAACCCACTTGTTGTGATATCTGGTATGCTGCATCTGGCTGGGACTGCAAAATCTGTAATATCTGCAAATAGAACAAAAAACAAAAAGTAAAACAAAAAATATAAAATTCATCAAAAGTATACAATTTCTTAATGAAAAGGTCTCTTCAATTACTTTAATAACAAAGTAATTTAATGAGAAACAATAAGAAGGCATACTTTAGGACTCTGTTCTGTGTGCATGGTGTATGTGAATGTATGTGTGCATACACATGGAGACCAGAGAAGAATAGTGAATGCTTTGTTCTATCACTCTTCAGCTCACTCTCTTCAAGTAGGGCCTCTTAATGAAGCGGGAGCTAGGGTAATGGCCAGAGACCCTCAGCTATCTCACGTCTCTAGCTTCTAAACTGTTGAAGTTGCAGGTATACATAGAAACACACAGCTTTTTACATGGGTGCTGGAGATCTGAACTCAGTTCCTCGTGTTTGTGCAAGCACTCTTACCCACTTATTCATCTTTATCATGGAGGAGTACGTTCTTAACTAGCATTATAGTATTTGGAACTATTTCATATTGTGGTTCTAACTGATCTGATATTGCTCTTGCACAAAATAAAGATGTACTAAAATATTTGCTAAATGAACACAAAAAATAAAATCATTCTCAAAAACTAAGCTAGATGTTAATTTGAGATAAAGTATTAATAGGATGGTAATATGCATAAAATGTAGTAATGTGATCATATCTTAATCAAAAGTTTTCATGAGCTTTTTACACTTGTTCAGCAAGGATTATTGTGACTTGACATGTGCCAGGCATATGCTTGGACAGTATTATAGCTAGGGCACAAAGTACAGAACCCAAGTACTCTAAGGACAATGTTTTCTACTTCCAATTTTTTTTTTCAAGTCAAGTTAATGACTCCCTTTGAAAAATATTTCTTTACTAAGTCTGTATTAACAAAGAAATAGATAAATCATTTTAATTCCAAAAAATTAATTTCAGCAATTGCATGCTGTTATTTGGCTTAAGTAAGTTAAAGAATAAATGGTCATATTACAATATGTAACAATTCTTCCTAAACAAGTTCCTTCTTTGAAATAAAAAATTAGTTCTTAGCTATGTGGTAGAGGTGAATGCTACTAGTCCCAGTACTGGGGAGGCAGAGGCAGGCAAATCTCTATGAGTTTCAAGGACAACCTGGTCTACAGAGTGAGTTCTAGGACAGCCAAGGCTACACAGAAAAACCCTGTCTTAAAAACAACAACAACAAAACACTTTTTAGAAACAGTGAGAAATTTGGTTAAGATCTTTAAGATATTTTAATCACAAAGCAAGTAAATTTCTATATATTTGACTATATGATTGTTTTCTAATGAAAATTCCAATGACAAGTGTTACAGCAGGGATGAGCAATGCTAGTAAGAAATTAAGTAGCAAAGGCATGAAGACTTTCTTTAGGAAGGTAGCCTGTTGTGGCGCTACTATTCTTCGAGGGCCACAAAACCCCCAATTTGTTTTCTTCCAGCAGTTCAGGCTTTCTTCACAAGCAACTGTTCACAGTTTTATAACTCAAAAATATGACTAATTTATATGTGTTACACATGGAAAAAAGCCAGTGTATGATCAATGTGAGCTGTTTCAATGTAACTGCATACAGAAAAAAATCAATTTATATGATCTATTTCAAATCATTAGGATTCAGTGTCAAGGTAAATTTAATGTAGGACAATGTGAAAATGTAATTTGCTTTTTATTTTAAAATATGCAAAATCTGTCAAAATGTGAAATGTAAATGAACACACTTTGATGCAGCAACTATATTTCATATCCTAGAGATGTGTTACAATAAATAGGTAAAGTTATGCTAAGAAGATGTTAATAAAAACATGGAAAGGAACTTAGGGGGCCAACAAGATAGCTCAGTTGGAAAAAGGTACTTGATGCCAGGCCTGAAAACCTGTATTTGATCCCTGGGTTCCACAAAGAAATAGTGGAAAACAAATTCCCCAACTTGTCCTCTAAATTCCTTTCTCACTGAAGCATAGACATACTCATATTTACACACACACACACACACACACACACACACACAAAATATAATGAAAATTTAGAAATAAATTTAAAAAGTTAGACACTTTGAAATATGGCATTTCCATTAGAAATGCTCAGAACTAGAAATAGATGAGGTGGATGCCAGCTACTTGGGAAACTGAAGAAGGACCACGACTTCAAGGTATGGCTGAACAACTTAGCAAGACTGTGTCTCAAAAGTGAAAATGGAGGAGAAAGCAGGGAAGATCAAGAAAGGAAAGAATAGGAATGACAAAGGAGTAGGAAGGAAGGTTACACACACCGTGGGTTTTGGTAGAGAACTGTGTTTTATGGTAATAAATTTTTGACTGTGGAAAGGGAATATTTACATAAAAATAAGTAAAGCTAAAACTCTTTACTAGAAAATTATTTTAAATATGTTAGAAAAGTATTTAGTAAATACTTGGTTTTTATTCTTTTTGGTTTTTCGAGACAGGGTTTCTCTGTGTAGTCCTGGCTGTCCTGGAACTCACTCTGTAGACCAGGCTGGCCTCGAACTCAGAAATCCTAGTAAATACTTTTAATAAAACATTTACTAGAGTGAGCTATGGTGGTGCATACCTTTAATCCCAGCATTCAAGAGGCAGTGGTAGGCAGATCTCTGAGTTCAAGGCAAGCCTGTTATCCAGAGTGAGCTCCAGGACAGCCAGAGCTATACAGAAACCCTGTGTCAAACAGAACCAACAAGGCAAAACAAAACAAAACAAAACAAAACAAAACAAAACAAAACAAAAACTGACATACTAATTTCTTATAACCACATAAAGTTAGTTCTTTTCTAAAATAGACATTTTATTGTTTAAGTTAGTCTTGTACTATACAAGCTGGCTTCCAGCTTGTGATCCTTTTGCCTGGGCCTCCCACATGTTGTTAATTACAGGTGTACACCAACATGTCCAATTGAAACTGCTTAAAAACAGGTAGTGGTGGCGCACGCCTTTAATCCCAGCACTTGGGAGGCAGAGGCAGGTAGATTTCTGAGTTCGAGGCCAGCCTGGTCTACAGAGTGAGTTCCAGGACAGCCAGGACTACACAGAGAAACCCTGTCTCGAAACCTGACCCTCCCCCCCCCCAAAAAAATAGTAACTTATGAAACAAGCAAACAAAAAAACTTACATCTGTTGCAAACTACTCAATAAAAAACACTATCATAGTTTGAAAATGTTATTGTAAAAATATATCTTGAAAGTTTACTAACCTTTCTACAGAGGACCACTCTGACATTTACATGTGTTCTGTGACAGATATACACTACAGATAATAGATCTTTGAAATTAATAGCAGGATCTATGATAAAAAAAGAAGTTAAAATTAAATTCCATGGATATCTAACATAAGAATACTACTATTGTATAAACAGTGAAATAATTATTCACTTTCCAAAGAGAACTACAACTATGTTCATTCAAATTTCCCCAAAAACTTCAGGTTGATAATACTCCAATTAAGCCTAAATAATTTACCTTTCTTTGATTGCCTGAGTATATAATCTATACTGCAGGAATATAATACTATTATCTTTTTATATACCTACTTTGGATTATCAGTGAGACTTGATAAACTACTTAGTAAACCACTTAAGCAAGATGAAGAACTTAATTTCCCCACTTAGGCAGGGTATCTGCCATAAATTCTAGTTTATGGCTAAGTTTACTAAAAAAAAAAAAAAAAAAAAAAAAGAACTGTTACACAAAACTAGAAAGAAAATGTCCCAAATTAGTTTTTGTTTTATCTTTAAAAATTTAAGTACTTTAAAAATTTTAAGATCTTTCTATACATATTTTATTTAATGCCCCTTTCTTATTTAGAAAGCCAGCCATTAACGTGGCTACTTACTCAGTAGGCATTTACTTTAAAGCTATGTCCTGGAAAGTCAAAAAATAATGACAGAAATATATTATCTGAGGAAAACCTTGAAAAATCAAGTAACGATAATTTTAAAAGTAACCTAAAATGGGACATTAAAAGAAAAAAATCTTCCAGAAAGAACAATTTCTTTATTTTTTTTGAAATATATTCTTTTTTATTGACAATATTTTTTCATTTTTTTAGATTTTCAATTATTTTATTTTGTATTTATTATTTATTCACTTTACATCCCGCTCAGTGCCCCCTTTCCCATTCACCCCCTCTCAAAATCTTCCCCCATCCCCTTCTCCTACGAAAGAGTAGGGGGCCCCCTGGATACCTCCCCCCACTGCCGCACATTAAGTCTCTTCGGGGTGCATCCTTTCCCACTGAGGCCAGACAAGACAGCTCAGCTAGAACATATCCCATGGACAGACAGCAGCTCTTGGCATAGATCCTGCTCCAGGAAAACCAATTTCTTAAACACAACACTGTTATCAGTCCCATTCTTACCGGTATTAATGATTTGGTTAACAAGGTTTTTAATAAGAGATGTGTTAACTGGTGCTTCATTAAGGAGGAGTCCAATTCCTGAATAGCCAACTTCTCTAAGACGGATACGTTGTTTACTTCGTTCATAAACATTTGTGCATTTTAACATTTGTTCCATGACCTGGTAACAAAAAGTATTAGTTTTTTCAATGCAGAGAAACAATGGATTTTGGAGCACTAACAATAAATTGTACTGAAATGTGTTTGTATTTGTGTAAATAATGCTTAAAACTCTATGGCAAATGAAAGAGTAGTGTATACAGATAGCAGACACAAAGAAAACGTTCATGTCTCGAGATATTATATAATCATCAAATTTCTTTTTGAGACAAGATGTCTCTCTATATATCCCTGACTGGCCTGTAATTCACTGTGTAGAGATTAGGCTTGCCTGACTTCCAGTGCTGGGATTGAAGGTGTGTGCCATCACACGCAGCCTAAAACATTCTTAACTCGTTTATATAACAGTAACAGATTATCAAGAACAGAAAACATCTATGAGGCAATTCAAATCTAAAAATTGGAGGAAAGGCTGACCTTACAGCATTATTTCTAGGAATAAGAGCAATGTTATTAAAGAGGTTATTTTTTATAAACTATAAAAGATAATATCAGAATATCATAAACCCTAGAAGTATTTTTAAAATAAACATTCCCTCTCCATGAATGAACCCTAGCGAGGGCAGACGATTCTTCTAAGAGCAGCCTCACTGGTAACCAGTCAAAAGCAATCCCACAAGACAGACCACTTTAGACCTTTTAGCCCATCTTTGTTTTCTAAAGCTTAGTGATTTCAAACACAGGTGATTAAAACATAAACTGTTAAAAATATGCTTAATAACATAACTCAAATAACAATGTAAAAACAAATGCCAGGAAGGAATAAAGTACACCAAACAGGAGACTTTAAGAGAAAAAAGCTGGTAGAAGTATGCCTGGATCTTCTACTTTTAGGTAACAAAAAGCTCAAATGTGTGGTATCACACAAGGGCCCAGAGTCTTTAAAGTTTTCATGTAAAATAAAATACATTTTGTGTATTTTGATAGAGCTGTTAGTCTCTCAGCTTCAATTTCATCATCTATAATATAGGAATAGTAAGAGCATTTATCTCATAAAACGGCTATAAGGACTAAGGAAACTACCACCTGAAGAATGTCTAATGCTTGACCTATGGGAGACCCATATCACAGCAGCTATTACTGTTAACTGTTCTGATGTACTATACAGATTTACTGCATGGCAAAGAAGAACTGAGAAGTTTTCTATTAAGGACAATATGATCAAGGGGTTAAAGTTCATGAGATGATTTATCTGATTATATTAATTTTTATTTGCTATTTTGATGGTTTTGCTTATCTAGGTATCCCCCATCTCCTGCTGTCCTCTTTTTGGATGTAGTGGTAGATTCAGAGGAGGGACATAAACCCAGGGCATGCTAAGCCAGCATTCTACTACTTAGCTATATTCTAATTCTATCGTATACTTTTTAAAATTCACAAACAAAATGAAAAATACATAACAAACTAAAGGAGTATGAAAAATAATTTAGTCATAGAACATATATCTATAGATAGGTAGATTAGATAGATGATTGATTGATAGATAGATGGATAGATGATGGATAGATAGATAGACAGACAGACAGACAGACAATTCATATACAGACAAATACCAAGATATAAAGATGACTTTTTTTTTTACCTTAAAAATGATTTCTCTTAGTTTGTCAGAATACTTCTGATTTAACAGCAGGGCATAAAGTATGTCAGCATTTCCTGGTTCAAACATCAGTAAGAAAAGCTGACCTCTAGTTGGACTGGTTCGTAGAAGACTTAAGAGCACATCCAAAATTCCAAAGAGCTTTTCAAGTTAAACAACACAAAACAAAAAAATCATTTATGTATGCAGGCAGCAAAAAGGCAAATGTTTCAAATAGCTATTTAAACTAAATCTGATATACCATGCTTTTTATCTCTCATCTTTTATTTTTTCTACTTCCTTTTGCATTATACATTTTCAGTATCTCTGAAACCACTCTTTCATCGTTTGCCCATATAAAAAGAAATCTCTACAGGTCTACTCTGGTTTCCTCAACACGTAAAATCATCCTGGAATACCTCATACATTTATCTTTCTCTTACAAACAATCATACTCTTGTTTCAGTTACCTGTTAACTTCTCTTAACTATACAGATTCCATTAGGTTAAAAAATAATTTCATAATTATATCATCTGCATTGCTTAATACTATTGTGTGCGTGCGTGCGTGCGTGAGTGCGTGCGTGAGTGCGTGCGTGCGTGCGTGCGTGTGTGTGTGTGTGTGTGTGTGTGTGTGTTCTCAAGTTGATTACAGGTAATACAAGAAAATTATGAAAACAAAACTGGAAAACTGACAGATACAACAACCGTGCAATGACTTGGATATGAAGTGTCTTTCTCAAAGGCTCATGTGCAGAAAGCTTTTTGGTCACTAGCTAAAGGCACTAATGTGGTGATGAGATTACAAGGACAGAGACTTCATCAACTGACTAATGACTAGTAAGTCATTATTGTGAGTATAATGGTTATATAATGGAGATTATAATGAGCTACACAAAGGTAAGAGAATACTTACCTTTGGGTATTATTGGGTGAATTAATAAATGAAATCATGCCTTTGTAAGCTACCTCCTGCCCCTGGCTCCTTCCTATTCAGCTCCTTTCTGTCCCTTGATTGCCAAACAGGAGCAGATTTGCTCTACTGTCAAATGTTCTGACTCATCATGTCTCAGAAGCAAGAAGGCAAAATGACAATAGGATGGGAAACTATTAAATCATAAGTCAAAGGAAACCCTTACTCTTTATGACAGCTCATCTCTGGTATTTTGTCACATCAACTACTGCCATACAGAAATTGCCATGTACTTCTTTAACTGTGTATTATTTTGACAGTATCCAAAAAAATTTATTCATTAGCTAATTAAGTATATCTTTATAAAATGACCAAGTAATTTAACAGTTAAAAATAAAATTCATCTCAGCTATACTACCTGTTCTTCTTCATTAGTAGCGGCTATGTAACCTATGATACTTTGTATTTCTTCATGAGTTCCACCTTTACAAAGAAAATATTTAATTAGCCCATACAAAGAAGTCCTTATCGTTCGAATATCATCTGGAGATAGCTCATTACATGTAGATCTATGCCTGAAAGAGAAAACAAAAGTGTGAAAGTTGAAATATTAATTCAAATTTGCTGATAATTTTATATAAAAGAATTCATGATGTTAAAAATGAAGGCTAGTAAGAAATGGAGAAAGGCACTTGTTACCAAGCCTGATTATCTGACTCTCATCCTAGGACCTATGTGGTATAGTATGAGATAACCAAGTCTCACAAGCTGGGCTAACTCCACATACGTATCATGGCATATGACACACATACACCACACACAAACACATATACACAACACAAAGAAATAAATGTATTTTTTTACCTATATAACATTTTATTTTTTTTCATATACACATTTTTATTGGAAATTTTATTTATTTACAATACAGATGTTATCCCCTTTCCTCATTTCCCCTCCCTAGAACTCCCTATCCCATCCCTCCTTCTCCTTTATGCTTTTATACCATTTTGATCACATGCATGTATTAAGGTCAGTTCTAGGTTGAGGAACAAGCAATACAATAAACACAAATAGTCAAAGAACAAGCAAGGCATTAAACACAATTACGTGAACACTCCAGTGATCACTGTTTTATCAGTTTATCAGGGCTTATCAGGATGACCAAAGTATCTGAGCCTACTTCCCTATCCTAGCCCAAGGTCATTTTCAAGTCTGAAGCCTACTTCCTTGTTCTAGCCTAAAATTTAGATTCCTGTCTGAAATTACTTCTTTGTTCTAGCCTAATATTTAGGTTCCTGCCTGAGATTACTTCTTTGTTCTAGCCTAAGATTTAGATTCCCACCTGAAATTACTTCTTTGTTCTAGCCTAATGTCAGATTCCTGCCAAGCAGCCCATTTCCTTGTCCATACACAACACACAGAAATAAATGTATCTTTTAAAATTAAAAACAAAACCTTTTTAGGAACTTGCCATAAAGTCTATAAAGTACTTGTTCCACAAGCATGAGGGCCTGAGTCATTCCCCAGAACCAACATAAAAGGCTGGATATGGTAGTACACACTTGCAGTCCTAGAACTAGGAGAGTAGAAACAGGTAGCTCCCTGGGGCTTGCTACTGTATACCTTAGCAACAGGGCAGGAAGAGTCCCTGTTTCAAAAACTAAAGTGGCAGCCAGTGTTGGGAAAAGGATGATAGAAGGTTTCTTAGGGTTTGTTGGACATCTATTCAAGCCAAATAGATGGCCTCCAGTTTTAATAAGAGCCCCTTCCTCAAAAACCAAGATGGAGAGCAATAAAGAAGGATATCAGAGGGGCTGGAGAGATGGCTCAGCGGTTAAGAGCACTGACTGCTCTTCCAGAGGTCCTAAGTCTAATTCCCAGCAACCACATGGTGGCTCACAACCATCTGTAACAGGATGCAATGCCCTCTTCTGGTGTGTCTGAAGAGAGTGACAGTGTATGTACATACATTAAAAAATAAATAAATAAATCTTAAAGAAAGAAAAGGATCCAGAGAGGTTAAGGATTTAGTTTAGTCACAGAGTGCTTGCCTAGCATGTACAAGGCCCTGGGTGTGGCCCTCAGCTTCAAGAAAAAGGTTACCACAGCTGGGCATGGTGTCTACACCTTTAATCATAGCATCCAGCAGAGCCAGTCTAGGACAGGCAGGACTACAAAGAGAAACCCTGTCTCAAAAAAATAAAAATAAAAATAAAAAAGGAAGCAGAGACAACACTGCAAGTTGACCTCTGGCATCCACAACATGTGCACATATACTCTCTCCACCCCATGAACACACACTCTTAATATTATTATAATTTGTGACCTTTGCTTTCTTCTCTTCTTCTTCTTTTTTTATTTTTTTAAGAAAGGGTCTAACTTTTCATAGGCTGGCCTACAATTTACTATGGAGCTGAGAATGACCCTGAACGTTTATCCTATTGCCCCTAAGACCCAAATGCTGGTATGTTACAGGCATGCAGTGACACAGTGTCTATGAATCTGTCCATTAGGAAAGCACTCTTTCCACCAAATGAGTAGCAGAGCTCGCTTCTTTTACACTAAGGGTCATTTTAAGAGTTTGAATGACAAAAATTAAATTATTACAGTATTCATTATACAACTATAAAATTATAATAAGAAGAATCAGACAGTTATATGTGTCTTAACATATTAACTAATTTAATTCTCAAAACCATCATAGGTCATAGTCACTTTTTAATCTGCTTTAGACAGATGAAAACTCTTAAATACAAACAGTTTGTTTGAGCAATTTGAATAACACCACACAACTAGCAAAACCAACATACAAACCTAATAAATGTCAATCTATCACTATCATTTTAGCCTCTACATTACCCTGTTTGTTTCAAAGTTCCAGAACTGCTGGACAAGGGAACAAGCTATATACATACTCAGTCAAGTGTCAGGCAGAAAACAGCAACTAAGCTGAGAAGAAACAAAGGTATCATACCCATAATAAATCCTAAGTGTATCCAGGAGAAACTGCACGCCATACTTCTTCCTGAAAACCCTCCTGCTGTCTTTAATAATCGTAGAAAGATACTGTATATGGCCTAAAATAAAATGTTCAAATAAAAATAACGTAACTAGAATAAAGTCACACAAATGGTTACATATTTGAAAAACAACTGTATAATATTTTATTTGATAGCTTGGTCTTACCAATCCGGAAAGGAAAATCTCCACGGTTCCAAATACGGAAATCAAAGAGTAAACACTGATACATCTGTTGAAGCAACAGTGTGTTCTTTTCTAACGATACCTGTTCAATTAGTAATTGAATTGCCATCAATACATTAACGTCCATCAGAGAACCTGGCACCTAAAATTTAACACAAAAGAGTTTCATAAAGGTCAGTTTAAATGATAGTATGAAATTATAACTCCAAATAACTCAGAACATCCAAAAATATAGAATAAAAGATGGTATAAACTATAAATAAGTTAAATCCTTAGTCTTTCTGATTTAACACTGCATCATATTTTCTTGTGTCACACCCTTTTTTTTAAACACTCAAAGAGCCTTATCACTCTAAGTTTTTACAGAAGCTCTAAGAAGTCATCACTCCCATTTTACAGACAGTGAATCTAAAGAATGAAACAGCATCTCCAAACAATTCATCTAGCAAAAGTTTTAAGCTCAGACAGTCTAGCTCCAGAAATTATCATCTAACAGAGGAAGGAACAGAAGCTGCAATCATCATGAGCCAGGATATGACAGAGCTTAGCAAATTCTCCAGAAGGGGCTAGAGTGATGGCTCAGAGGCTAAGGACACTGGCTGCACTTCCAGAGGACCAGGTTCAATTCCCAGCCCACGTGGCAGCTCACTACTGTCTTTAACTCCAGTTCCCACTCAGGGAACACATCGATGCACATAAAAATAAAAAAAAAAGCTTAAAGAAGAATTATTCCCCCCATCCACAGAAAAGATGATCCAATCAGTGCACATGGAGTAAGGACATATCTTCTCACATTCACAGGTCCTCTTTCCAGGGCCCTCTGAAAGCTACAGCCAAATGTAAGTGGTATTATCCTTAACTGTATCATGGCTTCCGACCATACCTTTCCCTTCACAACACTATGAGGTAGATAAGACTGTGTTCATTTCCCACAACTGTTTTGCTGATAAGTAAATTAAACTCAAGAAAATGACATTTACTAGAGCCTTATACATCAACTTTGTAAGAAGGTCTCTCAATGACATTATAAAATGATCTTGTAGAGAGAACTTCAAAAGAATTATAAACTGGTAGTTGACCAGAAAGCAGGCTACAAACTTTGTATACTGGCATCCTAGGTTGATCATAAAATACTGGCTTAGAATAGGAACCCGTTAAGTATCAGTTTTTCAATATGACTCTGTATGTTTTCTCATCTGGCCAGTACCCTGAAGTCTATTCTTCATAAACTGTCTTCCTAAGACAGCCTACATGCTAAATTAAAAGCTGGCAGTGGAAAGGACCCTATGTTGTACACCACTACAGGAAAAAGATCTTCATTTGACTATATAAAAGACTCTCATTCTTGTCCACATGAAATAATGTCAGTAATTTTAAAGTGAAGTTCTTCAATAATTTCCTAATTTCTCTGACATTGAATGGTAGTCTTCCAGTGGTAGGATCATCAGACCAGGTATGTAAGATTCATTCTTTCTTTCTTTAGTTTTTGGATTGTTTGTTTTGTTTTGTTTTTGTTTTGTTGTTGTCTTGTAGTTTTTTGAAAAAAGGTTTCTCTGTGTATCCTTGGCTTTCCTGAAACTTACTCTGTAGACAACAGTATCCTTGAACTCAGAGATCTGCCTGTCTCTGCCCTCCAATTGCTGGGTTTAATGTTGTGAACCATCTCACCCAGTGTCTTCAGTCTTATATCTTTTAAACTGCCTAATGGTTATCTGAAATGGCCATACAAAGCTTCTTAACTAATTTTTTCATTTCGTTTTAAAGAGAGGGTCTCATGATGTAGCTCTGGCTGTCTTAGAACTCTCTATGTAGACCAGGATAGTCTTAATCTTACAGAAACCAACCTGCTTCTTCCTCCCAAATGTTTTGAAGGTATGCACCACTATGACCAGTCTTCTGTATCAGGAGCCAGGAGCCTTCCTTCTAACATTGTCACTATGAGAAACTCTACCATGGTAAAGTGGTACTCTGGATTTATTAGTCTCTTGGAATGCTTTCACTGCCTTTCCAAAAACTCTTATTATGGTGCCTTTTTAGCAGCTACCAAAGTTTAAAACAAAAAATCAAAACAAAACAAAATAAAGCAAAAAACAATCAAAGAAAAAAAAAACTTAGGAGAGAAGCCAGATCCTGCTATATGTACATATGCACTAGGCTTCCAATCAAAGTGGCCTTGTGATTTGCTTTAATTATTCCTCATAGATTGGGGCTTATCTGAAAGCCCCATGTTAGACTTGATTACCTTCTGAAGTAAAGCACCAAGAGTTGAAACTCCATGGGACTGAATAAGATTGTCCTGGTTAATAGGATGTCTTTGAATAAAGTGTTTCACAATCAAAATAAATGTTGCAATTAGATTTTTCTCCAGCCTTGACTCTGTGAAAACAGGCAAAAGTCATCACTCTCATGACCTTTACATCACTGCAACATCACTGCAACAAACAAGTGCGTCAATTTGTTAGCTTGCTTCCAAGATTTATTTGATCAATGAAATCAGAAAAAGCAGCAAGTATTTACTAATTACTAATAATTGTATCCATAATAATAATAATTTACTAATAATTGTATCCATATGTAAATATTTTCTTAGTACTATAATTTACCACAATATGGTATAGCATTTTCACACTAAGAGTATAAACTAAACACAGACAAAACTAAAATTACTATCTTCAATGTTTTAACCAAAGTATTATAAACTTACTAAGGGAAGCTACAACAGTTATAAATAATTGTTATGGCATTTTATTTTCTAACTAATTCTCAACCTTTTTATTTATTTACTTTTTTGTTTGTTTGCTTCATGTATGTGAGTACACAGTCACTGTCTTCAGACACACCAGAAGGCAGCATTGCATGTCCATTACAAATGGTTGTGAGCCAGCATGTGGTTGCTGGGAATTGAATTCAGAACCTCTGGAAGAGCAGTGCTCTTTACCCCTGAGCCATCTCTCCAGCCCAATTCTCAACTTTCTAAATGACTAATCTGGGTGGGGTTAATGTAATTTTATTACCTGATGCCTTTGTGGAGGCCAATCCCATACATTCTTGTTCAATAGGTGTTATTAATTCAGGAACTGTGTTTTCACTCATTGCTTCAGAAGTCTGTCCTTCACTAAAGTGGCTTATTTGTTCCAGTAAAGGAAACAGTACATTTAACCCACCTATGCAATTGATGATGTCCTGAAAACAAAAATTAACAATTTTTAATATTACAAAATATGAGCAATGGTGTAATTCAGCATCCACAGTGTATATGAAGATGCAATTTGTTAATAAACCTTAAGTGATGTATGTGATAGCCTAAGCTGAAGGTATCCTTATACAGACAGTCTCAAAGATCACTATAACTTACATTCAAAAGGGACCATTTTGGGTCATTTTTCTGTGTTTGCTTTTTAGGAAGTTCAAATATACACAACATATAATGTAACTCTAAAAATGCCAAGAACAAGGAACTGTTATATAAAGTTACTCTTATGAATCACTAAAGCATTCAGACGTACTCTGAATGTTTAGCAGTACAAGGGTACTACTACTGTACCCTTGTCATCCTAGTATAGAAAAGGCTGAGACAAGAACATTCCAAATTCAAGGCCAGCCTGAGAAGGACTAAGAGAGAAAGGGAACAGAGACAAAGGGAAGAAAGAGAAGCAGAAAGGTAAGGGGAGGAGATGAGGAGATTAACAATCATCTCATAGCTGTCACAACTGTAGCTATAAAATAGTAATTTATAGAAACTTCCCAATGTTCCTTGTGAAGTACCTGAACCTGACATTTCAAGGGCTATTCATACTACACACCTGCTATTTTGTTTTGTATACTTTAAATAATCTAAAATTCACTTTGCCCATTACATAAAAAGATAACAGTATGTGTCGGGGAAAAGAACATAACAAGTACTGATTTTAAAGAGCTCTTTCTATGGAAGTAATTGAACTTTTGGATGGCAAATATTTTCCTTCTCAGTTGTCTTTTTTATTTTTGTGAGTGGGGGGGCTTTAATTTTACTTAAACATAAATATATAACTGTCTTTCTCTTAATAATTCTGTTCCTGTCTTGTCTTCCACATTAGGCGAATTGCTTCATTAGTTAATTTATATAGCTATAATACAAAGTACTAAAGACTGACTTTCAGATCTGCATAAGTAAATTTCTATATATAACACACAGAATTATTCTTTTAAAGCCAATATTACAAAGTTAAACTGTGCAAATTACATATGACTATAAACCATAGCATATTTTTTGAGTTGGTTTGATTGATAACATAGTTTACAAAGGTAACTAAGTTTTAGCCAGTCACTCAACTTTATATATTTATTTATTTATATATTTATTCATCCTTCAGAATATAAATCTGTGTAACATTTTATTATCTACTTATTTACTTAAAGTTTTTGTTTGTTTGGTTGGTTGGGTTTTTTTTTGTTGTTCTTTTTTGTATTTTATTTTATTTTATTTTTTGAGACAGGGTCTCACTATACAGTCTTGGCTTAGCTGGCCTGGAACTACCTAAAAAGACCAGGCTGAACACAAATCAAAGAGAACTGTCTCTCTCTGCTTCCTGAGTGCTAGGATTAAAGGCACAACTACCATGTCTAGCATTGCATAAAATGTTAACAGAGACCTATTATTAATATCAGTTTGTTAATGCTTAAAAGATAAAATCTGGCAGGTAGACAATTTAGTGAATAAATTATGTGAAAGCATGAGAACCTGAAGGTCTGAGTTGAAATCCCAACTACCCATGGAAAACTCTGGGCAGGATTGCCTGAAAACGGAGACAGAAACAGGGATATCCTAAGAGCTCACTGAGTGTAGCCAGCTTACTAAGTCTAAAAGGCAAGCTTTCTGCTCAATCAAAACAACAGGTGAAGGACAATAGATTTCTAACAGTGCGCACACACATACATACACACACACCCCTATCCTCCCCATCTTCCTCTCAGACTCCAGAATGTCCTGTGTCCAGTTCCTATTATCGAAAAATTCTAGCTATCTGCTATGCTTAAGTAAATTTAAAGTAAATTTAAATTATACTACAATACTCACTGTATATTATTAATTTACCTTAATGTCCCAATTCACTACTTTGTTTCCTGTTAATCTTCCATGTAAACAGTTAGTAGACAAGTCAAGGCAAATTGAATTTTTGCAAGCCTAAGAAAAAAAGAAAAATACAACAAGCACCTTAGTGCAATTAGAACAAACCATAACTTTAATTACATAGAGAATATTTCACCATAATTTTAAAAGTACATAATAAAATCAATAATGACATGCCCAGCATTTGCTTTTTAGTATTCTTTCTCTCCTTCCTTCCTTCCTTCCTTCCTTCCTTCCTTCCTTCCTTCCTTCCTTCCTTCCTTTGTTCTTACCTACCTACCAACATACATCTATCACTTCTTTCTCTCTCTCTCTTTCTCTCTTTCTCTCTTTCTCTCTTTCTCTCTCTCTCTCTCTCTCTCTCTCTCTCTCTGCATTGTGCATTTGTTTCTGTGTGGGGGCATGTAACCAGGTGTATATCTGGGAGGCCAGAGGCAGGCAGACATTAGTTCTCAGATACCATCAGTCATTCTTTACCTTCTTTTTTGAGACAGGATCTCTCACTGAACCTAGAGCTCACCATTAGCTAGGACTGACTGGTCAGCAATCTAGGCTCCAATTTCTGACCTTCCAACACTGGGGTTACAGCCACACAACATAACGTTCAGGTTTTATACAGCTGCTTGGGGATCCAAGCCCAGGTCCTCATGGTTACACATCAAGTACTTTAATATCTCTTAAAAAAATATATCAAGAACTAAATCTAAAGCACTCGCTTATCAAATGCAGGTCACTATATTCAGTTCTTGGCACAAAGCAAATGCTGACTTGTAAAGGAATAGATGACTAAACAGCAGCTACAAATAAGGGTAGGGCCGAAGGCTGAAAACGCTTCCAAAGTACCATCTAACCAATCAGCGTTTGTCAATACCTGTGCTCAAAACACTGGGGAAGCAGACTAAACCAAGTAGGATCTTGATCACAGCATGATGCTTAATGCATACCATCAATCTCCATGAAGGATGTGAAGAATGCAAGAGCTGCATGAGCTCACCTGACTTAGACATGTATCCTGAGCAGACCATTTTGGAGAAACAAACCTTCAATAAATTGACTCACTTACATATAAATCACATTTCTTGAGGAAAAACATTAAAGCAATAATTTTTAAAGTACATATTTTTAAAACGTCAGTCTCAAAAGATACAATCTTAATATCACCAATTCAAAATTATTTTGTAAAAAGGTAACAACCATAATATTAAAAACCAGAAAAGAATATGTCACTTGGATTAGATGCAATTATTTCCTAGAATCTGTGCTACATACTGGAGACAAAATAGGAGAGGAAATACTAGTATTTGCCAAGAAAGAAGGCTATTATGATTAGGTAAACAAACAGTTTGGAAAATACATAGATCTTGACTGGATCAAAACTAATTTTTGCTAAATAAGCATTTTTAGGGAAAACTGAATAGATGATACATTCGATTATGTAAGAAACTATATAAAAATATTCAGGAATAAAATTTTATAGCTATACCAATATACTTGTACAAATGACTTGTAAAAAAGTTATCAAATACAACAAAATATTAACAACTGGCAAATTTGGGAAAGAAATATACAAGACAATTATACTACATTTTTTTTAACTTCTAAGGTTTGAAATTTATCAAAATATAAAGCTGGAAAAACATAAAATGAGTAAGCTCATTTTACCAGGTCAGATGTAACAAATAAATAGTATGCTAAACTAGAAAAATATATTTTATATTGTCTCATATAATAAAAGTACTTTCAGTGCCAATGTGACATTAAATACATGAAGGCAAATAATGCTGTCTGGGGCACTTCCCGGCTTTCTTCCTCCCACTTGTACCTTATATTTTGTTCCTTCCATCTTCGCCAGTTTGTTACTTTCATTAACTGAGTTTTTGAAGGAAAAAGAACTAGACCTGGTAGGGATATTGCAGATATCATAGAAATATGACAGGGATATTTCTATCCTGTAGAAAACACCCCCACAACATCACAGTTTTTAAAAAGTAAACCAAAGTTTGAGTATTGCTGTTTCACCTCTCTTGAGATAACTAGAGAAATACAAGTTTAAAAGGTTTCATTCACTAAAACCAACTCAAAACAAATTTCAGAAACTATACCAATACACACTAGAGTGACACATAACCTAAACTCTAGTTGAGGAGGTATGCCTTAATTTCTGCTGCTTTTCGACTTCCTTTTACAATCCCTAATTTTTTTTTTAAACTCAAGATTCAACCCTACCCCCAATTACCCACTGAAATGGCAAAAGGCATAAAACCATCCATTTGAGCTCATGGAAGTTACAATTACGGACAACCCATGCATTTATTCTGACCTTTCCTGTGTAGTGAAGGAGGATGTTACTTGGCAAATCAGCCATATCACAGTCTTGACACTTCCAAGGGCTTAAGCAATTTGGACCTGAAAATTAGTTACAAACATACACATATATCACTAAATATACATGGTCTCTTTGATTCTATATTACCAGAACAAAATTTAAAATCAAGATGCTTCAAGTTACTCAAATAACAGAGTTAAGACACACTGTATAAATGTCCTTTAGTTTTAGGTCACCTCTAACTTTTCCAAAACCTAGAACATTCAGGAAGATGATTAATCTCTTCTGTAGAAAGGACACTGTAAAATACTAAATTTGTATTGATTTATCTAATATAAACAAATTCAAAAGAAGAAAGCAGGAAAGCATTAAAAATTAAAGTGATACTGAGAATGGCGGTACATATATGTCTTTTTTTTTTTTTTTTTTTTTAAGTTTTTTCCAGGTTTTTTGAGACAGGGTTTCTCTGTGTAGCCCTGGCTGTCCTGGATCTGGATCTCATTCTGTAGACCAGGCTAGCCTGGAATTCAGAAATCTGCCTACCTCTGCCTCCCAAGTGTTGGAATTAAAGGCCTGCACCACCACTGCCCGGTTTATTTATCTATCTTTATTTTAGGCGTAAACACCTGCATGTATGTCTATGTGAGAGTGTCAAATAACATTGAACTTGATTAGAGATTATGGACTGTTATGAGTTGCCATGTGGGTGCTGGGAACCTGAGTGTTCTGAAAGAATAGCTAGTGCTCTTAACTGCTGAGCTACCTCTCCAGCCCAGTTGGTATAACCTTTAATGTTAGGACTCAGGAGGCAGAAGCAGGCAGATCTCTGTAAGTTCAAGGCCACCCATGGTTATTATATAATAAGACCTTATCTTAAAAAAATGTTTTCTCAATTTGGACAGATAACAGAGAAATGGAATAGCATGAAAACAGGTAACAGTGCTCATTTTATTTACAACTGAAATGTAAGCTCAAAAATGTTCCATCTGACACATAATGGAAGATTATTTATATTATTTAAGTGTGTTAATCAAGAGTGTGAGAGCATGTGTGTGTGTCCGTGTGTGTGTGTGTGTGTGTGTGTGTGTGTGTGTAGGATATGTGCATATGTATAAAGGTACATGTGCCCCTGTACATGTAGAGAGGCCAAAGGAAGATATTGGGTGTCTTCTTGCATCTCTGTTCCCTTAGCCTCTGCTATTCAGCATATCCCAGTGTTTGCCACAACTGGCTCCACATTATTTTTATTAGACAGACCTTTTATTCAATCTGAAGTTTATCATTTAGGTAGGCTGGCTGGCCTAGGACCCACCTGTCTCTCTCTACACATTAACACTGGGGCTATGGGTGGAAGCAGCCACATCCAGCTTTTTCAGGGCAGCATGCTGGGGATCCAAACTCAGGTTCTCCTGCTTTTACTGAGACATTTCCACAGCACAGCGTGATACTCCATCTTACTGAAGCTGTGTTAAAGCTGACATACTTCTGTGTCATCAGAAGCACTGTAAGTGTTTTTCTCTTTTTAGTATATGACATGTATATAGAACCACTTATTCACACTTTTAATGTTTATTCTCAAAATATAATCATTAAAAACCAATAAAACTCTAAATATAATAGGTCATCATATTGAAAATTTTAAGTTTATACCAATAGTTTAAAAACTCTAGCTAGGCAGTGCTGGTGCACATTTTTACTCCCAGCACTTGGGAGGCAGAGGCAGGTTGATCTCTATTAATTCCAGGCCAGCCTGATCTACAGACCAAGTTTCAGGAAAGCCAGGGCTACACAGAGAAGCCCTGACTCCAAAAACAAACAACAAATTATAAAGAATTTATAATCATAAATTCAAGAAACCACACAGAAGTAAAGAACAATAATTTACAATAATGATATAATGATCATTTCAGATTAAAACTGTAAGTAGAACTATAAGAATAAACTGTATACTATGTAGCCACCCACATTGCACTAAATGGCTTTATATCTAACCACATATTTATTTGGGTTGGAAACCACATATTTAAATACTCAATGAGTGTCAAAGAAATGATAAGGTTTTAATTTAAAGTCTGAAAAATCCAGATAATCCTATTAATCTCAAAACTCCTATGCAATATAAACAGGGTATTTTTTCATGAAAAGCAGGCTCTCTGCAGAATTAATGTCCATGACTCTTAAAAGTTTTAATTCAGAATATTCTGATAAAGTACAACTATAAAACAGAAATGTTAGAACTAAATAGTAATTAATATATTAAAAATCATAGTCAAAAGAAAAAAATAAAACAAGAACATTTATAATACTATCCAAAAATATCTATCTATACTACCTTCAGAAACTCTTTAGGTATGTTAACACATAAAGGATAAAAATAACAAATTCTGGGAAAAGACTCATAATGTTACAGTCACTTATATAATTTCTTATATAGGTAGGCTTATATCTGATTTCATCAACTCATTAGCATTGGTCATAACCGTACTTAAGAGTGTTGTAGAAGTGAATGACCTTAAAATTCACACTAAAAACATAATTTCAAATGTGACTATATTATAATTAGAGCCTTTAAACAAAAAATTAAAGGTAAATCATGTCTTAAAAATGGGATCCTAATCAGACAGAGTATCTTGTAAGAAAAGGAAGACAGACTATAGAGATCTGGTCTTTTTCTCTATATGCACAGTGAGGAAAAAATTCATATTGAGATTACGGTAAGAAAGGGGCTACCTAAAGCAAAGAAACATCACTAGAAATCAATATTCATATTAGCTTAATCTTGAACATTTACCCTCCAGAAACATTAAGAAAATAAACTTTGGTAATTAAAGAAACAGAGTCTAGAAATTTATTATGGTAATCCTGGGAGACTAACATAAGCAGTAGTTTTGATACTTAAGAAATTTAAATATCGAAACTTAAGAAGAGATGGCTCAGCATTTAAGAGCACTGACTGCTCTTCCAGAGGTCCTGAGTTCAGTTCCCAGGAACCACATGGAAGTGCACAACCTTCTGTAATGGGATCTGATGCCCTCTTGTGATGTGTCTGAAGATAGCTAAAGTGTATTCATATACATTAAATATAAAACTTTTTTAAATTTTTAATAAATTCAATAAAAATATTGAAACATCATACCCAAACTAATGGAACACAATGAAAGTAGTGCTAAGAGGAAAATTCATAGCACTAAGTGTCCTGGTAAAGAAACTGGAGAGATCTTATACTAACAACGTAACAGCACCCCTGAGAGCTCTAGAACAAAAATATGCAAACTCACACAAGAGGAGTAGAGGGCAGGAAAGAGTCAAACACAGGGCAGAAATCAACCAAATAGAAACAAAAAGAACAATACAAAGAATCAACAAAACCAAAAGCTGGTTTTTTTTGAGAAAATCAACAAGATGAATAAACCCCTAGCCAAATTAACTAAAGAGTCCAGAGACAGTATCCAAATTAACAAAATCAGAAATGAAAAGAAAGATACTACAACAGAAATGAAGAAAATTCAAAAAATCATCAGATTCTACTATAAAAGCCTATACTCAACAAAACTGAAAAATCTAAATGAAATGGATGGTTTTCTAGACAGACAACACATACCAAAGTTAAATCAAGAGCAGGTAAACCATCTAAACAGGCCCATAATGCACAAGGAAATAGAAGAAGTTATTAAAAACCTCCCAACCAAAAAAAGCCCAGGGCCAGATGGTTTTAGTGGAGAATTCTTCCAGACCTTCAAAGACCTGATACCAACATTCTTCAAACTATTCCATAAAACAGAAACAGAAGGACAATACCTAACTCATTCTATGAAAGCCACAATTACTCTGATACCTAAACCACACAAGGACCCAACCAAAAAAGAGAACTTCAGATCAATCTCACTTATGTATACAGATGCAAAAATACTCAATAAAATTCTTACAAACTGAATCCAAGAACACCATTCATTCACCACGATGAAGTAGGCTTCATTATAGGGATGCAAGGTTGGTTCAATATACAAAAATTCATTAACGTAATCCACTATATAAAAACTCAAAGAAAAAAATCACATGATCATCTTCTTAGATGCAGAAAAAGCATTTGACAAAATACAATACCCCTTCATGTTAAAAGTATTGGAGAGATCAGGAATTCAAGGCCCATACCTAAACATAATAAAAGCAATTTACTATAATCCAACAGCCAGTATCAAATTAAATGGAAACATACTTGAAACAATCCCAGTAAAATCGGCGACAAGACAAGGATGCCCACTCTCCCCATATCTATTCAGTATAGTACTTGAAGTCCTAGCTAGAACAAGAAGACAACAAGAAGACATCAAGGGGATACAAATTGGCAAAGAAGAAATAAACGTACCACTATTTGCAGATGATATGATAGTATACATAAGTGACCCCAAAAATTCTACCAGAGAACTTCTGCAGCTGATAAACATCTTCAGCAAAGTGGCCAGATATAAAATTAACTCAAATAAATCAGTAGCCTTTCTTTATACAAATGATAAACAGGCTGGGAAAGAAATTGGGGAAATGACACCCTTCACAATAGCCACAAATAATATAAAATATCTTGGTGTAACTCTAACCAAACAAGTGACAGACCTGTATGACAATAACTTCAAGTCTCTCAAGAAAGAAATCAAAGAATATTTCAGAAAATGAAATGATCTCCCATGCTCATAGATTGGCAGAATTAATATAGTAAAAATGGCCCTCCTATCAAAGGCAATCTACAGATTCGATGCAATCCCCACCAAAATCCCAACACAATTCTTCAAAGACACACAAAGAGCAATTCTCAAATTCATCTGGAAAAGCAAAAAACAGAGAATAATGGGAATAATTCTTAATAAAAGAATGGCTGGGGGAATCATCATCTCTGACCTCAAGCTTTACTACAGAGAAATAGTGATAAAAACTGCATGGTATTGGTAGAGACAGACATGTTGATAAACGGAATAGAATTGGAGACCCAGAAATAAAACCACACACTAACGAACACTTGATCTTTGACAAAGACACCAAAAATATACAATGGAAAAAAGAAAGCATCATCAGTAACTGGTGCTGGTCTAACTGGCTGTCTGTTTGAAGAAAAATGAAAGCAGACCCATATTTTCACCTTGCTCAAAGCTTAAGTCCAAGTAAATCAAGGACCTCAACATAAAACCAGATACACTGATACTTCTAATAGAAGAGAAAGTAAGAAAGAGCCTTGAACTCATTGGCACAGGGGGAAATATCCTAAACAGAACTCCAATGGCTCACACTCTAAAATCAAGAATTGATAAACAGGACCACATGAAACTGGAAAGCTTCTGTAAGGCAAAGGACATGGGCACTAAGACAAATCAGCAATCTACAGATTGGGAAAAAATCTTCACTAACCACACATCTGATAGAGGGTTAATATCCAAAATATATAAAGAATTCAACAAGCTAACCACCAAAAAAAACAAACAACCCAATGAAAAAATGGAGTATAGAACTAAACTGAGAATTCACAACAGAGGAATCTCAAATGGCTGAGAAGCACCTAAAGAAATGTTCAAAGTCCTTAGTGATCAGAGAAATGCAAATCAAAACGACCCTGAGATTCCACATTACACCAGTCAGAATGGCTAAGATCAAAACCTCAGGTGACAACACATTGGCGAGGATATGGTGAAAGAGGAACACTCCTCCATTGCTGGTGGGATTGTAACCTGATACAACCACTCTGGAAATCAATCTGTTGGTTCCTCAGAAAATTGGAAATAGATCTACCTGAAGACCCAGCTATACCACTCCTGGGCATATACCCAAAAGATGCCCCACCATGCCACAGGAGCACATGCTCCACTATGTTCATACTGACCTTATATGTGTAGCCAGAGGCTGGAAACAACCCAGATGCCCCAGAATGGAAGAATGGATACAGAAAATGTGGTTCATTAACACAATGGAATACTATTCAGCTATTAAAAATGAGGACATCCTGAGTTTTGTAGGCAAACGAATAGAACTAGAAAATATCATCCTGAGTGAGGTAACTCAGACCCAAAAGGACATGCATGGTATGTACTCACTAATAAGTGGATATTAGCCACAAAAAAAAAAGTACAGAATATTCACAGAACTCAAAAAGGTCAACAAGCTGAAAGGCCCAAGTGAGGACACCTCAGTCCCACTGGGGAGGGAGAAGAAAGCAATCACAAGTGGGGAGGGAGGGAAGGTCCTGGGAGGGAACTTATAGAGCCACTCCAGCAGGAAGAGAGGGCATCAAATGAGGGAGTTGCCATCCCATAGTCAAAACTTTGACTCTTAATTAATTAATCCTGTTTGAAAGAACTGCAGGGATGGAAATGGAGAGGAGCCTGAGGAAAAGAAGGTCCAACAACAGGCCCAAAGTGGGATCCAGCTCAAGGGGAAATCCCAAGGTCTGACAATATTACTGAGGTTATGGAGCACACACAAAAAGGGACATATCATGACTGTCCTCCAGAAGACCCAACAAGCAGCTGAAAGAGTCAGATGCAGATACTTGCAACCAACCAATGGACAGAAGCTGCTGACCCCTGGGGTTGAATTAGGAAAAGCTGAAAGAAGCTGAGGAGGAAGATGACCAGTAGGAGGCCCAACAGTCTCAATTAACCTGAACCACTGAGATCTCTCAAACACTGAACCACCGACCAGGCAACATACACCAGCTGATATGAGACCCCTAACACATGTACAGTAGAGGACTGCTGGGTCTGGTTTAGTCAGAGATGATGCACCTAACCCTCAAGAGACTGGAGGCTCCAGGGAGTTTAGAGGTCAGGTGGGGTGGGCAGTGGGGGGCAGGAACAGCCTCGTGGAGACAGGCAGGGTGGGTTGGAGGTATTGGATGTGGAACAGTCAGAGGATGGATGGGATGGGGGGTGAAAATAAAACCTAGAGTGTAAAAAATAAGTAAATAATAATAATAATAAAAATTTAATGATCACTCGAAATGGGTCTGGAGAGATGGCCCAGTGATTAAGAGTGCATAGTACTCTTTGCAGAGAATCTGGGTTCAGTTCCCAGCACCCAGATGAAGCAGCTCCCAACTGTAGGGAATCAGATACCCTCTGACCTGTCTGGGCAACTGCACACATGGTGCTCATCAACTAACAAAGGTACACACATACACATACACGTACACGTACACGTACACGTACACGTACACGTACACGTACACGTACACATACATACACACACACACACACACACACACACACACACACACACACACACACCACTTGTTTTAGGCATTCCTACAAAACAGTATAGTATACAACAGGCTTTTCTTTTCAGTTCCAATAAAAACAACTACAGGTCTGTAATATAGTTCAGTACTTAGATTACTTGCTTAGTATGTGCCAGATGCCAAAATGTGACAAAATGCAAAGGAATGAATGAATGAACGAACGAACACATTCTTCAAATCAAATAATTCTTTAGGTACAACATGGGAAGAAAAGACAATGCTAGGCCGGGCAGTGGTGGCGCACGCCTTTAATCCCAGCACTTGGGAGGCAGAGGCAGGCGGATTTCTGAGTTCGAGGCTAGCCTGGTCTACAGAGTGAGTTCCAAGACAGCCAAGGATATACAGAGAAACCCTGTCTCAAAAAACCAAAAAAAAAAAAAAAAAAAAAAGAAAAGAAAAGACAATGCTAGATACTGTGGCTGTGCATGCTCACCTGCTAAGTATAAAGCCTTGACCTGAGGAGGCTGCAGAGCTTCATGGAATACAGTCACAGATCCTAGCTGGCCCTCCAGAGATGTGGGACAGCCCCATTCACTATCTTGGGTTCCAGCTGAGATTAATTTGGTAAACAATTTCGATTTTTCAACTGCTCCTCCCCAAGAGGCTGATGACAATATTCCACCAAATGATGTCCGGTGAGGGGTGATGGGAGTAGAAAATGGTGGATCTGGGATTTGAGATGGTGGAGGAGTAGTGGTTCTTTGCCCAGCTGAACCAATACAACAGGAAATAAATGGCTAAAAATTAAACAAAAATGACAAAAGTACTTAAAATCAGACAACTTTAAAGTAATTCTTTTCACATTTAAAAGTAAGCAATGCAAATCTGGGCTAGGTGGAAAACAGGTAATAGTCCCAGGACTGGAGAGGGCCAGGGCAAAATAACCATGAGCTACACAGTGAGAATCTATCTCAAAAAACACAAAACAACAATGAAATGAAATACTATGGCGCTATACATGCAGCTTGAGGTGGAGAATAAAGCTTGAGGTGACTTAATCACCAGTTCAAATGTAACAGATCAGAAAAGTCTATTGTAGTATTTTCTTAAACATTTTATATACTTGGAAAAAGTTTGGGGTTTTTTGTCTTGTTTTTTATGATACTTTCATCTGGTCTAGTCATTTCTTTGGCTTTGCTGAATCTACCTCTCCAAACCTTTCATTATATATTTCTTCCTTGAGTTGTTTTTTTTTTTTTCCACATAATATCTGAAATTATCTAATGACAAACTAAGAGAAATGAATACCAATTCTCTGTATCTTAACATAGAACACAATTCAAAATTTTTAGGCAAAAATTTGAATATATTTCCTAAATATATTCAGGATTTTTCAGTCAACAGGCCTATAAAGAATAAGTTACATATTCTCACCTCATTCATGGCAGGGAATCTGAGAGGGGCAGAAACCTTCTGTTGTCCATTGTCATAGATATAGACAAGACTCTGCCCAAAGGGCCTTTTTCCAGGCATGTGAACGATGGTTATGTTGTGCTGACAAAGAAAAGCATACATTAAAATGACTAAAATCACATTGTGCCTTCACAATGACACATGCTTAAAGAATATTACTTCATAATTTGTATACATAGACTATTAAGGACAGCTAAAGCACTGATTCAATGATGTTCCCAGAACAAATAACAATTTTAAGTACTACAAAAAAACCAAGCAATTTCCAGAAGACTCACAAATATTGTAGTGTCTTCTGCATTTTATAATGCTTTAAATATTCTTAGAATTATCTTTTTTAATGAGGGCATTTTATAATTTTAGATAACTGGTTTAACAACCTCACCTTTCATTTTGAACTGAAATTAAAAAATCAGTCTAGGAAATCTTCAAAGACTCACAATATAAGTTTCAGCCAAAAAATTATTGTTCCTTTAATGACAATTGTAAATATACTAACATCTTTATAGATAGAACTTCACAACCCACAGAATGTAGAAATGAAAATTGGCAAAGCTGATAAAAGCTCCTCATAAAAATACATCAAACTGTTACACGTCTTAGAGGAAAGACAGAACCAAGAATTTGACATGGTGTCCTCAAGTCTTACCCAGAGAGAGTCACAGAGACTGTGGTCAGGAAGCATAACTGTTGCATACTCTCTTTTTGTGCACACTGCCACAACCAACATACCTGAGTGGGTAATAAAAGCTTCAAAACCCATTCCACTTCCTGTAAAAAAGCTAACAAAAATATACGTTATCAGAACCGTGCCCAGTCTCTTTATCATTGAAGCCCATCATTGTTAACTATAAAGCCATTACAAATATCTTTATTAACAATGCTATAATTTAATTCACTGGCCCAATTTTGTTTCAATCATTTTTAAATCCATTTGGGGCATAAAAGTTAATAAATTATAAAAGATAATGCTGTAAAAGGTATTTCATTATCTAGCTAAAGCAATGGTTCCCAACCTTCCTAATACAGCGACCCTTTAATACAGTTCCTCATATTGTATTGACCCCCAACCATAAAATTATTTCTGCTGCTATTTTACAACTGTAATTTTGCTACTGTTATGAATCATGATGTATGATTCAGTGTTTCCTGATGGTCTTAAGACCTCATGAACTGGTCAAATAGACTTGCCAAAGGGGCTGCAACCCACAAGTTGAGAACCACTAAACTAGAGCAAAACTAAAACTAAAATTTTCAAATCTTTAAATTCTTCTGAACATCCAGAAAGCATATATAAAAGTTTTTAAGTGTCATGGCACATGCCTTTAATCCCAGCACTCAGGAGGCAGAAGCAGGCAGTTTGAGGCCAGCCTGGTCTACAGAGTGAGTGCCAGCACAGCCAGGGCTACAGAGAAACTCTGTTTCTTAATAGCTCCTGAGGCCTGCACGTTTTGCATATGAACACAGCTCCTTCAGTGGGGCAGAGTTTACTATTCCTTTCTTCTCCACTTTTATACTACTTCTATTTTTGTTTCCTAAAGACATTCAGTTTTTAGCCAGAAAAATATCTAAAATACAGAATAATTATTTTGAAAGCAATAAGGCAACTCTTAAACTATACAGCCACCGAATAAAAAATTTTCAGATCAACTGTTATCAATTTTAAAAACTAGACGCTTACTTTTTCCTATTCATGAATCACAGCATATACTAAGTGACAATATTCATTGACATTCCACAATTTGTACCATTACCTATATAATTGTTTTCTTTTTCCTCCTTTGTTAGCACTCCCAAGGGTTAACGGATCCTGATCTAAGCAAAACCAAGCAGTGAAAGAAAATGCAGACCCAGGCCATTTCTGAATGGCAGGCACAGAAATTCCTGCCATACTATGTGACAAATTAAAATACTGCAGTGCACTCTCAAAACTGAGTTTCCGTGCCATTGTCAGGATTGCACGAGTCACAGGAATGGTATATGGATGAATACTCTCTGATTCATCTACTCTCAGCAATCGCAGAAGCCGACGGATTTCTTCTGAGCTCACAGACTGACTCCCCAATGAACCATGGATTGCAATCAAGTTCTCAGCACAAGTTCGATGCAGGGAAGAATGGGATTCAAGGGTTTCAATGATTTTTATCCCCATGTTTGCATTCACACAAGTAGTTCTGCTCTGTTTATTAATGCAACAAATTTTTTTCAGCCAATCAGAGATGAAGATTTGTAGGTCATGGGATTCTAGCTCCGGAAGCCACTGGATAAGAACCAAGAGAGGATGGACATTACTAATGCCCAAAATGCCAACTGAAGTATGGTCACCCTCTACAGCCTGGAAAGTAACAGAGAAGGAGAGGGTAGTTACTATTCTTAAAGTGGAGATAGTGGAACTTCCCATCACAAAGGTTAAAAACTCACCATGTTCATAAGTTCTTTAAGCAGTTCTTGTGGTGGCTGGCCCAAAGATTTTAACACCTCAAACATGTGCACATAGCCAATTCTTTCTTTAAATACTTCCTAGAAAGTCAAACAATATATCAAAGCACATTTTCAATGACTAAATTTGTTGAAATATTAAATATTGAATATTTTATTTAAACTAATTAATATACAATACAAAAATTATGAAATCAGTTTTGTTCTTCGATTATCTATGTCCATCTATATTCATCCTTCTCTCCCTCTCTTTTCAAACAGGGGCTTTGATGCCTAAGCTAACCTTAAAACTGTAATCCTATCTGTCTCACCTATCCTTATCTCAGGAACTGGGATAATAGACATGTGCCCTTGAACCTGACTGTGTCCATCTTAAAACAGATTCTATGTTCTTGCTATAATAACAACAACAACAATAATAAAGATACAAAAGTTGATCATAGTAAATGAAATTAAAAACAACTTTGATAGAACTGTTTTCTTCAGATTAAATTATAGGACACTTCCTTTGCCCTTACCTTGTCTGGCTGGCTGGCTGGCTGGCTGGCTGGCTGGCTGGCTTGCTGTCATCCTGTCCTGTTTCACCCTCCCCTCCCCAGCACCCCTAAGACAGGGTGTTTTATTACATAGCTTTGACTGGCCTGGAAGTTTGTCTCAAAAAAGGGGGGAAGGCTAGATTAAATTTCTGATTAGTGTGGTGATCTAGAACTGGGGAGGTAAAGAAATAAGAATTAAGTGTTCAGGGTCACCCTGGGCTATATACTGAAACCCTTAAACAATAAGAACTAGAGACATAGTTCAGTGGCAAAGTGGAGGCCCTACATTACGTTTACAAAATTTTAAGTGGGCAGAATAAGAGTACAAAGAATTTTCTCTCTGTTCCCTATATATAAATGGTCTGTAGCATCAAGTTCACATTAGGAAGCTTGAATTCATTTACATCTATAAACTTGAAGCTAAAAAGTAAAATGTAAAGACTAGTAAAACAACTAGAAAACTTTGAGGTTAATAATCACAAAAAAAAAAAGAAAAGAAAAGAAATGGAATCCTATAGCTACATACACTGGAAAAACAAGTCCCATGCTGACAAGGTGATCACATGTGAAAACTATTCATATTCTGGATAGTCATAAACTGACTCAATAGCAAAACATATTAATTTTTAAACACTATATTGTAAAACTTAATTCTTTAAACTCAATAACCATACACTCACTTATCAATACCAGCAACATGACCCCTCTAATCCCAACAATAGACCCTCTTTTGAGCAACACTGTAAACAGTTATTACTGTGCAGTTCAGTTCAGTCATCAGTAGTTTTTTGTTTGCATGTTTATTTATTGCTTGTTTGAGAGTCTCAATACATAGCCCTGACTAGCTTGGAACTGGCTATGAAAAACAGGCTGGCCCAACTCACAGAGAGCCAGCCACGTGAGTGCTGGGATTAAAAGTGTGTACTATGATACAAGTTCATCGATACCTTTCAATATCCTAAAGTATCCATAAGGAGTTTATTAAATTATTAGCAAATTATAAGAAGCCACTGTGTGTGGCTACAGAATTCTATTTTTATAAACTACTTTATTACAGATCTTACACTAGGTGTTTTTATATACTTTATCACATATAATTTTAGGATTTATAGCAAAAATTGATAAAAATGTATATTTTAAAGCTTGAAGATCCATTTTTCACCTTAGCAGCTGGAGAATTCTTCATCACTGCTGTCAAAGCCTGAATGGCTGACACAGCCAAGCAATCCAACTGTCCCTGGAATACCTACCAGAGGGGAACAGCAAGACATTAACAAATGAACCTACGATTTTGTTCACATGGAAACCTCTTGTTCTGAAAACCTGAAGAAATGACATGCATTACACCTCTTCCTATCATATGGATCACTGAAACATAATCTGCAAGAAAAAGGTACTTAATTCACTTAACTAAGCCACATGTCAAGAATAATGAAGCAACATCCACTAATTATATTAAATGTTCTGAGGGCAAGGAGAAAAACAAACTTTACACATGCTTTTAAAAAATAATGGACAATCTCAAGAGGAGGGGAGGAAAGTCTGCAACTAGAAATTATATTATGCCTTAATTTACCTTCAAAAATATACTTGAACTTACTAGTCTTAATTACTGTTATGTAATTAATATGTAGCTTAAATAACCTTATTTGCTTAGTTTCTAAATTCTGTACTAAAATGGAAATTGTGTGTATATATCATCTTTTAAGCAAAGCATCTATTTCTATAAAAAAAATTTTGAGGCAAAAGAAGAAAATGAATAATGTATCCATACGTACTGGCAAGTTTTAGAGAAGACAATCTTTAATGCCAAAAGTTTACAAAATAATTAAAACTCTGATTTTTATTTAGGCTTAACCATAAACATGAGATACACTAAATATCGGGAGATTCCTCCTAGAAAATAAACCAGTGACTACCACCAATAATACTTTTTAAAAAAAATTTCAACAAAGCTGCTATATAAGGCTTAACAGACCATCACAACATTGAGCTTAGACTGTAGAAAGCTGGGGCTGTGGAGATGGATTCGATGCCCTCTCGGGCCTCTGATGGCACTCTTATACACACACAGACCTACTTCAAATTGAATTTAAAAAGGCAGAAAGTTGGAAAACCAGCACTGAAATCTGCTTTGGAAACAATATTGCTACAACCTGACACTAGCCAGTGCACAAATAGCATTCTCTGTTCTAACTCCCAAAAGACTTAGTCTGCAAATAGAAGAAACTATTTAGATGTCTGTTTACTAAGGTCTATCACTTGCAGGTATGCTACTAAATCTAAGTCATGACTTCATATATAGATTAAAATTCTGCATATATAAATTCATATAAATAAGATCTTTGCTGGACTTTGCTCAAGAATAAACTAAAAAAACCTCACCATATCTACTATTTGAATTTACAAAACCTCTTATAAAAAATTATAATCATATGTAAGTAGCCCTTGAAATCTAAATAAGAGAAATCTAAAGCAATAAAAAACTCTGTGAGTCTCTACAGATTATAATATAGTTTCTTTTTTAACAACTCAGTAAACCCAAGCATTAAAATAATTTTATCAAAAGATATATAAATTCTCCAACAAATATGTTGAGAAAAAAAGGCAATTTTACAAGAAGGTTGAATTTGGAGAACAACAATAACAAATCAAATTGCATGCTGAATTAGCATTCAAAGGGTTCATCATCTTCTTCCCTTCCTCCAAGATTCAGGTTGTCCATTTAATTATAATCATTGTGTCAATAAGAAGCAAAGAATCAAGATATTAACCATGACTATGCATATTCACAAAGTCCTCTTGTCCCAATACACCACAGTGCTTAGAAAATGAAGCCCCTCAAACACAAGAGTCATCATCACCAGGTGGTCAACACTGAAACTGGGTTCCATTCCTGTACTTTTTATCTTCTCACACTGGAAAAAGCACATATTAAAACAGATAAAACTATAATGATAATTTATGTTTTAATTTAAATAGTCCTCAAAATTAAATAGAATTAGAAGTCTGTGGGTGGAGAAATAAGAAAAGCACAGGAATAGTCATCCCACTGACTGATTTTGGACTTCAGCTGAAACAAGATGCAGGCTTTGTAGATACCTGGTCCTCACTCATCTCTGTCAGTAATTGGTTGGCAAGGTCTTTCTCGTTCTTGTCTGTCACCTTACTGTGAGCATTTAAAAATAGCTGTTAAAAACAGAGACAAGAACAATGGAGAAAGAACATTAAATTGTTACCTAAAAGCAGAATGAGGTCCAGCTGGATTTCCATGTCTCTTGAAAACTAATCCAAGAATCCACACGTGAAGTACATAACTTCCAGAAATATGTAATTATTTGCTCTCTGAATAAAATTTAATAGTAGTTTACATACTATATAACTATTGCAGATAAAGTTCTCAAAATAAACAAACAATAACAACTGATTAATACTCTCTTCTTGAATAATTATTGAAGAATCAGCGGAGAATGTCATTCAGAAAAGAAAGTTACTACTGAGATGGATAAAAGACTCCATAGGAAATATTGTATTTAGCTGAGTAAGACTGCAAAATCCTATGAAGCTAACATTAAAAGAGGCTCTTTCCAGCAATTTTTCTCAGAATCTCAAGAGACTAGTGTGCAGCCTGACAAGGGAAGTCAGCGTGCAGCACTGACTACCCACGTTTATCTGATCTCACATATTGTTAAAAATATTCTTCAGCAGATCTAATTCATATTTTATTTTGTAGTCTGGAGAAGGAAATCCCTGGCCTACATAAGGATTACATTGTAAGTTTCTTTAAAAAACTTACTCTTGTGGATGCATTTATATGTGAGCATGAAGTGAGCAGGAGGCATAGGCCACACTGCACATGTGGAGGACAAAGGACAATTTTGTGGAGTCAGTTCTCTCCTTCCTCTTTTACATGGATTCCATGGAGAAACTCTGGTCATTAGCTTGAGTGTCAAATGCCTTAACCCAGCGAGTAGTAAGACTGGCTTATAATTACTCTCTTTTACATGAACTAAAGTCATTAGGTACTTTAGTTTCAGTGCATTAACTCAGCATCCCAAAAGGTTTCAACTTCTGTCAAATCAATGAAGAGAAACAAAGTTCAAATGAAAGTGAAATGGAGAGAAAAATTTATAAAGAAACTAAGAGCATTCTAATAAGGAACTTCTTAGGAAATTCTGTTATTTCAGAAATGGAACTGGTTGAGTTGCATGCTTATATGATGCCATATAAAATAAACTGGGCAGCAGAGTAGTGTAATGTAGAATGCAGTAGTACACATAAAGCCTAATGCAAGAACAGGCTGTGGAAACAGATGCCTTGATTTGCATCTTGGTTCTGTTCAACTGTTGAACTCATGCTACCTCCCCTGGCAAAATCTCTAAATGATTATTGGTACTATTAAGATAGATAGATAGATAGATAGATAGATAGATAGATAGATAGATAGATAGAAAGAGAGAGGTGCTAAAGCTCTAACTTAAGTCCTTATGCACATTTGGGAAGGTGCTCTACCAAAAACAACATCCTCAGTTCTTTGCTACTTCCCCAACCTTATTTACCTAAAATGAGAATATCCCATGAAATAACTGGCAAATCAAATAATATATAATCTATACTAGCTTATTTGCATGATGTCTAGAACATAATAGTGATTTCAAAAATGATGGCCAATATTATAAAGGAAATGTACAAATAATATTAATATTCTATATTGTTGGTGGACAAAGCAGTGGGATGCTAAGATGAAAATGAAAAATTAAGTAGTCTCCAGAACTGAAGATACAACTCATTAATAAAATGCAATCCTAACAGACAAAAGTCCTAAGACTGATCCCTAGTCCCACAAACCAGAAGCTAACATACCAGTCTACATACAGAATATTGTTAGCTGGGCAAGGGTGGCACATGCCTTTAATCCCAGCATTCAGGTTTTTGTTAAAACACACACAAACACACAAACACACACACACACACACACACACACACACAAATAAAAAATTTAAAGTTGTTGCTCTTAAAACAGAAAGTGTAACTCTAAAAATTTAAGACACAGAAAACACAAAATTTTAGTCCACTTAAAGCCAATATGATGGTTTTAAATCCTTCTTGCTAGCACTAATGAAAACTAAAGTTGTACTGCTTTTCTTGTAATTAAAATATTGTTTGATAATCCAAATACATTGTAAAAAACTCAAAAAATTAATAAAATGTTCAACATTCACCACATCTAATGACATATGATGTCCATGCAATATATTTTACATATATAAGAATTTTGTATTATGATGAAACTTAGTTACCAAGCACAGAAGCCTTTACATAAATTCTTGGGAAACACACACATAGGATACTAGTGAATATCGTACACAAAGATGCCAGAGTAGCGACCAGTGGTCTAGGCCAACAAGAGAGCTCAGTGTATAAAAGTACTTTCTGCACAAGTCCAGTAATCTACGTTGCATCCCCAGGTATCCTCTGATCTTCAGCTCTACACTTTACCATATACACACATTTATATCAAATCATGCAGACACACAGACACGCACATAGGCAAACACAGATGTGCGTGCACACGCGCACACACACACGCACACAATAAGTTTTCAAAAAAAATACCAACAGTCAGTTTAAAATTTTCCATCTGACTTGTAAATTACTTTTGCTACTTGATAGCTTTACTTGAAGTTGTCTCTAGTCAGTGTGAATATTTAAACAGTAAAATCATCTTGATTTTGCATTATTGTATAAAACAGACTAAATGACTTGTTTATTAAAAGCAACAACAAAATTACACAGGAAACAATTGTATATCATAAAATACATTGGAGAACCTAAATTTTCACAAGGCTACAAGTATTTTTATATATTCAGAAATCATAACTATGTTCATAAAATGCTATATATTGATAAAAGCTATAATTGCCTTATATTTAATATATAGTAAATATTTTATACTAGGTAAAACCAGTAACCTGAATATGAAAAACAAATTTACATATAGATTTATATGAAATTTAATACACACACAATATATATATGTATATATATAAAAAATAGTGAACTTAGGGCCAAAAAACATGAGTAGAAAAGATTCTAGTTCCAACAATTATTAGTATTAAGCAGGACCTAGTCATTTAACACCTCAGGACATTAATTTAACACCTCAGGACATTATTTCTTCATTTGTGCAATGAGTAAATTTGGAAATTTATCATAAAGACTTAATTTTAATGTTTTAAATACATAATTACCGCCTCAGTGGTTAACTTTTTAATGTTGGAGAGGATGTAGAGACGGAACACTTATACATTGCCATTAACACAGACAAAATGTAAACTACTTGGCTAAATACGGATTCTCTTAATACACATGAGATAACTTTGTTACTGACACTGTCTTCCTAAGCAACAAAGCCGTATTATTTTACAATAATCAAAATGTTTTATAAATATTTCTGTGTATTTTTTCTCTCTAGAATATTTTCCAGAATATTTACAAGTCAAGAGGAGAGGCTTGCTGACTAACCAGAACTCAGGAGTTTGATAACTTTTGAAATTCTTGTCACTACATACTTCATCAATATATTAAATGTATGTACTGCTCTATTAACTATATTACTATAAAGTAAGCAATGAAGTTAACATAAAAAACTTTCAAAGATATGGCATTTAACAATGAGAAAAACAAGAATCCTTACTGAAGAATAATATTGGAATCAACCAACTGTTTTCAACTAGGAAGTACAAGAATGAACAGAAAGACATATAGATAGACAGAGTAGTTCTGTTTCCAACCTAAGACCTTTTTAGCAACATCTTAAATACATGAGCACACAATGTAAAGCACAGAACTCTAACTGTTGTGTCTCTCTCACACTGCTGTGGCAAGTATAAACTGGAGAAAAGTAACAACAGTGAAAAAGGTAACTGGCAGTATGTATTGAGAGCCTTAACAGTGTTCTGATTAGTTTTCTATATTTTCTAATTAGTTGTAAGTTGTTTAATACAAAGTCTCCTAATTTTAAAAACATACAAGTCTAGTTTATACCCTGTGACTAGGAATTCTACAAGAAATAGAATTTCATTTATAAAAAAACTTCAGAGTTTCCTGATACAAAATATTGAGCTGGAAAGCTGACGCAGAGAATGGAAGTGCTTGTCAAATGGCATAAGGAACTTCACTGTATTTGCATGCTCTAGACAAACAGCCAGGCAAGAAACCAGAAGCAAATTATGACTTTAAATGATCTCAAGTATGTGTATCAATGCCTAAGCTGAATGTCATCATACAAAAAAATTCACACGAATTTTAATACTTTTAGACAATTATAAACAACGTAATTCTAGTTTCAATCAAGAAAGAGCCTATCCCCATGTAGACAGTGAGTAGCTCTTTCTTTAAGGGGCTCTTCTGAGGTTGAAGGATTTAGATATTTGCCTAGTTCCTAAACCAGGGTATACGACTACGGAATGCCCTCTGCCTCGTTGAGCAAAGTGAGAGCACGAGACAGAGTACCCAGTGATGACTGCACAGCCTGAGAGAGGACAGCCTTGGCCAGAGTCCTACATCCGGGTCTCACTGGATCAGAGATCTGGGACAAAGTATAAACCTTTTTGTGTCTCATTTCTCTAATCTGTGACATAGGGTGTGTATACATATATACTAATATGTTCTAATTTTATAATGATAATTAAATTAGTTTATTTGTTCTAAAAGATAAAACTTGATTATATAATGAAATGAAAATACAAGTTAACAATAAAAATTTTGATAATGATGTGCTCTAATCTGAATCAAATCAAACCCTTGTTTTGTTTTGTTTTAATTTTTTTTTGGTTTTTCGAGACAGGGTTTCTCTGTAAAGCCCGGGCTGTCCTGGAACTCACTCTGTAGACCAGGCTGGCCTCAACTCAGAAATCCGCCTGCCCCTGCCTCCCAAGTGCTGGGATTAAAGGCATGCGCTACCACCGCATTGTTTTGTTTTGTTTTGTTTTGTTTTGTTTTGTTTTGTTTTGTTTTTTCCTGAGACAAGGTCCCACTAAGTGGCTCTGGCTGTGCTAGAACTCACTATGTAGACCAGGCTGGTCTGTTTCTCGAGTGCTAAGATCAAAGGCATGTGCTACTACGCCCAAATAAAAAGAAACATTTTTTAAAAATAATAAACAATGCCAGCAAGATGGCTCAGGAGGATAAGGCACTTGTTGCCAAGCCTGTCAACCTAAGTCTAATCCCTATACCCACGTGCTAAGAAGAATAGAATCAATTCCCACAAATTACCTTCTGACTGTCCACATTCATGCCGTGGTACATACCCACATAAAATAACTCAATAGGCAAACAAACAAATTTTCATAAACAAAAATAATAATAACAAAGTACCTTGCAGTTCTGTAGAAGTCGTATGAGATGTTCAAAGCAATTACTGTTGAGAAAAATGGCCTGAAGAACGGGTCTGTCTGTGCAGTCTAACATGGCTGTGATGGTATCTATAAGAATAAAAACAAAGTCTCTCATGTAAAAGCAAAAATTTGGGATGAAACACCTATTGCTATTAATTTAAAGTTAGATCTTTCAGTTGACAGAACAGATTACATTAATTGGGAGATAATACAGATGAACAAAAACCAAATGCTGTAATTAAGAAAAATGAACATTTTATACTACTTTAGAATTCAAGCTAGTTTCAATTTTACATCTGACTGTCAAATATTTTTCAGCAGCTTGCTAAGGTGATCTAAAAGGCTCAAGTTTTGTGTCTGATTTGCTATTAGTAGGCATTATCTGTTTATGATATTTAGTAGTCATATTTAAACACTATAAAATGAATACATAGCCCATAAAAGCAATGATAACATTTCTCTCTCATTTCCTACTGCAGTGATAATCCAATCAAGAAATCAAAGGATATCTGGCATGAAAAATGTCACAGTTCCCAATAAAAAAGAATTCTAACAGAGAATCAAACTGATTTTTCCCCCTTCCCTTCTCCCGCTCGCTCTGGCCCTGCTCGCTCCAGCTCAAAGGTTTTTATTTACTTATTATATGTAAGTACATTATAGCTGTCTTCAGACACCCCATAAGAGGGCATTAGATCTCATTACAGATGGTTGTGAGCCACCATGTGGTTGCTGGGATTTTAACTCAGCACCTCTGGAAGAACAGTCAGTGCTCTTAATCGCTGAGCCATCTCACTAGCCCTCGAACAGATCTTTAAACTTACAGCTTACAATAACTACAGAAAATGACATTATAGCATATGAACTAAAAACTATATGAAATGATTCTTAATTTTTTATATAAACACATAATGTACCATTTCAAGAATATTTTTATGCACATTTCTAAATTAATATATGTACATATGAATGTATACATCAATTCATTACTGTTTCTTATATCTAGGTGTAAGATAGGTGTAAGATAAAAAGATTTACTCTCAGCTGGCTGGTGGCACACACCTTGAGTCTCACCACTCAGGAGGCAAGGCCAACCTAGTCATCAGAGTTCCAGGACAGCAAAGGCCACAGAAAAACCATCTCAAAAAACCAAACCAAACAAACAAAAAACAAAAAGAAAACCAAATCTTTTATTCTCATTTCTCTTACTAAGTCTCCTAGTTTAGTGTAATGACAATATATACCACTGTAATGAATACAGTCAACATACTGAACTGTCATCATGGTTTCTATCAATGAGTTTTAAATTCAGTGTGCACAACACACAAGATATCTCATAGGAAGTGCCACGCTGTGGTTCTGTACCTTACTTGTTGTTCTATTTATACAACATAAATTACTAAGGTAAAGGAAAACATCATTCTTTTTGTATTAGGTTGTGTATTTTAATTGTAGTTATTGTCATTTCCAAACACTCATTCCTACAATAAAACTACAAAAAGGACTTAAATGAACAATAAAAATAAATAATAACCAATTGATATGTTTAATCTGGATTCTAGAGTCTGGGATGTACTTGCAATATCACTCATTTTTTGGCATAACTTATTCTCTCTTCAAGATCACAAAGCTGGTGAATCAGAGGAGAGGCCTAGTCAGGAGTCTTTACCTTTCCGTGCCAGTTCTGCTCAATAGGAGCTGAGAGACTTTGGGAAATTTACTGCATATCTAATCCCCACATATTCATCCTTTAGAAGGGAAGAATGAGTGGGCATCATAATTGCTGGTTAAAACAACTGATGGAAAGTATGTGCTACACTAATACACTGTAACCAAAACAAAGTCAGTCATTCTGAAGGGAAAAAAAAGAAATCATATAAACTGGCTAGAGAGTTAGCAAAGCATAGAAACCAGATATTCATGCACAGAGATACAAAAAGAAGAAAGAAAAAGACACAAGGGACCTCTGTGATGACTAGATGATCTGTCCTAAAGAACAGAAATGTTAGAGGCATTTACCTAATTAACTTTATCATAGTGAAGACTACAAATGGTACCTTCTAAAAGTTATAGTTCCTGACAATTTTAGTCATAACTGATTTTCTTTAGCATAGACACTTTAATGGATTAAACTTTTAAAAAAGAATATAAAGTTTATCCTTGATCAAGTGAAAATGTAAACAAAACAATTTCATACTAATTATTTGGAGTCAAAAATCTAAATATTCATTACCTGAACTAAACAGTCAACACTGTTAATACAATAGGTCTATATTTTAAAAGAAACATAGTTAGAAAGCAAAAATAAACTGAGGAAAACTTCACTGAGTACTTACTGAGCATCTTAATCTGCAGAGCTATGAACTGGCGTTCCCACCGCCTGGACCGGCCCTGCTTAGGTAAAGCTGAGTGATCGGAATTGAGCAACTTAAAATAGTTCTCCAGTATGGTACTGGTTTCCACCTGACGCTGGTCAGAGCTACTGGTAAGAAGGATATGCACCACTTGTGTAAGGCATTTCAGAGTTAGTTCTCTCTTTCTACCCACTTCCTCAGGATCTCCCTCTTCCCATGAATCACAGTCAGATAAGACTCGCATAAGAACTTCCATGGTGGCTGGAGAAATTGCTTGCAAAGCATTCCTCTGAAACATTAAAAACAATAAAAGATTACAATCAAACCTAAAGGAGGTTTTGTATACTTACAAAAATAATCAGTACATCTATGTGTAACTTCTTTTAAATAAATTAGCAGCTATTAATTGATGACGGATATTCTCGACAGACAATGCAGATGTCACCCATATCTATGCCTTATTTTACTCATTGCTAATCTGAAAGTCACTTTCCATCCTTTGCAGCTAAAAGTAGCATGTTAAGATGGTTCTGCTCAGAAAACAGAGGACAGAAATCAAGAAAAGGCTATTTTTTAAACAAATGAAATAGATCGATCTCTCTCTCTCTCTCTCTCTCTCTCTCTCTCTCTCTCTCTCTCCTTCTTTCCTTTTCTCCCCCGAGCCTGGAGAGCAAACTTTACATCAGAAAATATAAAACCCAATAATTAAACTGTAGGCAGAGAACACAGGGTAAACCAGGACACTCAAAGGGTCTTAGCCCATGAATAGTTCTCAGTTTCCCAACACTTGAAAGGCAGAAGCCATCCCAGTCTACAAAGTTAGTTCCAGGACAGATAGGGATAAACAGAGAAACCCTGTCTTGGAAAATAAAAAACAATTTCATTAAACCTCTTTTAGGTTTGCTATTTACAGTAAATCCATGTCTCAACTTAGTTATATAAAATGACTGACTGATTCTACAAACATTTCTGAAACTCTTTATATTAAGAAAGAGTTTGCTGTTGAAATATAATGAAGCCAGGCCTGATAGTACAGGCCTATAATCCCTGCTATTCTGGGAGGTTAAGGCAAATGAACCAATAAGTTCAAATCTTATGTGGGCTACAAAGTGAGTTCAAGGCTAGAGTAGCCAATTTAGTGAGACCCTGTCTCAAAATTCAATTGTGGAAAAAATAGGGTTGGGAGTGGGTGTATACAGTGCAATGTCTAACACATGTGAAGCCCTAGGTTCACTGTATAGTCATGCAAGAGAAAAACAAATGTAATTAACAAACATAATTGTACAATAGTCTGTAGGTAACTTGGTCTCATTATTACCAATAATAAACAATAAATAATATTATGGAAGAAAAGTACTGATGTCAGTATTCAATCTCCCCTAAAATCTTTACTAGAATCCTTGATGTTTTCCTGGATACATGGCTACCAAGAATAAATATCATATAGCCTACTACATCTGCTGTTACGAAGGCCCAGGAAGTGAGGTTTATCATCTAGACATGTCTGCCCCTTTTACAGTCACAATGACTGGGTTTGGTAAAGGAGACAAAGAAGGACTGAGCAGATGCAGTGGTGCACATTTCTAATCTCAGCACCTGAGATGCAGAGGCACACAAATTTCCATGGTTTCAAGGCTAGCCCAATCTACAAATGAGTTCCAAGCCAGCCAAGCCTACATAGTGAGACTTGTGTTTAAAGGAGGTAAGACAAGGAAAGGAGGAAGAAGAAATGAGAGTGATGGCTTATTTCTGAGAATCTTCTTCATGACCCTAGTTTTGTGTTCCAAATGACATTAGGGTGAAAACTCCAGCAGCTACTAACAAACTGACACTCAGAAGGAATCCAGAGTCCCTGCAGAGCCTAGATCCATCACGTTACCTCCAAGCTGTTTACTACCTTTTTACTTTCTTTCCTTCCAAGTGCTAGGAACTGAACCCAGGGCTGCCACATGCTGTAAGCATGGTCTCACTAGGCTACACCTACAACTCCACAACTCCTGGGGTTTTTTTCAAAGATAAAAGTAACTAAATTAAGCTTGGATAACTTCATTATTATACAGCAAATCAAAACTTGGATACACTTTGACTCCCTTACTTTGGATACGCACAGGCCACTTTGTTCACTGCTTTACCTTGGTCATGTGTCCTTTAGTACTCATAACTATCTTGTAAATGCCACTGTTTCCATACTAGAAATAAGTAAATCAAAAGATAAATAATTTTTCTGAGCTTGACCTCTGTGGGATGGACACACGATTCAAATCTAGGTCAACGTCAGTGTCCTTACTCTTAACAAAGCATGACAGGTTCTCTTATGTGTAATCGCAGATGGAAAACGCAAATATGTCAATAGAAAATTCTAGCACAGTGCTCTGGAAAACACCTGTCATTAGATATTTTTTTTTATTTTATGGTAGGATCATTTTTATATCATCAAGTTGACTCAAAAGTCAACTAAGATTGCCTTACCCTGACCTAACACCCAACAAGCAACCTTCTGACTTCAGTAGGTCTAGCTGACTTACTAATCACAAAGATTCTGAGTAGTTTCTGTACGTAGAACAATAGAGTCTCTGGTATCTATTGTATTTTTCATAGTAAGTGTTCATTACAGAATTATCTTTGAGCTTCATAACCCCTGAGTTCTAGCAAGAATATGTCTCTAGGTGCTCAAAGGTGAAAGAGATCCATATAGGTTCCCCCTCAGTCAATGACAATAACACTCTTATTTTTTCATGTATATCAGTCAATTCCTATGCACAATGGAGAAAAAAATGAAAATTGTGGGGTAAGAATCTAAAAGAAGAAAATCAGCTAATACAGCAAAGTGATGAGGCAGATGTAAAGCAGAGGCCAGCTGGTGGTGACACATGCCTTTAATCCCAGCGCTTTAAGAAGCAGAGGCAGGCAAACCTCTGTGAGTCTGAGGCTAGCCTAATCTACAAAGCTAGTTCTAGGACAGCCAAGCCTACACAAAGAAATCCTGTCTCAGAAAAACAAAACAAACAAACACACCAGAAGCTAAAATATAGACAACTGTTCATCCTAGGAAGACTGCTACCTTCCATCAGGATCAAGAGAAGTCCACAAAACCAACTGGGAAGTCAAACAGAGACACTGGATTCTAAAACAGGGACAGGATAAATAGACCAGAAAAAGAAATCTTAGCAACTATCTTGAAGCGACAGGTATGAAAATGAACTGGATGTGAAGACCATTAAATGAATAGTATGATAATATACATACAAACAAAAACAGAAAAGATGGGGAGAGAACTTCAGCAGTAGGAAACCCAATCCTGGACTGGATTTACGTACTAGAAAACACACTTGACTATACCTAGATACATTAGATACATTAATTAAAAGGAACAGTCACACTGGCACAAAAAATGTGCCTGTAATCCCAACCTTCACAAGAGGCAGGAGGAACCTATGTTCAAGGCCAACATGGGATTACATAGTTAAATCCTATCTCAAAAATACAATCTTAGGGGAAAAAAGGGAATTACACATAAATATATCAAATAATCTGATTATGCATTTACTTGAGACTAAAACAGTAGCCTCTAAAGTCTTCAAACAAAACAATAAACTGTAACCCAGTACCCAGTGCCCCAGTTAGGCTTCCTGGTAGATTATAAGGACTTCTCATCACCTACTGGAAGATAAAGAACAACTTCCCGTTGCTATTACTGGCATAAAAAAAGAGGCTTTTCAAGAGCTCTCAAATGCAGAAATATCTAAATATCGACTCCAAGATGCCTTACCGAACACAGACAAGATTAGTTCTAAAAACTCAAAGTGATCAGGTAATATGCACAATATTAATGAAATTTTATATTTAAATGAAATTAAAGAGTTTCAAGAATATCGAATTCTAGGTTTTGAAATAAAATTATAATTTAAACATGTAATTTGCTATATGTACAAGAATGTTCCATGTAAAATAAAAGACTACAATTTCAAAACAGGAAGACAGAGAAAGAAAAGAAGGGAAATCCAGGCATGGTGGCTGTGATGGTTTATGTATGTTTGGCCCAGCGAGTGGCACTATTAAAAGGTGTAGCCTTGTTGAAGAGTAGGTGTGTCACTGTGGGCATGGGCGTTAATAACCTTGTCCTAGCTGCCTGGAAGCTAGTCTTCTGCTAGCTGCCTTCAGAACAAGAAGTGGAATTCTCAGCTCCTCCAGCCCCATGTCTGCATGGATGCTGCCATGCTCCTGCCTTGATGATAACAGACTGAACCTCTGAACCAGTAAGTCCTCCTCAATTAAATGTCATCCTTATACAAGAATTTCTTTGGTCATGGTTTCTGTTCACAGGAGTAAAACCCTAACTAAAAGAGAGGCACATACCTTTAAACCTAGCACTCTTGAGATGCAGAGGCAGGCAGATCTCTGTGAGTTCGAGGCCAGCCTGGTCTACAGAGCCAGTTCCAAGACAGTTAGGGGTGCTACACAGAGAAACTCTGTCTCAAAAGAACAAGAAGAAGAAAGTTTTAGAAAAGAAAAAGAAGAAAGAAAAGAAAGAAAGGGGAGAAGGAATTCAAAAAAATCTATAAACTTGAATAAAAACATATTTACTTCTAGTAGTCTGTATTTGAAATTTAGTGTTTCATTCAAATTTAAATGTAAACAACAAAACACAGCAATATAAGCAATACTTGTGATTCTGTCACCAATAAAAATTCTATGTACTTTCCTATTATTATAGCTGTGATGACATAAAAGATCCTGCACAGCCTATCAAATGTTGGCCCATCAAACTCCTAGGCTCAAAGAGTCCTCCTGTCAGCTTCCTGCACAGCTCTGATGAAAGCATTGTGGCACACGCCATATTCACTGTTCTTTTACACATTATGAGGCCGGAGTATAGCTCAATAGCATGAGTATTTGCCTATAGCACGTATAAGGCCATAAATTCTATCTGAGGACCACATAAAAACACACACAGAAGTGCCAGGTGCAGTGGCTCACCCCTTTAATCCCAACACTCAGAAGGCAGAGACACGATCTCTGTGAGTTTGAGGTCAGCCAGGTCTACAGATCGAGTTCCAGGACAGACAGGGTGGTTACACAGAGAAATCCTGTCTCAAAAAAAACAAAAAGCAAAAAACAAAAACAACAACAACAACAAAAAAACCCCACACATACACACATATATCATAAATTTGTTTTCTAATTATTACAGCAAATTTCAAATTAGTTTGTCTCTTATGATATGTATTTTACTTTAGACATTTAAGAAATTCTAATAAGGGACTTTACCAAACTCTAAAATGAGTATGCAACATGAAGTGTACATAAAGGGTAAAGAATCTCTCATTTAAACTGCATGGTTTAAGAAAACATGTACAATGTTCTCTCTAAATTCTTACTGGCCTATTGGCAACTAGTGATTGTACTCAGCTTGCCAGAAATCTACTTTTTAAGACACCAAGCACAGAAAAACTAGAAATTCTATTTTGTAAACAGTGAAATTAGTCGAGCTTGCTGGAACATGCATAGATAGTTGTATAAATACATTTAGTAATTGCAAATAGTCAGCAGAATGACTACATTCGTGAGTCTGAAAATCAAACTGGCTAAAATTTTATTTCTTCACATCTATAAGGCTGACTTCCTTTACATTTTAAAATCATAACAAGTAACTAAAATCCATGAAAGATAAGAATTTAAATAACAAAAATTTGTCCAATCTATTTATCCAGTAATATTGTCAGTGTTAATGTTACTTAGGTTTTTAATGAAGATTTTAAGAAGTCTAGTCTTAAACAAAATATAAATTTAAAAGTTATTTGAAGCATCAAGTTATAAAGACACAGACTACATTACGTAAATCCACGGAGAGACTTTTGTGCTGTTAACTTCTATATATTAACTTTTAACACTGTCCTCACCTGCCCACCGGCTACAATGGCTCCAAAGAGATGCAATAAGCAACACTTAAGACTTTCCTTGAGATGTTCACTTTCCTGAAAACATTCTGTGAATATAATACACAAATAAACAAATAAATAAGACTTCTATTTCAGAACACAATTCATGTCTAAGGAATGCTTGAAACTGACACATAAAGACCTGTATGTGAAAAGGCTAAAATCTGCCGAAAGAACAGGCTGACAAACATTTGTCATGTTTCAACTGATTCCCACAAGTAATCCATATAAGGACATCATTATGAATAAGCTACTGCAAGTTATTATCACATCTAAAGTAACACAGTTACTAAGTGACAGAACAAGAACTTACCCCAGTCCTAAATTAAATTCACTTCTATTTGTTTTAGCAATTGCCCTTTAGTGAATTACAAAATAGAAGAGTTAAAAAAAAAAGATTTACTAAATCAACTCCAAGGGTCAATTTCTAAACTTCTAGCACCTATATATGTTTTAGCATAATAAAATATATTTGCTATTTTTAAATGCTATATAAATACATATGTCAAAGAAAAATTGAGGCAGAAAAACAAAACAATTAAGAAAAAATTTCCCTTTGACCTGTTCCTCAATTTACCAACATTTCTCTACCTTAAAAAATATCTTTAAAGGAAAAAAAAAAGCTGCCGGACAGTGGTGGTGCACGCCTTTAATCCCAGCACCTGGGAGACAGAGGCAGGCAGATTTCTGAGTTCGAGGCCAGCCTGGTCTACAGAGTGAGTTCTACGACAGCCAGGGCTACACAGAGAAACCCTGTCTCGAAAAACCAAAAAAAAAAAGAAAAGAAAAAAAGAGCTGTATAGTATACAGTCTTTGTCAGGAATTCAGGGATCACTGGTCCCAGGACCCTCACCTCAGAATACAAAAAGCCACAGCTGTTCAAGCCTCTGAGTAAAATGACGCAGAACTTGTTTGGAACCTATACCAATCCTCCAATTTACGCTAACCATTTCTAGAGTACAAAGGCTAGCTAAGGTCATGTAGTAAGTATGAACTTATACCAATCCTCCAATATATGTAAACCATCTATAGAGTATGTAGGCTATCTAAAGTTATGTAACAAGTATGTGAGTAGCTGTAACACTGCACTGCTTAGGAAGTGAAAACAAGAAAAAGTCTGGACATGTACAGATGCCATTTCTTTCCCACTACATGATTTCAAGTTACAGTTAGGAGTATCTGCAAATATGGAACTCACAGATATGGAAAGCTGACTGTCCAGAACAAGCTTTTAGATTTTATTTAATACATTGCAGACATTACCATAATTTGACAGATAATCTACCTCATTCATCTTTATTACCAAAACATAAAATAAAATCAACATAATAAGCATTTCTTTAACTAATCTTCCTTGAGCTATATCCTCAGCTTTCATTACCCAGTTCTCTACTGACAAACTGTTGTTCCCCACCGGCTTTGGAAGGGGTGTTAAGTTCATGTGCATGTATGTGATTCTCCTTGACAATGCCCTGGAACACAGGGATTCCAGGTATGTGCTACTGTGTCGGTTCTCAGGTTTGCACAGCAAGTACTCTACTGACTGAGCCATCTGCCCAGCCCGTTTGTCCTTTCTTTTTACCATCCTGTAATTAATACTGTTTGCCTTTATTACGTTCTTACACAACAGAATGACAAATATCCAACTTTAGATACAACACTGCCAAATATAGCTAGAAAATGTTTTAACAGAAAATTGTAATTCAAAAAATTAAGACGTTAAAACTAAGTTGAAATAACTCTATATATGTTTTCCTGTTTTAAACAGTATAAAATGGGCAAAATAGGTCCCAGAAATCAGGTCAGAAAACAGTCATATATAGGAGAAGGCAAACCTGTTGAACTCAAGGATCATTTCAGATTTGTTTTTACGGATACTTTCAGTATTACTACAGAGAATGGGAAGACCCAAAAGAACAGTTCAGGGACCAGAAATAAATATAAGTAAAAGCAACTGAAATTTGCAAAATGGAATACTGGAATAGAGAAAATTATACAAAGTGCTCCAAAAACACATGTAACACTTGGTTTGTGTCTGAGTAACAAACCTCACAAGATAATATAAAATTCTACAAGAAGGCAAAAAAAAATCTACAAAGATGGGGTAAGCAGAACTGTCTTATAATCCTACACTAGGATGTAGGGTGAGTGTTTCATTCAGTCACAGGGAAACCCAAGAAAAGAAGTATAAAGGATATAAAAAATACATACCACATATTGTCTAATCTAAAGCTCGCTAGGAAGGACAGTAAGATGGGTCAGCAGGTTAAGTCAATTGCTGCCAAGCCTGATGGCCTAAACTCAACCATCAAGATTCACAGGTAAACCAACTACCTTCCTCAGACGTTCACATGCATGTAGGTATGTGCAACATACAAAAACAGAGAAAATGTTTTTTAAATTTTAAAGTATGCTAAGAATAGTTGTATTAATATCTGGCAAAACATAAACAAATATTATTGTAAGTAGGGATGAACATTTTAATATCAAAAAACAAGAACAAAAGAAATAAACAAAAAGACCATGTTTTCTAACAAAGTAGCAAAATAAAGTTATCTGAAAACCTTTTTCATAAATACTGTACCAATCGCTTCTCAGTCTTTTGGCTAAGATCAAGTGTATAAATACTGTACCAAAAGTGGGGGAAAAAATCAAAACAAAAAACAAACAAACAAAAAAACAAAACAAAAAGAAAAAAAAACCCGCTGTCCTAGCCAAAGGCCATTAAAAAAGTGATTTTGAAAGGCACATACAAAAAGCTCCACAAGTTACCTACTTTTAATTATCCAAAGCATATGTCCCTCCCCAAGTCAACCTCAATGTCTTCAGAGATGTTCTAGAACAAATAAGCATGATCACTTTACCTCATCAATATCCTCCAACTAAGTCAACCATTTAAAAAAAAACAAACAAGGTAATAAGCTGTTCTACTTTGAAGTCAAAGTCAATAAACATCAAAATAAACATCAAATCAAACGGGCTTTAAAGACAACTTATGATACTGAAATAGACAACTCAACACCTTGATTGGCCTGGTGGAGAGAAAAGGGCCTACTATGTTCCACTAGCTTCTATCTAGAAGGTTTTGGATAATGTCAACAAATTGGATCCATTTGAGACCCCAAATCATCTAACACAGCCTTTCAATTTCCTGGCTCACAGAATACATGGAAGTATCATATCTAGGAGTCATATGACTCAAGGCATTGATCCAAAGAAAGCCATTCAGATCCTTCTTAAATCCTACCACTAGAAAACAACTTAGGGCCTTTGGAAAACTAACATGTTACTGTAAACTTTGGGTTTCTATGTATGGCCTATCTGAATGAATACCTAAAAGGAAGCAACCAAGTTCTCCTTCCTGGTAAGAACAAGAGAGGTCTTACGATAAATTAAAAGCTTTACTCAGGGCTTGGTCTCTGGGGGTTATCCCAACCTGGCAGACCTTTTAAACTGTGTGTTACCAAATAGCAGGGTGTAACCCCCAAGTTCTCAACTATGCCATAAGTCAAAGCTATCTATCTGCTTGTAGGATATTTATCAAAATTAACTCAGTTGCCCAAGGGTTGACAGGATACATCAGAATAGTAGCTGTAGCCTTAAATCTCAGCACTTAGGAGGTAGACAAGATGGATTCTGTGAGTTCAAGTTCAACCTGGTCTACTGAATTCTAGGACAGCCAGAGCTATATAAAGATACCCGGGTTCTAAGAACCAAACAACCAACCACAAACAAAACAACAAAAATAGCAGCTGTCACAGCTCTCTTAGTAGAACACTCCCTTAAATTTACTTGAGTTCTCTCCACTGCCTCCTTATATTTTACAGCAACCTCTCTACTAAAACCCAAATCTCCCAGTGGTTTAGATATTCTTCCTTTATGTTACCAAACTTGGCTACTTGGTAACTGAAATACTTTTGCAACAGTGCTCCACCTCAACTCCTCTACTTTATTTCCTACCCCAGAGTATGGTTTACCTTACTCAAAGTTCACAGATGTAATATGGTTCACTGACAGAAGTTCCTGTGTGAGAAATGAAGAATACACTGGCTGTGTTATTTTTCCCCTTAGAGCTATCACAGAAGCCTGATTTCTGCAATCCAGAAATCAACACAGCTGGTTAAAAGAGCAGGCCTAATTTGTGCTGTCACTTAACCAGGGCAAATGGGCAACTCTGTATACTGACTGTCATGGTAATACATACACACGCTGCCCTCTGAAAGAAAAGAATTCACCTTAACATTAACAACAGTTTCATCAATTATGGATTTCAGATTCCAACTTCATTAGAGACAATACAGCTGCTGGCTGAAATAGCAACAGTCCATTAAAGGGCTATCTAATAAGTCAGAAGGAAACCTCAGAAAACCAATAAAGGAGATGCAGCAGCCAAAGCAGCAGCAGACTATCCCTTACTGAATCTTGGTGATCCTTGCCCAGGACAGATAAAGGCCTTCCAAATCAACCTGAAAGGCCCACTAAAGTATCTGAAGCCCTCCTTCTGGAAAATATTCCTCTACTTGGCTTCTCAAGGACTCTTCAAATAATAATGTGCCTTCATTTGCTTCCCAAATCATTCAGTCTGTACCCAAATCTCTGGGAATTTGATGCTATCTTCATTGCAATTAGAGACCTTATTCTTCTAAAAAGGTAGAACATTTTAATCAAACCATAAAGTTATTTTAAAAATGTTATGCCAGGAGTCTCAGCTTATCTGAAGGGCAAGATTACCAATAGCCCTCCTATGACTTTAGATAGCTTTTGTCCTAATCCCTTCTGAAGTGATTTATCAATTTCCTTTTCTATATGTAGATCTGTTCCTTGAAGAGGAAGCCCAGTCTTCTATTCAATTTGCCTCTAAGTCTAACACATTTCAACAAGGTTATAAAATCCGCAAGTTACAGAGATTGCTTTAAGGGGTATGGGGCTGCCTAAACTGCTTTTCAAGGGGACAGCAGTGTTCATTTGAATTTACATGGAGAAGCCTTGGAGTCAACAATTTACTGGCTCCCTCTCGCTTGCTTGCTTGCTTTTCCTCCTTTTTTTTTTTTTTTTTTTCCATTTATTTATTTACCAGAGGGGAAAAGGGGCACATTTGTTACAGCACAGGTGTGGATGTCAGAGGACCACTTGAAAAGGAGAATCATTCTTTGTGAGGATGTGGCCACTGGTAGGATTCCCACGTTCCAGTAAATGATTTCGCTATCATGCACACATGGTTAGCACTAACTGGAGTTGGCAGTTTATTTTGAAAAAAAGGAAGAAAGGAAGAAAGGAAGGAAGGGAGGGAGGGAGGGAAAAAGAGGGAGGGAGAGAGGGAGGGAGGGAAAAAGAG
>JANHMN010000001.1:141790501-141890765 GCA_030674055.1 Rhabdomys pumilio | reverse complement strand
AGGGAAAAAGAGGGAGAGAAGGAGGGAGGGAGGGAGAGAGGGAGGGAGGGAGGGAGGGAGGAAGGGAAAGAAGGACACAAAGTTGTGAAGGGTATGCTTTGAAGAAAATGTGGGAGGAATTGAAGGAAAGAAATGGGGGTAAATATAATATTTCATTGTATATGTGCATGAAATTCTCAATAATAAGAAAAAAGTTTCAGAAAAAGCTATGCCTTGTTATCTGTATTTAGCTCTGGCCAATCTTTGTCTTTTTATACCCATAATAAAAATTGGGGCTAGAGAGATGACTCAGTGGTTAAAGGCATTTATTGCTCTTGCAGAGGACCTGGATTTGATTCCAAGTATACACACTGTGGTCCACAATCATCTTTAATTCCATTTCCAAAAGATCTGATGTCCTCTTCTGACCTCCAACAGGTACCAAGCACATATGCAGTACACATACACATATACATACAGGTAAAACATTCATATAAAATAACTAGATCTAATTTTTTTGTTTGTTTTTTTTTGTTTGTTTGTTTCTTTGTTTGTTTCGAGACAGGGTTTCTCCGTGTAGCCCTGGCTGTCCCGGAACTCACTCTGTAGACCAGGCTGGCCTCAAACTGAGAAATCTGCCTGCCTCTGCCTCCCAAGTGCTGGGATTAAAAGCATGCGTCACCACTGCCCAGCTTTAGATCTAATTTTTAAAAACCAAAAATTAAAAGATAAAAATTGTTATTCACATGGGTCCAAACTATGTTCATGACAATAAAAATGAAAGTGAGTCTACAGACTTTTACCCACCCATACTATTTCTGAACTTCTACAGGAGATACTCCTCTTCAAGGCGATGACTAAAGCCCACTACCATAACATTGATTATGCCAAAGCTAGTTCTTTTGCCTTAAACCTGGTTGCTAGACAGGATTTCCCTAATGCTTTAGTTACAGCTTGAAATCAAAAAGGCAAGACAAGAGTGTTCAAAGCATGAGACAAGGACAGCAGTGCTGGTATACTTTAGGTCTGCCTTTCCAGTAGTTCTTTCACAACTATCAACTAATCAAGTCATCAGGAAATTTTCAAATCTGAGATAAAGACAAATGGATGACTAACAAACGCTGTTTAAGTCAGAAAGCCATTTAATACTGGGAACAACAGATCCACACTTGCAGTTATATATCTAGGATGGATCTCTCAGTTTACATCAAAATATTTTTGTCTTTGACCCATGAGAATGTTTTGTTACTGAGTGAGTCATAAAACTGAGAATACACGGGTCAGCTCCTAGTGGCACTTAATAACTCTGAGGCACTATCCTTCCATCTTTGTTGCTCTTAGGAGGAACTGCAAGTATAGTCTAGGATTTCTGAATACATGGTCAAGAAGTAATTCTGATTATCCTGCTAATCCGCCTGCTAATTTCATATGTATAACCATTTAGCTTTTGTTAGACAACTGATTATGCCCATGTAGAGATCAACCACAACTTATATCCTATCTTTAGTAAGTGGCAAACAAATAGAAGTCCCATGTAGAACATGATAATTGGATTGGTTTACTGTAGTCCAGACCAAAGGCACTGTGAATTGCCCACTATTCTAGCTAGTACCTTCACTAAACTGCTAAACTCAAAGATCCTCTCCCTTCAAAAGTCTATAACTGTATTGGTCTTTGTTCTCTGTGGTTTTGCTACTCCTACTCCAGCTTCCCAGCAGGAGGTGAAGAGCATCGGGCATCACTAAGGGATGACTGAAATACGATTCAGTGAACCTCTCCAGTGAATCTTGAATCTTTATTGCTTAAAAGTTTTTATTCCATCTACAGATACAGAGAATGTCATTCTAGTATAGTAAAATTCTTATTACATATATTTAGGAAGCTATAAATTATATAGCTCAGGGAATTTCTCTTAATTCTAAAGTACAAATGATTTTTTTTTTTAAAGCAACTATACAAAAGCATTGCTTTAAACACTGGACAAGAGGCACTTGTTCTTTTATTAAGGTTGAATATTTTATGTATATGCCTGGCTATCATCTCATCTATACTACATACAAAAGCAGGTTCAAGATCCAGAGATGAATGGCAAGTTCAAAGGTGTTTGCACCAAGACAAACAATCTGAGCTTGATCCCAGGATCCACATGTTAGAGAGAACCAACTCCTGCAAACTGTCCGCTGACCTCCACAAAAGCAAAATGTGGCATATTCAACACAAACACGGACAAATAAATAAATCATTTTTTAAAATCCTTTTTAATAAAAAAACAAACCATAGGCTCAATCTGTGTTGGACACTCCCTCTCTTGTGGTCTCAAACTGGTTGGGGTACCTATTTAACATACCAAAGCAGACCTGGCCACCAGGCTTGCCCCTTACCTAAACTTCTCCAGCCCTATATAATCCATCCAGTTTGGCTATACTGATCCTCTTTTGTCTGCCCTTTACTCTCCTGGCATTTACCTTTGCTCTCCCCAGACTCTTCGCATGTGCTAGCTTCGACTGGCCATGATCACTCTGGACCCTTCCAGAGACCTCTGGCTATGCTCTCCCTTTTATCTACAATAAACCTTCTCTTCCACCATACTTTGGAGCAGTCATGTTCTTCCTTTTCATTTCTTTCTTTTTCTTTTTCTTTTTTCATTCAGTAAATAACGTTGGAAGTGGATCTCTAGATTGCCCAAGGAGGAAATGGGTCATATCTACTGTAATCTTAACAATGACTTGATTAAGGTTTTGGAACTTGTGTGTTTAACTACTGTCTTGATTTTTTTTTTCTCTTATCTACATTCAACCCACCTCAAATAATGTTGCAAGTCTAAGTCCTTTCTGAATCCCCTTGATTGTCCTCTGAGGCCTGAAAGTCACTAAGAGAAGAGACCTTAAATACCTTTATATCCCACTTCAATCCAAAGCAGACAGATCAACCCAATATTACACTCCTAAATGACTTTAGGAACTCAACTCTTGGTGTGTGTTTGGTGGTGGTGGTGGCGGCAGGAGGGGGGTTACAGCTAACTAGATATTAACAGACTTAGAGGACACTGAGGTTACAACGCTATTAAACAAATGTCTCAAATAGCAGGAATTTCATTGCCAATAAGAAGAATGAGATCTGATTCTTATCTCTGGCCCTAAAGGCATCCTGGAACGCCTAAAAGAACATTAATAGATAACTAACACTGGCTCTAAAAGCTCTAAACTTTTTATGTTTAAGATTGGATATTAGCCCAGAAGCTCGCAATACCCAAGATGCAACTCACAGATCACATGAAGCTCATGAAGAAGGAAGACCAAGTGTGGGTGCTTAGGTCCTTCTTAGAAGGAGTAACAAAATACTCAAGGGAGCAAATATGGAGACAAAGTGTGGGACAGAAACTGAAGGAGGGGCCGTCTGGAGACCATTCCAATTGTGTATCCATTCCATGTGCAGTCACCAAAGGTAGATGCTGATGTGGATGTCAGGAAGTGCATGCTGAAAGGAGCCTGATATAGCTGTCTCCTTAGAGGTCTGCCAGAGTCGGACATATTCAGAAGCAGTTGCTCACAGCTAATCATTGAACTGTTCATAGGGTTCCCAATGGAGGAGTTAGAGAGAAAACTGAAGGAGCTGAAAGGGTTTGTGGCTCCATGAAGAAAGCAACAATACCAACCAACCAGAGCTCCCAGGGTCTAAACCACCAGCACATAGGGAGGGACTCATGGCTTCAGCTGTATATGTAGGGGAGGATGGCCTTGTCAGGCATAGGTGGGAGAAGAGAGATCCATGAAGGCTGGACACTCAGTGTGGGGGAATTCGAGGGTGGGGAGGTAGAAGTGGGGGTGGGTGGGGGCCCATCCTCATAGAATGCAGGAGGAGGGGGGATGGGATAGGGGGTTCCTGGGTTGGGGGGGAAATGGGGTTAAGGGTAAACATCTGAAATGTAAATAAAATATCCAATTTAAAAAAAAATTATGTAGAAGGAGAAACTCTGATAAAGAATATGAACATACATTGCTCCCTCCTAAATGAAACAATCTAAACAAGTCCATCAACCACTTCATTGTCCCTCAGGAAAACCTACTTGTTTTAGAATTTAGAAAACAGTATACAGCCTTTCTAAACTGTAGACGGGCTCGGCAGGCCTCTTTGGCCATTATCCACTCGCTCTCTGAGAATGAGGCCGACTCTACAGTAACTCCCACATCTCCCATACTACACTGAGCATCTCATCTCCATTCTTGACAGATCATAAGAACTGGTGATATAAGGAGTTCAGGATATAAGAAATCCAGACCAAGATTCCAGTGACTATGTAACTTATCGACTTAATTAGCCATGTGAGCTCAAGTCAAGATAAGGATGGAATTATAACACTAGAGACATTACCATTTTCAACTAAAGAACAGAGAAAATAGGAAAGAACAAAGGTATATTGTTGGGTTCCTTTAATTTGAGAAGATCAAACCACAGTTTCAGTGGGTCAGAACAACCTACTCTGAATATTTTTCCCGCAAGTTAGAGGAGCTAAGGTGGGAGGAATAAGGAGAGGAAGAGGAGGAGTAAGGAGAGGAAGAGGAGAAGAAAGAGGAGGAGCTATGGGAGAGAGCACCAGAGAGGGGGAAACATGGAAGCGGATGTGCGCATGTCTCTAGTAGTCAAAGGTAGTTGGTATATCTAGGTTGAGTATTGGGTTACACCTCTGATTGTGTGGGCATCTTGTTATTGAGCATTACTAAACTTACAAAGCCTTTGGATAATCTAAACATCAGAGTCTCTTTTGTACCAAGCCCACGTGGACGGCAGGATGTTCTGGGCTAAGCCCAGCCTGTGGAGACAGCATAGAAGATTGGCAGAGCCAGCTCCCACACTGGCACCTCGTGGGTGGCAGGGCTGGCTGTTTCTAGCTGCAGTGCGCACGTGGCAGCGGAGCATGGCAGCTGAGCTAGGCAGAGCCGCTGCAGCTTAGATAGTCAGCTTGACCAGCGGCCTTTTTTAAACCAATTACCACAACACTACTCAGAGTCTCAAGGGCAGGACTGTGCTCACAAAGACAAGCACATGGGTAGTGACTCAGAGAAAATAGAAAGTGCAAATCCTTATATGATTTTTTTTAAAGGCCAGCAACACAGTTCAGCCAGTAAAGCCTCTTCTGTGCAAAGCTGATGACCTGAGTCCTATTCCTGAAACCTATGTAAAAGTAGAAGGAAAAAAACTAATTTCACAAAGTTGGTCTCCATCTTCCACATGCATACTGCAGCATGTGTGCCCATACACGTCATGCATAGATACATACAATAATTATAACTAACTAAATAAATAGGATGCCTTATAAAGCTAGAAGACATAGCACTACCTCCCTAATGAAAGTGCAAATTACTAAATCAAAGATTACTTTCAACCTTTAAGTCTAATGGAATTTGTTATCTTTCCAGGTTTTATGAAAGCTTGCAACATGTCACCCCTTTCTTCATACCTGAGTCACCAGAGTTTTAGAATCATCTATCACAGGCTCACAGCTGAAGAGGGCTGTTCCCTCACTGTGACTGCACCTGAGTTTTGCTCATTATCTGATTATGAAACATTTAGAGGAGATTATGGATTGTAGACTACTGAGAGCCAACACCGGAATGTGTTAAGATGTTTTGGACTACCCGGATAGAATAAACATATTTTATGTATGATAAACATATTTGTGTGTGTGGATGTGAAGGGAAGGGGGCAGGGATGGAATAGTACAGACTGAACTATTCCTCCCAAACTCAAATACCAATTGTCTTAACTCACACACCTACATAACTATACTGGAGCCAGGGCTTATGAAGAGGTGATTAAGGTTAGGTAAGATCAGAAAGGTACCTGATACAACAAAATTGCTGTTCTTGTGAGAAGAGCTATCAGTCTTTCTAACATCTGAGAATACAACAAGGAAGAGACCATCAGCCAAAAAACAAACTTCTGTGTTTACATCACAGTCTCTGGTATTCTGTTATTGTGGCCAAAGCATACTACAACAATTACCCTGATTCAAAACCACATAAAGGGGATGGCAAGATGACTCAGTAGGCACTTGCTGCCAAACATGACTGCCTCAATCTGTCTCAAGAACTATATGGCAGACAGAAAGAACCAAGAAACTGTTCCATGACCCCCACACAGGCAAGATGGTAGGAGTGTCTGTGTGCATGCACACACAAATCCAATTCTTAATACTACACAAGATCTAAAAAGAAAAAAATCCTACAGACTCATAACATGTAGGTCCTAACATGCAAGGCTAGGTTTAATTAACATTTGAATGTCAAGAAAAGTGAAAATGTGTATTTTATAGACATGACACTATACATATAAAACCTTAAGGAATAGCATAAGGGTAACTACAACTTAGATATATATTTATTTAACAAGGTTACATATCATAAGATCAATATATAAAAACTATCTCTATGCACTAGTAACAGTAGACAATACAGCCAAAAATCATTTACAAGAAAAAGAAACAAAAGTACTTTGAGATAAATTAACGAAAAATGTACACAATTTGTACATGCAAAGATCTAAAACTTCAAAAGGACACTGTATTTCTAAACCTGGGTGAAACTCATCCCATTTTGGCCTCAAAACTTCGTATGACAGACTTAAAAAGCAATCCTTAGGCACGTATAAAGAATTCGGCTGAACAGAATCACCATACTACTTTGGATTTCCTGCCCTGTATCTTTAAAGTGAGGCCAATTCCAAGCATAGATTCTAAGTATGTGCATTTGATTATCTAGGGTAAAATCACCCATAAGGGTAGTGATACAGGATATGTACTATAGCTGTCTTCACTGAGCAAGCTATTTCTGTCTTAGTGCACTAGGGGCAGAAAGTACACATTGAAGCAATGTAGCAAATGTAAAGATTTTACATGTTTCAATAAGCAATATATTCAAGAAACAAGGTGCCCCTTTTATATTTTTTCATTTTTTTCCTGTGTTCTTGAAAGATGGCATAATATATATATATATATATATATATATATATATATATATATATTTTTTTTTTTTTTTTTTTTTTAAGACAAGGTCCTGTTTATCCCAGGCTGGCCTCAAACTTGCTGTAAAGCCAAAGGTGACCTGATTCTCCTGCCTCTACCTCTCCAGAGCTTGGATCATAGGCATGACCCACCATGCCCCATTACTGTAGTTATGGGAAATTAATCTAGTACATGATAGGCAAGCATTCTACCAACTGAATTACCTTTCTAGCCCAGCACAATCTTTTTCCAAGAGTAAACTCCAGCCAGAGATAGCAGCATATGCCTGTAGTACAAGCACTCAGGAAAAGACAGAGAATCAGAAGTTCAGGTCATCCTCAGCTACAGCAAGTCTGAGGTCAGGCTAGGAGATGTGAAACCTTCCTCAGTATAAAGACAAAAGTGACGAAGAAACCATAACATACACAGCCATGACATACACAGTAAGTAGTCAAGTCTCTTAATGGTTTGGGTGCAAACTGGTTTGTTTTCTGGTTCTAATGATCAAATGGCAAGTTTTTGTGCATACTAAATATGTGTTCTTAGGGTAGGGTATCTCTAGCCCAGTTTTCTGTTCTTAGTAAAAATTGTGAAGTTGTAAAATATACACTCTTTAAAATGCTCAGCTCACCAAAGCAACAGATTAGTTGTTAAATAGAAAAAACATAGAAAACATTAATCAAACTGAGAGCCACAATCCCAACCAAACATGAATTAACTGACCCAGTGGTTTTGTTCTCTGGCAGCCTTGGTCTTATACACTCACACACTAAATTAAGGTCAGAATCAGCAATTGGGGGTGGGGGGGAAACACTAATCAGAGTTGATCACAATCAAAGTAAAGTGAATTAGAATATTACTTACGATAAAAGAAAGGAACAAACTCCACTGTGAGAGACGCCGGTTTGTATTTCTGTCTGCTCTTTTCCACAGAACTAAGGATCCGTCTATCATTAGAAAAGAAGTCAGTAACAAATTACAACATGAGCAAGTAGAGATGGCACTATTTAAAAAACAATTATAAACAAATTCAACATTCTGATTTTGGTTTATATGCTGAAAACATTTTTAGGACTAGTGAAATGTTCAAAAATGAGATAAAACAGTAACTTATGTACTTACCAACTAAAGAATGTTTTTTAATAAATCCCTTTATTTTTGATCTCATAAATCATGTTTTTTTTTTATTATGTACACAGTGTTCTGCCTGCACATATGCCTGCAGGCCAGAAGTCAGCACCAAATTTCTTTACAGATGTTTGTGAACCACCATATGGTGTCTGGGAATTAAACTCTGGTCCTCTGAAGAGTAGTCAGTGCTCTTAACCTCTGAGCCATCTCTCCAGCCCCAGAATGTTTATTATACATTGTGTTTGCCAAGTTAAGTCTCCAAATATTTAGGAATTTAAAAACAAGCCAGAATTTAAGTTTAAATTTCCAGAAGAGTGTGCATAGTAGTTCTGGCAAAGTGACATCTAAAACTATGAAAGTATTGCCAGGAGACTGCAGAAGCCAGCGTCTAACCTGTGTCTTACTGAGGTTTTGTTCAGCTATAATGGGTCTAGATCTTTAAATTCCCTCACTTTAAGGATGCAGATCCAGTGTGGGATGGGATTATTTTTTTTCATGAAAATTCCAGGAGTTTACATGAATATTTTCTATAAACTTTAACAAAGTTAATACAAAGTGTATATGCTTTTACTGAGAACATTTCAGCTCAACACAAAATAAAGTCACTTAGACAGTCGTGAGAAAGAGACTGAAGAATAAATCCTATTAAAACCAATACTTTCTTTTCTTCAAATATTATTTATTTATTACTACTTATACGAGTACACTGTAGCTGTCTTCAGACACACCAGAAGAGGGCATCATAAACCATTACAAATGGTTGTGAGCCACCATGTAGGTGCTGGGAATTGAACTTAGGACCTCTGGTAGTAGTAGTCAGTGCTCTTAAGCGCTGAGCCATCTCTCCAGTTCCCCAATAACACTTTCAACTAGTGGAAGAGTAAAATTAAAAAATAAAATAAAAAACACAGAAATTTTTATCATGCTCTGAAAATCATATTTAATATTATTAAAAACAGCATAAATGGAAAGTGTCTGAAAGTACCCATAGATTTTGCACATATACAGACTACAAGTACATGTACACAGTCCCTCTCTTCATACAAATTTCTGATTTGGGATTTTGCTTGGTGCTGTCTTACAATTAGGTGTGAACAAAGCATCCATGGCCAATTAGGTTATGGCTATGTCATTAACATAGTAATTAACTATGTCAGTCAAAAAAACTGAAATCTGAATCCCTTAATTTGCTATCTGCTACTAAAGCAGTTCTATTATGGAATGATTTTTTGGCATATTAAACAGAATATAAAGACAGCTTTGAACATAATTCCTGACGACTAACTACTTAATGTGTGCTCTCTTCTTTCTGCAGCCACCTCACATATACGCATCTTCCATCAAGTGATATATGACAGACACTATGCTATTTAAGATTTGACTCTGTTCAAGATTTCAAAAACTGTGTTTTTAACAAACCTCTTTACTCTATTTGCTTTAGTTTGTTATCAGAACTACCATTTTATATATCTTCTCTCCTTTTATCAAGTTTAAATCCTTTTGCTCTGATTTCTTACAGGTTTCTTTAAAAGCTTCTGTCATGTTCAGACTGACAGTTCTTTATCTACTTTGGTGACTATAAAGAAAAGAATCAACGTCACTGTTTCAAACTGAGTAATTTCCTTAGATCTTCACTGCTGAGTATAACGGTGGAAAAGGGGGTGGCAGAAGTGGGAGAGAAACACAGTTTCCCTCACAGAATCTCTAGTATACAAATCAAAAGAGAGGAAAACTGAGTCGCTGGAAACTGAAATGATAAATGACTAGAAAGCCTGCACATGACGAAGAGTTATGTGCCCTTCTGCATCCTTAAAATCTTCAGAGGTACAAAGGCAAGAAGCAGTCATGGTACTGCTTGCCAAACTACTGCTATTAAACAGTCCTTGTATTCATGTGGTAGAGCTGAACATGGCCCCTTTGTGGTATACGGGGACACATAATCAGTTTTGGCCAACAGGAAATTCAGAGTGAAAATGATATGCTGTGTAGCATGACCAAAAAAAGCAGACTTAAATCGCCAACGTAAGAGTTTCACCATTTTCTTTCCACTTTCTGATGCTAACTAACAACATGAGATGTTGGCTGTCCTGTGTACCTGACTGACTAGGATTAATATGGTGTCTGTCTACACACAAGACAAATGGAAAGGTTATTTTCAGAAACAGGGAAAGGTATGAAGAGATGTTGCAGCAATTAAAAACATATAATACTATTCCTGAGTTCAATTCCCAATAACGATGTAACCATGTCTGTATGCTCACAACCACTGGGACTCTAGACCCAGGAGATCCAAAGGTTTTTATTCCTGAGAGCATACATACTCACACATGATAAAAATTAATTTTTTTCCTTAAAAATAAGACAGATGGCATGAACAAGAAATACACCTTTGTTATTCTAAGACCTTTATTTGATACTACAGATAATTTAGTCTATCTTGAGCAATGCAAAAATCCTTATGGCAGGAAAACTGAAAGAAGTTACCCTAGAAAAAGAGCGATGCTGAAGTTCAATAGACGGGCACAGGACCAACTTAGGACCGTCCCACTGCTACTTAGACAAAATATCTTGACACATGTGATTAATTTTATTAACCTGGAAGATGTTTTTAGATGAGATTAATTGGTATATTTGTGAACTCTGAGTAAAGCATATTTTCTTCATGAGATGAGTGACAGAAGAAACAAACAAACAAACAAACAAAACCCTCAGCATCAGAAACTTCTCTGTCTTGGGGTTTCATCTGCAGTTCCGACTTTCCCAAGCATCTGCCTGTCACAGGTTCACTTAAGCAGTTCAAAACTGCTCATCCACATATCAGACTTGGACTCGGCAGGTTCCCTGCTATGAGGGCTAGTGTTGTATGAAAATTCAATGCTTCCTTGACTCTGGCCATTTTGGTGGCTGCTCTTGGTTACAGGACTGTCTGTCCCACACTTAAGGCAGGAAGATGGGAGCCCCAAAGATGAAAAAGTCTCAGCAGTCAGTCAACTCTACATCCAACTTGTCATGAAAAGTGGAACATGTATACTGTACTATGAACAGACGCTAAAGATGGTCAGGATGAAGCAAAACTAGTTATCCTCACCAACTACCCAGCTTTGAGGAACAACAGCACGCAAGTAAACCAAAACTGGTGTCCACCACTACGGTGGCAGTAGTACTGAACTGAGTACAGCATGAAGCAACTTTCACAGGACACGGAGTATACACACTGGCCCTGACTGACTCAGGTGATTCTGATATCATTAGAAGCGTGTCAGAACAGACTGGTGAGAGTAAACCAGGAAAGGTTTTTTTTTTTGACAAAACTAGACAGAGCTTGTTTAAAAAAAAAAAAATTAAAATTCCTATAGACATATATCTTAAATGTCCATAGATGCTATTTCTCAGGAGAATTTTAACTTATATAATCAAGTTTTTCAAAATACAAAGTCAAAAAAAAAAAAAAAGAAAAAAGAAAGGGCTACAGTGATGCCTTAGCAATAAATAACACATGCTGCTCTCCCAAAGGACCCAAATCATGGCTCCCAACTGTCTACAAGTCCAGTTCAGGAGATCCAGTGCCTCTGGCCTTTGAAAGCTGCACGTGGTACATAAACATCTGTGCAAGTAAACATAAAACTTTTTAAATGTCATTTTAAAAAAGGATAAGGACAAGATTCTTCTGTTAAGTAAGTGGAGTACATGTTGTTGAAGGTTTACAGTGACTGTGAATTTGGCAAGACATAAAATTACCCGGAAGACAAATCTCTGGGCAAACTTGTAAAAGGTTTTCTAGATTAGGTTCAGATGAAAAACCTACCTTAACTGTCAGATTGAAGAAAAGGGAGAGAGTGAGATGAGCACTAGAATTTTATCTCTGTTTCCTGACTGCAGACCCAGTGTGACTATCTACCTCAAGCTCCTCCATGATGGTTCCCTTGCCAAGATGAACTATACCCTCAAACCTATACCCAAACTCAACTGGGTATAGTCTGAGTCCAGATGAACCTGTTCCAGCCAGGCAATGGGAGCAAATGCCTTTAACAGCAGCATTCGGGACAGCATGGCCCAACTATGTAGCTGAGAATGAGCTTCAACTTCTTATCTTCCTGCCGCTACCCTCTCAAGTGCCAGGATATATTGTTAATAAAATATATCATATGGAATATATGAGGTGAGCTCTCACAGTCTGTATAAATATTCTCTGTTATAAACTTTTCAACATCATGTAACAATAGCTATACAAAGTGCAAGTACAGGGCTGGGGAGATGGCTCAGCAGATAAGGTGCTCGCTGTGCAAGTAAAAGTATCTGAGTTCAATCACCACACACAAGTTGTCCTATGACCTCCACATGTGCACCCAGATTCATACACAAAAGTAAACTGCCATACTGTGCCTGTAACCCTAGCATGGAAAGGAGAGCACATGAAGACCATCCCTAAAGCTTGCTGGTCAGACAGTAAGAACCTGTCTCAAAAAGTGAGATGGTGCATGCCTCTTGATCTTTGGGAGTTCAATGTCTACAAAGCAGCTCCAAACAAGAAAAGGATACAAAGTAAGACTCTGCCTCAAAGAAAACAAATTAGAATAGTGTTTAAAAAGACACTGAGTAAGCTACAGTGGCTACCAATCTCCAGGGATTAACCTGTGCCCACCTCCCTAGTGCTGGATAAGCACACTCTGCTGAACCTAACCTTTATATGTGGGTTCTGGAGATCAAACCAAAGTTCTTATGCTTGCATAACTAGCATTTTACTGAGTTATCTCCCCAACATTCCATACGTAGCTCTTCTATGCAACCTTCCATATTGCTTTTATATAGAAAGATACTTTTTTTTTGATATTTTATTTATTTACAATACAGATGTCGTCCCCTTTCCCCATTTCCCCTCCCTAGAGCCCCCTATCCCATCCCCCCTCCTCCTTTATGCTTTTATACCATTTTGATTACATGTATGTATTAAGGTCAGTTCTAGGTTGAGGATCTAGCAATAATACTCTTTTAAGAGTCACATACAGAAGACTGTAAAAACCCACAAATTTATAACATGCAAGGTTCTGTTTTGTTCATTTATAATGTATGTATGATGGGTGTGGCAAGCATGTGAGAATGAAGGCACATACAGTGAGCATAAAGGTCAAAGGGCAAACTCAGGCATCGATCTTGGCTTTTAAATTTTGTTTGAGATAGGATCTCTGTTGGTTTTCTACTGTATGTGCCAGGTCAGCTCATCTCTAATCTCCCAGGTCTTTTTGTCTCCACTTTTCATTTCTACATAAGAACACTATGATTACAGACATTTCTGATCTCATATCTAGCTTTTAAATAAGTTCCAGGGATCTAAACACAGGTCCTCATGTATACGTGTTAAGTGCTGTACTCACGAAGAGCCCACTGAGCCATCTTCTCAGACCAACACTAGGTTTAAACACTAGGACCAATCTGATGGTGAATGCCTATAATCTCAGGGGTCCAGAGGTTGCTGGTTCTCTCCAACCTTGTCCATATATCAAGTTCCAAACTAGCCAAGGCTACATAGTAAGACTCAATCTCAGTATTATCATTTGTAAGACATACCCTGAAATCCTATGTCTCCAATTTCTATATGGATCATACAAGCTTTCACAGAATGCCAGTGCATGGATCACAAATTCTTCAATAGATGTCTGGTCAGCCATTTCCTTCTCCTTTTTTTTGCTTTTTAACTAAAAATAAAATTAAACATAAAATTAAAGACATGTTTCATTAATCTGCTTACATTAAGTTATTTTTATTAACATAAGCCTAAATTCCCCTTTGAGTCCTTAAGAGTCATTTAATCACATGAACTAGATATATTTTCTAAATTGTTAAGTTCTTCCTAGAGCAAGTTTAAATTAGCCAAACATCTTTGGAAATTATGTTTTTCAGTAAGATATGACAAATAAAATAATTCACACACAAAATGAAACCTTGTGTCATTTTAAAAGCTACAAAAAATGTTAAAATAATGCATTAATAGCTACTTGTCTACTTTTAGAAAATAGAAGATTCGGGACTGGAGCAACAGCTCCGTGATGAAGAGCACTGCTGCTCTTCCAGAGGACTTTCTCAGCACCGCCATATCAGCTCACAACTGTGTAACTCCAGGTCTAAGGTAGCCAATATCCTCATACAGACAAAACTCCAATGAACTTAAAATAAACATTAAATATATATATATTATATAAAATGACCTACTACCCTATTGTTAATTTCTTTTTTATTTATTTATTTATTTATTTATTTTGGTTTTTCGAGACAGGGTTTCTCTGTGTAGCCAGGGCTGTCCTGGAACTCACTCTGTAGACCAGGCTGGCCTCGAACTCAGAAATCTGCCGAAATCTGCCTGCCTCTGCCTCCCAAGTACTGGGATTAAAGGCATGCGCCACCACTGCCTGGCCTACTGTTAATTTCAATTGTCTTTTCAATTACTCTTTCTTTGAAAACACTTAGCAAGTTTAATTACAATAATAAAAAATTTTTTAAAAGAATAAATCTTTGTTAGTCTCAGTAAAACAACAACAGAGGAATGTATTCACACCTACTTGCTGAATATACAGTGTTGTCATGGTAATGACATGATTAATATAAGAGCAAGTCCCAATTTCTTCTACATTTGATAAATTCCTAGGAGATAAAAAGAATAACATTCGTTACATATGTGCGATATACTCTAGTATACATAGTGTATTCAGCGTGGGTTCTGAGAACAGATGCTGGCAATATCAACGATACTAAAGAGGAAACGATGCATAGGGTACTGCCTTTATATGAGACATGTACCATTATTGTTTTCACTCTGCTCTCTGAATTGTAGTTCTCTTTTTCTGACTCACAAATTTTGTAAACTGTATCAGAAGTCCATGACACAAAGGGCATGCATTACCATCTTTAAATATTCTAAGAGGACATACCATTACATCCTGTTTAAAGTAGAGCGTCCATAAGTGCCTGAGCTGGGACACATACTATGGTAATTTATGACACTTAAATATCTCTTGGCTTTACTGTTAAAAGTTAAGCTTATTAGTATTCTGTTCTAAGACAATGACCTATAACATACTTTATATCTTGAAATAGAAAAGGAAAAAATAACAGACTTCACTGCTCAAGAAATTAAATTAGCATGACATCTTAGCTGTTTATCCCTTTCTCTAACACAGGAACACTTCAAATTCTCTGTGTAGGGACATCTGGCTCAGTGGTTATGAACACATACTGCTCTTTCAGCGAGTCTGAGTTTAGTTCCCAGTACCCACATCAGCTGGCTCTCTACCACCTGTAACTCTAGCTTCAGGTGACCTGACATCCTCATCTGGCCTCTGCAAGTACCTGTCCTATGTACATACACACATACACATAATTTAAATGTTAAAGTCTGTACACAGCTAACAATGTATTCATTATACCTAATAAGCACATGAAAACTGTTCAGCAACATAAGGCATGAAAACTTTCATTTTCACCTGTTCACTTTTGTAACACAAAAATAGAAAATGGAGTAAGCACTGGCAAGGATGTTCAAAAATTCAAGCCTTCGAGCAGGTGGGAATTTAAACTACAATACTCTGGAAAACAGTCTGGCTGTTTCTCAAGAGATTAAAAATTCAACATCCTTGGAGCTGGCAAGATGGCACAAAGGGTAAAGGCATCTATCTGCCAGCAAGCCAGACCAACCTGAATTAAAGCCCTCGGATACAACAGAGAATCAACTCCTCCAAATTGTCCCCCAGTACTGGGAAAATAAATAGGTCCAAGCAAAAAAGACCTATAGATGAATTTTTCTTGAGCTGTTATTTGATATCATTAGTCATATACCAAGTTCTCTTTCATGTATTTAGCTGGGACAGCCTATCTGTGACTCTGGCTGCCCTTAAAGCCTTGTCTCTGAGGCACAGAAGGAGTACATGATAGCTTGTATTAAGGCTTCAGAACACCTACACATTCATAAAATGTAACCCATCACTTGGTAAAACCACCAACTATGAAAACTACCAGTTTGGGTACTGTAGCTCCAGTCCCACCTATGTTTCTGCCAAATCTCATTTTCATGCATTCTCTATCACTCATTACTACTCTCTTTTAATTCATTTCCTTCCTTCCCTCTGCCTTTCACTCCTCCAAACGGGAAAAAGAAAAAAGAAAAAAGAAAAAAAAAAAAAACTCTTAAATTTGGATACAAATAAAGGACTTTCAGTTTCTGATCCAACATTGAAATTTTCAAAGTTGTCTCATGGTCATAATTAGAAAAAAACCTGAATAAACTAAAAAAGAATTTTTTTTTTTTTTTGGTTTTTCAAGACATGAATTCTCTGTCCTAGAATTCCTTCTATATATTAGGTTGGTCTTAAACTCAAGAGATCCACCTGAAAGGGTCTTGCTACAACTACCAGGCTTGAACTAAAAATCCCTAAGAGTCATTAGAGACCACAAAAAAAAAAAAAAAGAGAGAGAGAGAGAGACAGAGAGAATTTAAAAGGAAATAATTATAGGCAAAATGAAATCATTCTTATTCTTAACAGATCTAACATACAGTTTATTCAATATACCAAACATATAATAACTAACTATAGCTTAAAAACAAGTTAAATGAATTACAGTACTATTTTGGTTTGGGTTTTTTTTTTTTTTTTTTATGTATGACTGTTTTGCCTGCATGTACATCTTGGTATCACTAGCATGTCCAGAGCCCTCAGAGACCAGAAGAAGGCATCACAACCCTGCAACTGAGTTACAGATGGTTGTAAGCCGACATTTAGGTCCTAGGAAGTTAACTTAGGTACTCTGAAAGAGCAGGCACACCCACTGAGCCATCTCTCCAGCCTGGAAAGACAAACAATTGTTAAAGAATACAGGAAAAAAAAATCTAAGGGCTCTTAGGTTGACTGGTGACTTTACAGATGGAAAACTAAAAGCATAATCCATTGGGAAAAAGAGACTCATTAAAATTAAAAACGTCTATGCCTCAAAACACAGTGTTAAAAGAATAAAAAGACTGGCCTGCTGTGGTGGCCCATGCCCTTAATACTAGCACTCAGGAGGCAGAGGCAGGTGGATCTATCTCTGAGTTCAAGGCCAGCCTAGTCTACACAGTAAATTCCAGGACAGCCAAGGATACACAGAGAAACCCTGTCTTGAAAAACAAAACAACAACAAAGTGTGCCAATCCACTGAAAAAAAAAAATCTGTGTATCATTCACAGACCTGTTAAAATAAGAACACAATCCAATTATTTTAAAATTGGGCAAAACTTTGAGAGGTAAGAGACTCTCGGGGCTCAATGGAGGACCTTTTTGGACCTTAGCCAAAATGCCCAACAATGGGAGAGGGAACTCAAAGAATCCACCTCCAATAGACAGACAGTGCCTCAAGTGGAGAGACAAGGTTACCAACCCACAGTCAAAATTTCTGACCCAGAATTGTTCCCATCTAAAAGAACCGCAGGGACAAAATCGGAGAAGAGATTGAAGGGAAGGCAGTCCAGTGACCAGCCCAACTTGGGATCCATCTCATGGGGAAGGCACCAAGGCCTGACACTATCACTGATACTATGGTGTGCTTACAGTTAGAAGCCTACCATGGCTGTCCTCTGAGAGGCCCTAGTAGCAGCTGACTGAGAGACACAAATACTTACACCCAACCAATAGACTAAAGTTAGGGATCCCTATGGTTGAATTAGGGAAAGTAATGAAGAAGCTGAAAGGGAAGGAAGACCAGCAGTCTCAATTAACCCAGAGTCCTATGAGCTCCCAGAGGCTGGTCCAAGGCCCCTGACACATATATACCAGAGAAGCTTAAGGCCACAGGGAAGGGGGATACCTGGGGGAGGGGAAGCACCCTCTCAGAGGCAAGGGGAAGGAGAAATGGGATGAGGAACTGTGGGAGGAAGGACTAGGAGGATGGGGGGGGGGAACAGCTGGAATATAATTAAGTAAAATAATTTTTACAATAAAAAGTTGGGCAAAACTTCACCAAAACACTATGGCAGTGTTAAAAATAAAAAGAGGTTAAATTTTTTTATCATTAAGGAAAAACAATGAAACACTACATACTACACACCTACTGCAATAGCCAAAATCTGAAAGAATGGCATATCAAATACTGGAAAAATGTTCCTCATTCATTGATTGTGAAAATGTTACAACACGTGATATAGCATTACTGTTCCTAGGTATTTTCTACACGGGCTGAAAAATATCCATATAAAACCTGGACATGAATATTTATAGCAGTTTTATAAACAATAGCCCCAAACTGGAAGTAACTAGGATGTCCTTCAATATAGGTGCCTATTGAAGCAAACTGTCATACCTTCATGTGAAATAGCATACTTAGGTATGTCTCAGTTTCGACAACTCTTCCCACGAAGCTCACACCCATGCTTTCCTGTGTGTCAGCCAGCATTGTCTAGTCAGCAAGGCTACTAAGAAACTCTCAAAATAATAAGGTGGAAGTGAGGCAAGGTGATGTCTCACCACCTCCCCCATGTTTAATCCCAGCACTCTTATGGCAGAGACAGGTAGATTTCTGTTAAGTTCAAGACTAGTTTAGTCTACCCTGTATATTCCAGGCCAGATGGACTACATAGTGAGACTATCTTAATTAAAAAAAAAAAAAAAAAAAAAAACAAAGGTTATGTGTATGCAAGCTTGCATACACACAAATGTACACACTTACAAATGAAAACCATACAAAATGTTAGTATAATCATATCTTGCTGAAATAAAAACTTCTGCCATGGTCTTTAAAGTTACCTTAAGTTTATTCTTTTTTTAAACAATGATTTTATTATACTTCTCAAAATGTATTTTGTGCATACATGTACACTGTCCTGGCCCTTGTGTGCCATAAAGGACAAACCGTAGGGAGCTGATTCTTTCCACCATAAGGGTCCAGAAGACCCAACTCAGGCCGCCAGGTTAGGCAGCAGGTGCCTTTACCCACTGAGCCATCTTGACAGCACACATGTACAATTCTTGGCTGAGTGTCTCTATGATTAGGTACAGTAAATAAGAAGCTTTCCAGTGTGCTAACCAATCATGCTATAAAGATAGACACAGTCTTTAAAAATTCATACAAATATCACTAGCACATTATCACCATCACCATCACCATTACTGTTATTATTTTGGTAATAATTAGGCTAAAATTTTACTTTTTTATATGATACCTGCAAAGAATAATGAAGAATTTGACAAGCAAAATTGACAAAGCCTGCTGTTGTTCCTCTAACCCATCTGCTGTTTTCTGAACACAGTGTAGCAGCTGGATCCTCAGAACCTGTAGAATATTATCAGGAAGCAGAGATATTCCTGGAGGCATATCATCTACCCTGTAAGACATGGGCAAGAAAACAAAGTATTGAAACTTAAGGCATATGTACAAATAAATAGATGAATGAATGAATGAATGCAATAAGAAAAGGTAAATGTGGATGACTGAAGTATAAGCAATCTTGTGGAGGACTCACTCTGCCTGGCACTTGTAAGTTCCCGTTCAAAGCTGAGCAGCTGGTGTCAGAAACTAAGTGAATTCCAGCCCACCAAGAGGGCAGTAGCTCACCAGAGTAAAGAGGAGGCAAGTATAATAATGCTCCGCAAGACAGCTATGACCACTGGGTGATATCTGTCATGAGAACATGGTCATGCAGGAGGATAGAGACTGTTAGCAATGCTGCTGTACTTGTAATAAAATCCTTCTGCCAAAAATTAACAATTTCGCCCACTGGTGATAAACAAGTGTTTCTACATACCTCGTAGGCAGCTTTTCAAAGTCGACATCTAAAAATTGTTCATAACTTAAAACAAAATTGTCCAACCACAATCTCAGGTAATCTGGATCTTTCTGAAATGAAGAGATCATCACATATTAAGTTTACTTATCAGAAAAAATCAATGCTTTTACACCTACATAACTACCTAATGTGGAAACAGCCCTTCACAGGACCACATCTGCAATCCGAGCACGTCTCCCACTTTTGTCTCCTCAACACTTGTTTTCTTTTTGGTTTTTTGAGACAGGGTTTCTCTGTGCTGGCTGTCTCTGGACTCACTCTGGACTCTCTGTAGACCAGGCTGGTCTTACACTCACAGAGATCTCCCTGCCTCTGCCTCCAGAATGCTGGGTTAAGGGAGAGCACCACTACCACCTACTTCAACACTTGTCTGTCCAAGGCACTCAGATTTCAACATGTAATTTAGGAGTTTAGATACTCAATCACTGAACATCACAGCCTAAGCACTGACCTAAGACACAGGGGTCACTAGCAAGCTGTTTCCCTAAAATAAAAGCATTACACTAGAATCTAGGATCTTAAAGAATGTCCCCAGAACACACAGCAATTGCTAACCTTTGTTGATTTGTTTTCTACTACTGTACTGTTTCAAAATCAGCTTAAAAATTACCACTATCTATAATTTCACAAGAGAAATCAGAAGAAATATTTTAGAGAATAAATAGCATCTATGAGGAATATTCTAAGATATTACTTGTTTTTTATGTTTGAAATTAGGTCATTTATCTATTCATTCACTTATTTATCCATTAGGGATAAAACTCCAAAAATATTAAGTAACTGGGGTTCTCATTAGATTCTTTATAAAAAGCAGAGGATTACTTCTTGGTAAAAGTGAGACATAAAGCAGCCACACAACACTATAAAAATTTAATGCATTTCTCTTCATATTTTATTTAGCAGCTCTCTAGTATCTGGTTCAAATTCTATACCAGCACTTGGAGTACTGATCTACATTCTAAGCCCTCACTCAAGACTACTCAAGTCAGTACTACCAAGTGTTTAGCAAGTATAGAATTCTCCTAGGAAACTCAACAATTACGAAGGAGAAAAGGTACTGTTTCATTTAAGAAGTATCTGTTATTACTTGGAACAGCAGGCATTTTGAACCTATTATCTTATTTAACTATCCAGAATGGGTTTAGTTTTCCTAATTTTACAGATTACAAAAGGATATGTAACTTGCCCAAAGTCATAATCTAGAAGCTTGTTAGTGCTGCAGGGACACATGAATCCAACAGGTCCCCATCCTACTATACCACACTGGCTGTAAGCCATGCATGGGGACAGGGTGGAGATTTAGTAGGTTAAAAAAAGAAAAGAATGGGTTCAGTTAGGATCTGTCAAGTTTAGGCTATAAAAAACTAATACACAAAATAATCATGTCATTCAGCCTAAAAGAATCTGTAGAACTGCACCAAAAGCCATAAAAAGAAAAATCCCTACATCAGAAACAGTAGTAACTGCATTATTTCTCCTCAGTATAAAATGGTAAAGATATTAATTACCTGGAGTTCTTTTTACTAGACTTTTTTTCCTTAATTTATTTTTTATTGGATATTTTATTTACATTTCAGATGCCATCCCCTTTCCCCATTTCCCCATTTCCCCTCCCTAAAAAAAACCCTATTCCATGCCCGCTTCTCCTTTTTTGCTTTTTATACAATTTTTTTAATGTTAACCAAAGGCTTTATAAGTTTGGTAATGCTCAATATCAATCAGAAGTGTGACCCAATACCCAACCTCGATATATCAACTATCTTTGACTTGCGGAGACATGTGAACATCTGCCTCCATGTCCCCCCCCCCCTTTCTCTCTTTATCATCTAGTTCCTCCTCTCCTTCTCCTCTCCTTACTCCTTCTCTTCCTCTCTGTACTCCTCCCACCTTAGCTCCTCCTACATATCACCCTTCCTGTTAAAACTTTTCTCTCAAAATACAATTAGAGCATAATAATACCAATTTGTGTTAGTAAGGTGCAAGACAGACCTAATACCCAGTCCATCATTTTGTTGACTAAACAGAACCTCTGTCAGCTCTCCTAACTAAAAGACTTAGTTCTGAACCTGGCTTTTTTCTTGGCTTTAGAATGAATGTCAGCTGAAAACCATCCTCTCAAATCTTTTCTCTCAAAGTTAATAACCAGGGTTGGCTATGAGACTATAAGTCTTCAACTCTGTCAGAAATCCAGAATGACTGAGTTAACTGAATTATGGGAAACACAAAGCATAACTTCTAAAACTTAGCCAAATTATAGAGACCACTGAACACTTGGACAGTCCCTATACCACAAAATGTTGGAGCATCTGATCTTCAGCCTTCTGGCCCAGGATCATCTGACAGACCTAGTGATGCAGAATTATTAAGGGCTGATTACTCTGTCTTGGCAGATATAATCAGTCGACTATTCTGCAAGTGTGTCCTTTTCTGGACAGTAATTTGTCTGTAGATTTTACCAGATTTTCTAACAGAGCAGACTGTTAACCTCTTAGTCACTCTCGTGATTAAGTTCAGCATGCTGAAACACTACATTTATCTCCTTTATTTATACATCTACTATCACAATACACAAATGTAATTCCAGTAGTGCTAGAGCCAATTCAATGTCCCCCAGACTTAAAGCCCAGCATTCAGGAGGCCAAGGCTAGACTTTCAGGAGGCAAAGACTTTATTGTTTGAGGCCAGCTTGGTCTAATACTGAGTTCCAGGAAAGCCAGGGTTATAAAGTAAGTGCCTATGTAAAAAAAATAATAATAAAATTAGAAAAAAAAAAATTAAAAAAACTGACATACTAATAAAATAAAAAATGGCAACTACTGAATATCAACAATAATCAAGATCTATGACCTAATTATCATTTTTCTGAAATTAAAAGTAGCCTAATATCTGAATCTCAATATACTCATACAAAACTTAGTAATTGCATAATACACTCTAACAGTGACAAACACACACTACTGTAAACAGCAGCAGGAGATCTAGAGAAAAAAGATCTACCATTATAAATTATACTGACCTATTAGTCAAAGTGATTATATGCAAAAACATACATACATGTCTTAGCTCCAGTATCTAAAGCAATGAAGAAAATTCAGTCTCTACTATCAAAATAAGGAGCAAGTGGTAGCCTTAACACCAATATGGAGTATACACCGGAGTTACTGAACAATGCAGTACACAAGAGAGAGCAAGTAGCAGAATTAGCAGAGCATCCTTCTTCTTGACTGACTTTCAAATATAGAAAGCTGACCACATTGTCACGATAAAGAACAAACTCTGATACTCTTAAGATTTTAAAAAAGAAAAATTATACAAAAATAAAAATTTTCAGACGGGCAGTGGTGGTGTACACCTTTAATCCCAGCAATTGGGAGGCAGAGGCAGGCAGATTTCTGAGTTCGAGGCCAGTCTGGTCTACAGAGTGAGTTCCAGGACAGCCAGGACTACACAGAGAAACCCTGTGTCGAAAAACAAATAAATAAATAAAAAATAAAAATTTTCAAGAGCACAGAGCTAAAAGAAATAAAGAGTGACCTAGTTGGTGGGAGAAGAAAGGGAATACAACCATCGCAATGTAACTCTCTGGAGGTGGACTAGAGCAGGGGCTATTTAGTTTTCAGAACTGCCATCAACTGCTGCTATGTGCTTCTTTCTTTCCTTCCCTGAAATCTTTATCTTGGTACTCCCATTTGTTTCAACAATCTGTCAGCTTTGTGAGGGGCATATATTGATGGTGTCTTCTGAATTCAGTCTTCAGTATCAAGAGAAGTCACAACTGGAGGTTATGATGTATATCACAAGATCCTGGCTCAAGACTGAGTACATAAATACACAAGCTTTCAAGTTACTGAGATAAGCTAAAAGTACATGTTACATATAGGAAGGACAATTGTGATCAAGAAAGCAGATTGTGATAGAATGGAATTTTGGTCACAATTCTTCATTGCTTTACTGTAAAAGCTTTTTTGTTTAAGATTTATTTCATGTATGTGAGTACACTGTTGCTGTTTTCAGACACAACAGAAGAGGGCACCGAATTCCCATTACAGATGGTTGTGAGCCACCATGTGGTTGCTGGGAATTGAACTCAGGACCTCTGGAAGAACAGACAGTGCTCTTAACTGCTGAGCCATCTCTCCAGTTCCCAGTAAAAGTTTTTTAATGGTAGTTTTGGTTTTGAAGGGTTTGTGATTTGTTTTTGGCTTTTTTAATCAGTCTATATAGCTCTGACTAACCTGTAACTCTCTAAGTAGACAAGATTGGCCTTGAATTTGGGAGATCTGCCTTTGCTTGGTTTAAAGAGCCACCACTCCCTGCTCCCTATAGCTGGGAGTAAACTTGCCCCATAATTTTACAGTAAAGGAAACTGCTGTAAGGACAAATCAACATGCTAGTTGGACAGTGGTGATGCACACCATCAATGTCAGCACTCAGGAGGCAGAAGCAAGAAGATCTTGAGTTCAAGGCCAGCCTGGTCTACAGAGTGAGTTTCACCAGCCAAGGCTACCCAGAGAAACCCTGTCTCAAACACACACACAAACACAAAAGCTTTATCTCTAAAATTGCAGTTTCAAGGAGCAGTCACAAGTTGGTTTCTGGGATGTCTAACTTACATGTTAGAATCTTTAAAGTATGTGCTATTCATACTAACGTGTAAGCTACTTTAGTCATAGTAGGGGTCCCTTTCTTGTAAACAGTATTGTTATGGAAATGTTTATAGTTATTCAAGTCATAGAATAGTAAGTTTCTTGTGTTATACATATATACATGTTTAATTCTCTAGAATTACAGATATATTTTCAGAAATCTGAAACTGTTACAATGTTCTAGATGGCAAAGTGTTGTCATGCCAAGAACCAACATTCTTGGCCAGTTTGACACACACACACACACACACACACACACACACACACACACACACAGGAAACCTTTTTACATGATAAAAGCATGGTAACAAATTCAACTCTAAATAATAAAAAAAGTAAATTAAAATCGGGAAGATAAGTAGTTTACAGCTCAATAACACTGCACCTGCTTAGCACACATGAGGGCCTGGATTCAATCTCTAATATAACTAAATAACTTTTATATTTAACATCTTTCATTATCATTCTTTCTGACTGCTTTTACTGATGCTACCAATAACCTTTGAAAAAAATATACCACAAAGTTTGGGGGATTATCCTTAAAGAGACAGACAGAGAAAGAATGTATGCGTGTGCCTGAGCATCCACATAAAGTTCAGATAACTCTGGGTGTTACCTTCCACCTCATTTGAGGCAGGGTCTCTTGTTCACCACTGAGCACACTTGGACTAGCTGGTCCACAGCTTCCAGAGAGTCTCCTGTCTCCAACACCTATCTCACTGTAGGCTAAACTAGGATTACAGATGTGCACGACTGCAGCTGGTATCACATCAGAACTCTAGCTCTTAACACTTTTAAACAAGCACTTTAGCCACTGAGCTCCTCAGCCCTAGCTTCCTTTTTTGTTCTGAAACTCAGAATTCTCCTGTCTCAGCCTCCTGAGTACATATGTGCACCACCACACCCTGGCTTCCAAATGCTTTCCTAAAGAGTTTTGTTGCATTTTCCTGGACTACTCCTGCTTCGTAACACCAGTCTACTTTCTGAGGAACCAATACTCCTACTTCTCCCACTCAAACTCCTTAACATGCATCTTATATGTTTAAGAAATGGAAACATTGGACTTCTCTCTAACCCTAAATAAAAGTTTGTTAAGTCTAGGGCTTCCAGATTTTTACCCTCTTTTTCTTATATACCAGTAGTTTCCAATGTAACTCTCAAATATTTAACATAGACCTCCCTTTTGAACTCCATGTCTACTTACAAAGTACTTGAATATCCCTCAAGAACTGAAAACTCAGAATGCTTACCTGAAAACTCAATGATCTTGTACTAGCTAAGTTTGTAAACGATCTGCCAAAGTATCAGTTTCCAAAATTCGGTTACTCTTCAGACCCTTCTGTAACTAAGCATAATGCCACAAAGACTAACTACCAACTACCAGGCAAACTTAGATAACCAAAAGAATAACCAAAAAAAAGTGATTCTTAAGACAGGGTTTCTCTACACAGCCAGGGCAGCCTGAAACTCTCCATGCAGACCAGGCTGGTCTTTAACTCAGAGATCTACCTGCTTCTGTATTCTGAATGCACAGATTAAAGGTATGTATCATGCCCAGCCCAACAATAAAATAATTTTTATGCCACCTTAACTTTTGTTTCAGAGTATTGCATGATGGACAAAAACCAAACCATATAGGTAATATTCATTTCCTAAAGACAAACCTTCAGGTCTACTGAAAATAAAATATTCATCTCTTACTGTCAAAAAATAAATAAATAAAAATGAAATTGGAAGCCACCAGTACAATTTTTCAAAATCTGTATAAAAGAGGTACAAGATTTTTTTTATCTAAATAAAACATGACTAACTAAAAGCAAAACTTTTATTCTGAAAAGGAACTTTACTGTGAGCTCACTGCAAAACTATCTATTTTAGTCATATTCCAGATTTAGAAGGACAAAGAGCAACAGCAGGAAATGGAGCATCACCAAGGTCCAAAACAAACTTAGTTTTAAGTTGGGGAAAGTAAAAATCCACATCATTACTCAAGATAACTAATGACTATGCTTGAATGCCAATCTTTTGACAATTAAGATTAAAAATTAAAATATTTATTAGGTCAGTTTCATTACCAACAAAAAGAAAAAAATTGCCCTTGGCTGTAAACACATAAAAGCCAATGAAAATTTTGATACAAAATACTAAGAACTGCATTTTCTTACTTTTAATGTACTTGTAAATAAACTCATTTTTTCCTGAACAATTTTGAGAGGTAAATAAAATTCTCTTTATTTCTCCCATTTGACAGGTGAGGAAATAGAAATAAATGTAAAGAACCAGATGCCCCGATTTGAGGTCCTTAAGATGAAAAGAAAAACTGGAACTAAATTTTGGATCCACTAATTTCTACTAGGTCCACTCAATTTTTTTCAATGTAATCTGAATCTCAACAATAACAGAAAAAGACAGAACATCTCTACGGCACTGGCGCTTGGGAGGATGAGGCAGGAATATCAAGAGTTTTAGCCAGGCTGGAGCACTTACTGCTCTGTAGAATCTGTCAATTCCCAGGACCTAAATGATTACTCACAACTATCCATACCTCCAGTTCCAGAGAATCCAATAACGTCTTCCAACTTCCACAGCACCAAGCACATACTTAGTATGCATACATGCATATAACCAAAGCACTCATACATAAAATAAAATAAATCTAATTTTAAAATGTAAATTAAAAAATACCCAATAAAAGAAAAAGAAAAAAAAATTAAAAAAAGAATGTATGGCACAGTATCAACTTTTAATATTGCTAAAACATGACCAAAAACTTAAAGAAATAAAGCAAGGATGTTTTTGCCCAGAAAAAAAAATTTTTAAAAAGAATTCTATGACAGCCTGGGATTGAGACCCTGTCTAAAATAACTAATGAACCCTGCCTTTCAACCTACACTGTACATTTCAAAATGTCACCTTCCTATCACTTTGTGGTAATTTGTACCAGTTAAGAACAAAAATGCATTTAAACATTTTATGTTTGAGTGGTTTGCCTCTGTGTATCTGTGCCCAGGAAGGCCAGAAGAGGCCACTGGATCTCTTGGGACTGGAATAACAGACATTTGTGAGCTGTCATATGATGCTGGGAATCATACCAGATCTCCTGAAAAGCAGCCACTCTTAACCACTGAGCTATCTCTCCTACCCCAAAATAAACTTAAATCTTACTAAAGAATTTTAACTGCTTGATTTCTCCTCTACATATCCTAGCAACTAGCTGCCACATACAGAGATGTCTGGTTGAAATACATCTTAGTCAAGCCTGATAGTGCATGTCTGTAACCTACTTAGGAGGTTCAGACATAAAGAGGTCAAAGTTCAGGACCTGCCTAAGCTAGAGAATGAGTTCAAGACCACGCTGGGCAACTTGGTAAGACACTATTGCAATAACTAAAAAGTAAGTGCTGAGGCTACAGCTCAGCAGTAGAGATGTGTCTACCATCTGCAAAGCCCTAGGTTCAATCAGCAACACTAAAAATAGTTTTAAAGAGAGAGAGAGAAAGAAAGAAAGGAGGGAGGGAGGAGGGAGGGAGGGAGGGAGGGAGGGAGGGAGGGAGGGACAGAAGGAGGGAGAGAGAGGGAGGGAGGGAGGGAGGGAGGGAGGGAGGGAGGGAGGGAGGGAAGGAAGGAAGATCAATCCTAGGAAAGGGCAGTAGTTGGAAAGAGAAGACACAAATATATAAATTCCCAAAAGATGCTTAATACTTAAACTGATATATAATTATATAAAACTTGCCTCTTTTGTTTCTGTCTTAAGATTAAGCAAAGAAATGTCAGAAGACACTGAACAGTTGTCATTTGACTGTCTACTCTTAAATATATCGAGAGAAGCAGTTGCTAACTAATGAACTAAAATCAGATACTAGATTAGAGCTGTCCAAATTTAATGTTTAACTTTTAAGAGCAATACAAAATGTAATGCACTGTCGATCAAATCCTTGACCCTGGGTGGGGATGACTATTTGAAAGCAAGAAAGTTCAGAATACATGTAACTTGAATCAGTGGTCATATCAACTACTTTAACAATCTTCAGAGAAAAGGATAGTGTTCCTTCTTTCCATCCTTCCTATATAATAACTACTATATAAAATTAACAAATAGTCCGCTATGGACAGTCATATTTCTAACAATGCAATTAAACCCTAATCCCATAAGGACAAGGAAAAAAAAAAAAGATAGGTCTGAAATATTGGTAATGAAACAAACTGCACACCAGAAAGTAATTATGTGAGAGGAGATAGATATAGACAGACAGACAGACAGACAGACATCAGCCTGCCTTGATTATTCCATGCACACATATATTAAAAATTAGAGCACACTCCATAATTACTTGTTAATTTAAGAAAAAAAAACTACTAAGAAGAAAAAAATTACCAAGTGTTTTACCAAATGTTCAATTTAATGTGTGAGGCTCCATCTGCTAAAATAGAAACTTCTACTCAGAAGACTTTCATCTCTAGTATTAGTCTTGCAACTGAACTCAGATGAATAAGTATTTCTACTTATTCATATTATTGTCCACAGCATTTATTCTACAAAGAAGTATAAATCAAGGGTACATTTACTAAATTTTCCAACTACTCAGTGGCAACATTACAAGAATGACCTACTAACAACACACTAAAATACCTGTCCCAAAGTCAGTTTAGCACTGTGGCAAATATGAAAGACGTCTTAAGTTCACTGACAGAAAAACAGACCTTCATAATCTTCAAAGATTTCTTCTGTAACCAGGTATGTATACAATGTTTTGTGTACTCAGAAAAAAAATCAAGTAAGACAGCAAAATGGTAAAAACTTTAAATTTTAATCATGAAAAATAAACTTGGTACTCCAGAAAAACTGGTCATTTTGTTAATCAAGTCATTGTTCTGCAAGCTGACAAAAAGAATCAAACATTTATGCAACATGACTTTCTTTTAAGGAACTATCATCAATAAATGATGAAAGGCCACTTCTCTAACAAAAAGTGCTAGAACATTACATTAACGCAAAATTCTCATAAAACAGGTAACCACTACATGTATGAATTATTATAGCCTTCTATAACCAAACTAGAACCTGAATAAAGGTTTTATACTTGCCAGGTCACAGGCACCCAAACCCAAAGAGAAGCAATTTTTAAAAACTTTAGGAGATCCAGTAGCAAAATCCTGATTGTAGAAAACTCTAAGGTCAAAAACTGTTTTCTACTCAAATAAACAGCAAAGAAAAGTATGGTGAAGGGGAATCTATAAGGTGTCACATATCCTTTCAATAAAATATAGTACATATCATTTGTTTAAAATTTAATTCTGCAGTGAGAAAATACAATCACGAAATTAGCAGAGACATGAATATAAATACATCTTTTAGAATTTAAAGAATTATTCTATTGTGATATTTTTCTTCTTTTTTTTTTTTTAAATAATTCACTTCCATTTTATGTGCATTGGTGTTTTGCCTGCATGCATGTCTGTGTAAAGTTGTCAGATCTTGGAGTTACAGACAGTTGTGAGCTGCCACATGGATGGTAGGATTTGATCCTTAGTTCTTTGGAAGAACAGTCAGTGTTCTCAACCACTGAGCTATCTCTCCAGTACCTGTTGTGATAGTTTTTAAGCCATCTTACAGATATCAGATATACATTTTATAGTATATTTTAGAGATATACTTTTAAATATCTATAGGCAACATTCAAAATGTGTGGAAGTTCATTTAAAAACATTCAGTAGAGACAGGGGACATGGAAGGTTATAGAAGCAACTAGGGTATACACTGATCATTGCTGAACTGAGTGACAAATAAAAGGGTTACTGTACTGTGTCTTACCAACTTCATGCATATTGAAAATTTCTATAAAAAAAGTTTTAAAGAAGAGAACTAAGAGTTTACATAATAATTCACATTACAAAAAGCAAAACAAAGCTACTTGTCTCTCAAAAAAAAAAGAAGCAGCAGCAGCAGCAGCAGCAGCAGCAGCAGCAGCAGCAGCAGCAGCAGCAGCAGCAAAAGAGAGCTCAATGATTAAGAGCACTAAGAGCGCTGGCTGCTCTTCCAGAGGACCCAGGTTCAATCCCCAGCACACAACTGTTTATAATTCCAGTTCCAGAGGATCCAAGGCCCTCTTCTAGAGTTCAAGGTCAGCCTGGTCTATACAGAGAAACTATGTCTCTAAAAACAAACAAAAAAACAAAAAAAATATCTAAACAACACTTGGTGAGTTTAACAAACATCCTCCCTAAACATACAATATTACTTAGCAAATGAAAATCAGACACGAAAAGGTAAGTCTTGCTCAGGGTCACAAAAGAAAATAGGAGAGCCAAAACTGGACCTCACAATTACAAGTCATAAGTCTAAGAATCTCTCAGAACTCAGCTGTAGAAGACATTTTTATAAGATCCAACAAGTCTTCAAATTGTATGAAAACTTCTCAAAAGTATAAAACATAAAGCAAAAAGGCTTTAAAATGTGACCGGTGTTGGTGGGGATGTCATGTTTCGAGGGACTAACTGCTAGAGAAGGAGCAGAAGCACAGTGGCTAGGAAGTCCGGAGCTCAGTGATGTGTTAGCATCCGCAGCTGTGAGGTGAGCTTCGGCTGTGGCTGTGCACTTGGTAGCTACCTGATCAAGTGTACAAGTTACTAACAAGTGTATTACCCATGAACTGATAGTGGTTTTTAAAAAAAAAAAAATTTAAATTTTTAAACAACTACTTTTTGAGAGAACACAAAATTAAATCTTAAGAGCAAACATGGATTAATTTTAATCACAAAAATTAGATTTATCTTTCTGTCCAAGAAAGGAGGCTTCAAAATTTGACAGTAGGGGTTGAACGTAGCTTGGGGACATAGCACTTGCCTGTCATACTCAAGGCCCTAAATTCTATCCCCAGTACCACAAAAAGAGAGAAGGAGGGAGGGAAGAAGGGAAAAAGAATTCATGACAAAATAATTCATGTTTATATTCAGTAAGATAAATTTTTTAAAATGAGTGTGTATCAATAATATACTATCTTTTCAAATACATACTATCATTTAATCAACCTTTAAAAAAATACATAATTAGTAAAATAATGTAATCTCATTTACCATTTCTCATTTTGAAAATGGTGAAAATTAGTAAATCTAATACATTTTTTGACAAGTCACTTTCAAATTATTGGACATTAATACTAAAATTTCATTTTTAACTTTTTTTGTTTGTTTGTTTTTGTTTTGTTTTGTTTTTTCGAGACAGGGTTTCTCTGTGTAGCCCTGGCTGTCCTGGAACTCACTCTGTAGACCAGACTGGCCAGACCAGACTCAGAAATCCGCCTGCCTCTGCCTCCCAAGTGCTGGGATTAAAGACGTGCGCTACCACCACCCGGCTCATTTTAACTTTTGACTAACATATTAGTGACTATTTTCAACAGTGTCTAGATGAAATAGATTCTTTTTTTATTAGAAGGGTTATTTATTTTTAAAAAGATATTTCCGAGAATTACATAAGCCTAAAAGCTATTTTAAATTTTTATATTATTTCAAGGTATGAAACATTTGTATTGTATATATATATATACACACACATACACACACACACACACACACACATTTGTATTGTATTTGTGAACATTTGTATTATATATATATATATATATGTGCAAAACCGGGAAGTTAAGAAAAATTACAGTGAAAATTAGATGACTTCTTACAGGATAAATTGCTGTTTAATTAGCTGAAATTATATTTCAAAAACAAACCTGAATATATATAATGCAGAACTACAGGCTGTGATCTGAGAACATAACCACACAGACCTAAATTAACCAGTAGACTTTGAATGAATGGTTCTCTGACCATTGCCATATCTTCAAAGTACTAACACAGATCCTCACTTAAGAAACACCCTTTAAGGAATCCCTTCTCAGTGGCCTAAAATCAAACTTAGTAGGCAAAAATTCACATGAAGGAAGTCAAAGAAATTTATTTCTAAATGGCAAAATGGTTAAATAGATGAGACCTGAATCAGATACTTCTGAATTCCAAACTCACACCTACACCAGTTCTCACGAATAAAAAGATAATTACAATATCCACCTCACCAGACTCTAGTTAGTACCAAATGAGATAATGCTAGTATGTGCTAACATAATGTTAATCCCATAACAACCACCTCAATCAATAACCTTCAAAAATAATTTAAAAGGTTGATGAAAAAAGTTTAATGTCCAAACAAAACTATCTTTACCCCTAATTGAAGGAAGAAAAACATAGCATAAAAATAAAATATTTGGAGCAGGTAAGATGACTCAATTGGTAAAGCACCTGCCACACAATCCTACTGACCTAAATTCAATCCTAAGAACCTACATAAATGTGGAGCGAGACAACCAAATCCACAACACGGTCCCCTGACCGCTATAAAAGTACCAAGGCACTCATGTGGGCCACACATATCCTACACACAATAAGAGTTTTATTTTCCTTTTAAAGGTACAATCTACCTATAAAATTTTGAGATCATTGAAGATATATCAAAGAAAACATTGTAAGTTTTTAATAGTAGGTCAATATTGTCAATGTACTCAAATCTGAAAAAATATGGGAAATACAAGATCTCTTAAGTGGTTGTTTTATATTAATTTATTTACTTCTCTTGAATTTTTTTTTTTTTAATTCAGGATAAGGGGAGTTGTTTGGGATTTTGTTTTGAGATAGGGTCTCTCTATGCAGTCCCAGCTGTCCTGGAAATCTCTTATGTTGACTAGGATGGACTCGAACTCACATAACTCCACCTGTTCCTACCTCTCGAGTTCTAGGACTCTGTTCTGGGACTAAAGGTATGCACCACATCTGTCAATTCAGGATTATCAATATGAACAAACACACTACACATTAAGGTCATAATGCTGGACACAAAATTTTATAATCAAGTAATTTTAAGTACAGAAATAAAAAGGAAAGCAAATTACCTTTGTACAATAAAGCATCCAAAGTTCAAACAGCCTTTCTCTGGCTGCCATTCTGGCTTTTCACTCTGGCACTTTAATATTTCCTCAAAAAGAAGGTTCAAGACCACATCATGTTATTTTATTTTCCAAGTTTCTCAGCCGTTACAGTAAAGCTCAAAGCGGTGGAATAAACAAAAAATATGGAGAACAAATAGACTGTCTCAGGTCAATAAGAGTTAATTTCAGTCCAACACTTCTTCATCAGTGGTAACTGGCCTCGTAAATACGTCTGTGAAATACAAAAATACCCAAAGTTTTTTTAAGCCATATTTGAAAAAAAATCCAGATTTCTGCCTTGCTAATCCCATTCAGAGGGATAAATTTTTAATGTGATTAGATATTCTAGAAACTCCTATTTGGCACACAACTAATGATCAACACAAAATACTAAAATCTTCCAGGAGATTCACAACCAAAACTGCGATAGATGGAAAGGACTCCCTACTTACGTTTTCCCTTAACCAGGAGCACAGATCAAACACAACAAATGTCTGAGATTTCTCGCCTGCTTCTTAAAAGTTGCTGGGAATGTTTGCTGCGTTGCAGGGCAGGGCGTGGGGGGAGGGCCCGAGGAATTCCTGGTTTGTTTGTTTTAAGCATCCAAACACTGAAAGTCACCCTGCCTACCTGGCCTCCACCTCTCCACCCAAGAAGAAAGGGGCTCGCACACCGCGGCAAGGACCACCTCCCGGGGGAGCCCCCAGCCCCCGCCTCGCAGCGGTCCGGGGACCTTTCCATTTCCTCCCCGCGTCCCCGTTAAGAACAAGAGAGACAAACTTCGGGCGTGCCAATCAACTTCAGAAGCGGCCCCGAGCGCTCTGGGACCCAGACCCGGGACCCACGCCAACCGGCCGCAGCCAGAGCCGCCCGGGCCGGCCGCGCCCCCTCGCCCGCCGCCGCCGCCGCCCCTCCGGCTGCAGCCCTGCGCCTCACTCGCCCGGGCCCTCCCGCCCGGCGGCAGCCTCCGCCCGACCTCGGCGTTCCCTCACCGCGCTCACAGGCCGGCCACCGCCACCCCGCCGCGGGCAAACTTGCTGCCCTCCGCCCTGCCCGCGGCGAAGCCCCGTGTCACCCCGAGCGGGCGGGAGGCGGAGGCGGGGCAGCGCCGACGCGAGGCGGGAGGAGCCAGGGGCGGAGCAGCCCCTCGGCTAATCATTCCGGCCTCTCGGGATTTACCCGGCCCTCCGGCAGCCGCTCCTCAAGGGCCGCTCAGCCCCGAAGCCCCGCCCCCGGCATGCCTGCGCAGCCGCAGTGGCTTCAGCTCCCGGCTCCGAAAGCGGTCAGAGCCAGCATGGGCACTCAGGTCAGTATTCTCCCAACTGGACGTGAGGACCGACGTGCTGACGTCGCGCCCCGCCTCTGCTAGGTGGGGCGGACGGAACTTTCCTCTCCAGATGTCGCCTCTGCGAATCAGCTGAGGGCCGGCCACTCAATGGGTGGCTTCTACAGAGGATTTCGATTTATTTCCTTGTAGAAATGGGATTGGTCCTGGGACAGAGCTCAAAAGCAAAAAAGAAAAAAATCTTTCCTGTACTTGTGTTAGTGCCTTTGTACTGTCACTGCCATTCTGTGTCTGTTCCAAGGAGCTTGCTCTACCAATATCTTGAAATGAGTTCCGTCTTAAAGAAAAAGAAGCAAAAGGCAGTCTTATTAGCTGCACCCAACTTTCTTAAATTTGTTGTTGTTTTAAGGGAGGAGGAAAGCGTAAGATTAACCATGTTTTAAATCTAAACAAGAAACTATTGTGAAATTTTTTCAAACATAAAAAATTAAGTATTAGAGCAGCTGAGCATCCGAGATGCCCTGTGTTTGATTCCTAGCAAGCACACACAAAGAAACAAAGTAGTAAAATCAACTTCTCTATGTAATCACTAAGCTTCAGAAATAATCAAAGCCACCTTGAAGAAACAGGTCTGTGATCTAGCACTTAGGAGACAGAGGCAGAGAGATAAGGAGTTCAAAGCTGACATCGACCACCTAGCAAGTCTGGGACCAGCCTGTGCCACATGAGAATTTGCCACAAAAGAAAAGATGAAGAAAGGAAAGGGAGGGAGATGACTTGCTATGCAAGCCAGACCTCCTGAAATGGGAGATGGAGACAGGAGGGCTAGCATGTAGTAAGTAACCTGTTCACAAAAAAAGAGACCCTAGCTCACTAACTAGAAGGCAAGAACCTACTCATAAAAATTATCCTCTGACGTATACACATGCACAATAAATAAATAAGTGTAAAGCTACTACTAATGCCAACATGGGGGGTTCACTATGTGACCTTTGTTTTTAAAATATACTAATGCCCCCACAAGCTCTGCATGTGGTCTTGTGCCACATATGTTTGTGTTCCCTCAGAGGCCAGAATATATCTGATCCCTGGGAGCTGGAGGCGGAGGCCTCCTGACATGGGTGCTGGGAGTATTGTCTCAAGAGCTACAAATGCTCTTAACCACTGAGCCATCTCCCAGCCTCTCGTCTATTTTCATCTATGATTAATCTACAAGTTTTTCTTGTCAAGATTCACAGAATTAAGGTTTCAGTTTTGCAGACCATGCTGTAGCTTGAATATCAAAGATGAAAATAAATTTTGTGATACTGTCACCAAAGCAGAGTTCCTGTTACCCTTCACAGCAAACACCAATAAGTAGAGAACAGGAATTGACTCATTAAGCTTTAGTGACATTATTTAGAAAGCCTGTGATCTGAGGAGACAACTGATTAACAGCCTACTCACTCACCTTCTGATCTCCAGCCAGTTGGCTAGAATGGAATGGAAACAGAGGCAGTCAGTCATTCCAAAGTTTACTCTTCCTTCTCTGGTCAGGTGGGCCTTGTCTCTGAAATTCTCAGTGTTAGAGCTTCTCTGTGTGCTTATTCATTCTCTCTTTCTCTTTCTCTCTTTCCCACCTCCCACCTCACTGAACCAGGGACCTCCTCTCCCACCTATGCCCGACAATGCCATCCTCCACTACATATACAGCTCAAGTCATGGGTCCCTCCCTATGTGCTCCCAGGCTGGTGGTTTAGACCCTGGGAACTCTGGTATGTTGGTATTGTTGCTCTCCCCATGGGGCCTGAAAACCCTTTCAGCTCATTCAGTCTTCTTTCTAACTCCTCCATTGGGAACCCCATGATCAGTTCAATGGTTAGCTGTGAGCATCCACCTCTGTATATGTCAGGCTCTGGCAGACCTTTAAGGAGACAGCTCCTGTCAGCATGCACTTCCTGACATCCACATCAGTGTCTACCTTTGGTGACTGTACATGGGATGGATACCCAGGTGGAACAGTCTTCTGACGGCCCCTCCTTCAGTTTCTGTCCCATGATTTGTCTCCATATTTGCTCCCATGAGTATTTTGTTACTCTTTCTAAGAAGGGCCAAAGCACCCACACTTTGGTCTTCCTTATTCATGTGGTCTGTGAGTTGTATCTTAGATATTGCAAGAAGGCAGGAAAGTCATGTAACACAGAAACATTTCAAATTAGTTCAACATTTGATTTTAACTTGCCTTTCAGTAGTGGTGTGCCCAGAAACCTTTTACTGTTGTAGACTATAATGTCACAACTCAAACTTTAAGAGGTTGGGATCTATCAGGCTTATCATGTCAAAGTTAAGGGGAAAGAGCATCCAAGCCAAATGGTAAAACACAGCAGGTAGTAATGTTGCAGGATATTTTATCACACTGTAAACCCTGAGATTGTGTATTTACTGAAAAAACCTGTTTCTAGTTATGGTGTAGCTCAGCCTTAACCCACACTTTTTTTGTTGTTGTTGTTGGTTTTTTTTTTTTGTTGTTGTTTTGTTTTTCGAGATGGGGTTTCTCTGTTGTAGTCCTGGCTGTCCTGGAACTCACTCTGTAGACCAGGCTGGCCTCGAACTCAGAAATCCACCTGCCTCTGCCTCCCAAGTGCTGGGATTAAAGGCATGCACCACCACCGCTAGCCCACACTTTTAATCCCTAGTAATGAAGGTAAAGTTAATTTGTAGAAGAAAGTACCCATGTTTGAAAGTGGTATCTAACTGAGTAGCAGACAAAGTGATGAATCAGAGAAAAATTTGACAGAATAGGATATGCCCAACTCTCACAAGAAGAGAGAGGAAAGGAAGGCTACTTGAGGAGCAGTGCAGGCAGAGAAGAGAGGAAGAAGAAGGAGGCCATTTTACTGGAAGAGTTTTACAGAAACAGGGCACAAAGAAAGAACAAACCAGAGAATGAGAAGGAGCCAGAAGATTCGCACAGATTGCTACCGTTAGTTTGAAATCAAACAGAGCAATTCAGGAGAGGCAGACAGAAGCCAGATTGAATCAGGATGGAGAGGAATTTTGAGCCAGAACAACAGAGTTGACTAGCTAGGCAGGAACAGAAAAAGCTACAAAGGGTGAACTTTGTACTTACTCGGCAGTAAGTTTCAGAAGATGAAAACATTCTAGGCCTAGATTAGATTGTATGAAGGCTAGAAGCTTCCAGGACTAGGACTAGGCTACCAGACAGGCAGTAAGCCTCAGAGATCACAATTACATCAGGCGATTAAAAGTTACTTTTACAGAGTAAGCCCTTTAGGTCAGTGCAACAGCATTGGCTGAGGAGATGGCTAAGGAGAAAAAACACTCCCTCTAGGAGATGCCACACTCTAGTCTTCAGCTACACTATACACTTCCAGTTGCTACGGCCAAGAATCTAGAAAGTATTTTCCTCATACATTTCAATTCTTCGAATGTATCTTCAAAATATATTTGGAGTTGAGCCATTTCTCTATTCTATCACCACCACCGCCACCTGCGAGTGAGCTCTACTCAGTCTTTTCTGGATTGCTGTGACAGACTTCCTATACATCCCACTGCCTCTGACCATGCCTTCCCCTCCCACCCAACCCCCCACTGGCTCTACCTACTGGCTTATTCTCAACATGACCAAGAGATCTACAAGACCTATCCCCAGAACCCACATGCTGGCTCTAAAATGACTGTTAACGCCAATTCCAGGAGATCCAATGCCCTCTTTTTTCTTCTTTGTGCACCAGGCACACATGTGGTACACAGACACTCATACAGGCAAAGCACTCACTCATAATATAATCCTGGGTTTTGTTTTCTGGGTCTTTTTTGTTGGTAATGATGTTTTGTTTTGTCGAGACAAGTTTCTCTGTGTAGCCCTGGATGTCCTGTAACTCCATCTGTAGACCAGGCTGGCCTAGAACTCAGAGATCTGCCTGCCTTTGCCTCCGAGTACTGGGATTAAAGGCGTGTACTTATGCCCAGCTATAAGATATATATCTTTGAATGTCAAATGCTGATTTTTGACCCAGTGGGCTGGATAGAACAGCAATGCAACCACACAAGCTCCAGGAGACACCAATGCTTCAGAGTTACAGCCTGTGCAGTTCACAAAAGACGAATGTTGCTTCGTTTTAGAAGTGATGCTGAGGGAGCTGCATGTATTGACAAGCCTAGTCCTATGCTCCTTCCCTTGGGACCAGTGACATAGATAGTGAAGTAGTGTAGAAATCTTTAATTCCAATTCTGGGTTTCTACCCCTCCTTTGAGCATTCAGTTTCAGGATTAAAAACACATGGAATCTTTATATTTACAATAAGCCTTATTAAACAGCACAAGAGCTGAGCAGATATCTACCTTCTATGCTGTTAGAATCTACTTTCCTAACCCTAAGTTTTTACTTACTATGTTTCATTTGAGCTGCTCGTAACTCCAATTGGCCAGCCCTCAGGACCACATTTTCATGATCACCTAACCCACGGTGACTTTTTCTTCCTCCTCACCTTCTTTTCCTTGTGGTTATCCTCCAACCCCCCAGGCCCAGGAACCCTAAACCCCTGCCTATACGTCTTCTGCCCAGCTATTGGCTGTTGGCATCTTTATTCACCAACCAGAAATAACTCGGGGGGGAGGGTCACACAGCTCACTTGGGTCTACAGGCAGTCTGTGGGCCAACAGGTCTTGGGGGCCTGCATTACAATACACAGTAAAAAACCTCAAACTTGAAGAAATAGTGTTTGCGTGTGGAATAAACCAAGTCAATTGCTATGTGTCATCGTTGATTGCCTTACTAAAGCTACACTGAGGAAGAAAAGTTTTCATATTGTCTTTGAGGAGTCTATTAGTAGGGACCCTAGCTTCTTCTTAAGTTTCATACAGTCTTCTGCCTTTAGATAGCATGCAGCTACCAAGATGAGGACAGCTGGTTTCCCAGAAGCAGGCCCAAGCTTTGGGTTCCTCAGAAGGCCCAGCAGGCCCAGCAGTACCGCTTGTGCCTTTCTCAGCTATGTAGCTGCAGATCCCCTTTTCCTGATATTCCTCAAGGTAAACATGTTTACTGCCTCGAGACCACATTTCCCTAATAAGCCTGTGATCCAGCAGCTTCTAAAAAAGCCTGGATGTTTATATTGAAAGCAGAACTGAGGCCCAATTTTCATTGGCAGAAGGCTTCCACATTAACTTAAAGGGTCTTGTGTGAGTCTACTATGCTTAAAATTTTTCTCAGTTAGCCAGGTGGGGACGATGGTGGCTTTAATCCAATACTCAGGAGGCAGAGGCAGTATCTCTGAGTTCCAGGCCAGCCTGGTCTACCAGTGAGTTCCAAGACAGCCAGGGCTACAAAGAAACCGGGTCTTGAAAAACCAGAAAAAGGAAAAAAGAAGAAGAAAAAGAAAAAAAAGGCTTCTCAATTGATGGCAAGACTGAGAAGTTCAATTCACCTCACCAAGTTTCAATTTACCAGATGTAACCTCAGAATTAATATATAAATTCAATTAACACATAATGAAAAATACAACTACTAAGGTAGTTGGACTGTTCCTATCTTTTACACAAGGCATTATCTTCTATAGAAAAGATGACGTTTTGAGGACAGAAGGCATGACTCAGTGGATGAGTACTTACCTGACATGCTGAAGCCTTGGGTTCGATCTCCAGCACTAGAAAAGGGAAACTGTACAAAGTGTCAAATAATATTCTTCTGGTAGCTGGTTCAGGATTTAAAACAAGTAAAATTAATTAGATTAACTTAATAAGTAATGTCATCTTGTTTAACAGCCTGTATACATCCACATCTACTACGGGCAGCCTGCCACTGAAACAGATTCTACTATAAAGCAGTTTCTATTGGACAGAACTGGGGAAACCATTGCATTCTCTTCCCTAAGTTCCTCTCTTCTCAATCTTGTCTACATTTCCTGGGGGTAGATTGGTGTCTGTCCTCAATTTAGGGGAGATTCTTAGCCATTATTACTTCGAATACTGCTTCTATTCCTTTCTTCTGGGATTTCCATTGCATACATACAGCAATGTGTAATAAGGCCACTGTTTTGTGATGTCCTGATCCGCTTTTTCAGTATTCTTTCTCTTTGTTTTCAAGTTTTGAAGTTTCTATCGACACTCCCTCAAGCTCAGAAATTGTTGCCTCAGACATGTCCAGTGTACTAATAATTTTTCTTTTTTTTTAAATCTTTGTCTTTTAATTTTTAAATTAAATTTGTTCATTTTATTTTATGTGTGAATATTTTGCCCACATGTATGTCTGTGTCCCATGTGAGTGTGCGGTGCCCTTGTAGAACACAAGAAGACATGGGATTCCTTAGACTGGATGTTTGTGAACCACCATGTGGATACTGGGAATTGAACCCAGGTCTTCTGCAAAAGCAGCAAGTGCCCTTGACCACTGAGTCATCTCTCTAGCTCTCTTTTATCCTGAAATCCCCATTTTTCTGTTTACATTGCTGATGTGTTCTTACATGCTGAATGTTATCTCCCAAGCAAGTCAGTTATTTTAAATTCCCTATGTAATAATTTTGACATCTCTAATATAGTTCAGATCTATCTCTTCATGTATTTTTTTTATTTGTCTTTAAAAATACTTTTTTAAGTTTTTGTCCTTCTAATTTACTTAGACAGAGTCTCATGTATCACAGGCTGGTGTTGATATACTATATTCAAGGATGACCTTGAATTTCTGACCTTTCTGCCTGAATCTCCAAGTGCTGGAATTATAGGCCTCAGCTACCTCCACTTAGGTAGCTACATTTATCTAGGCTTGAACCCAGGACTTTACACATATTAAGCAAGCACTTTGCCAATAGAGTTAAGTCTCCAGTTCTTAATTTTTCTTGATAGCTAGACATGATTTACTTATCAAAAGGTATTTCTCTATCTGTCTTTTAAAGATTAATTCATTTTTATATGTGTGTGGGGGAGTGAGAGATGTCAGAGTGAGATCAGAGGACAGCTTTGGAAAGCTGATCTTCATTCCCACCTTATTGGAGGAGGGCCTCTGTTGTCTTTGTTACTTTGCAGCATTCTCAAGGCCAACTGGCCTACCAGCTTTGGGCTTTTCCTCTCCCTGCCCCTACCTACCATCTTGTCTAGGAGGACTGTTATTCCAGATACACAGCATTCTCTTTCCATGGATTTTGAGACTTGAACTCTGGGAATCTGCACAGTTGGCAGGTTTGTGTGTGGAGCCATCTCCTCACCTCAGTATGTACATCTTCAGCAGTGTGGTCAGTTAGGGGTGGAGGCAAGGAACCCTGAGACATGTTATAGGGTTATGGGGTATCCACCATGGAAAACTACGGGGACATGACTAATCCAGTAGGAAACTTTCATTAGCCAATCTTCAACTACACTGGGTGTTGAGTATCCTAATGTAGCGCTGAGCCTCTCTCAGGGTGAGCTTTGAGCACAAAAACCATATGCTGGGGTGACACACTTCAGTTCACAGGAACAGTTAGCCAAAAGTGGAACTACACAAGCCAAAAAGCAAGGTTAGTACATTGAAAGACTTTCCCTGAACTTTCCCTGGACTTTGATGGATTAGGCCTTTGGTAGGTGGTGCTGTCTACATGTGGAGTTTTATAGAGTAGATGGTACTTCCATCGTGGAGTCTGTTGTGCTAGGGTCTGAGGGCCTACTAAGGTATAGAGGCAGGTTACAATACTTTAGTCTTTTAGTGAGTTCATACCTCTGGTCTGTGAATTCATAAGTACTTCTTGGCAGTCTTTACAGGGGACAGGAAGACGAGGGTAGACTAGAGTTAAGCTTTTGTCTTCTCTCATATAGAAGCCTAAGGCTGGTGGGAGTCAGGTCATGCTGTTCCCCAGGTTAACTGGGCTCTCAGAAAACTCAGATTTTAGCCAGCAGTTTCTCTTGATAGCAAGATGCTTATTTCACAGTGGCCCTTGCTTCCCTCTCTCTGTTAGATCTAAAATGTAATGGAACTCTTGGAAGGTCATGTCTCAGGTATAAGAAGAGCGCCCTCATACCTCCTTCCCCTGAAGGTTTTAACTGAGAAGGCAACTGTGAGCTTCCAGCAATGTGTTAATTACAGTTCACATCTTCCTGCTCTGGCCCGGTTCCTGTGGGGAGGTTCCTGATCTAAGAATAGCTGATGATTTTTTTTCCAGTCACTTCAGCCTTTTATTTTTCGTTGAAAGAGTCTCCTCACTGGAAATGCAGTCCCTTCCTTTTTAGTAGGTCCCATATATTAGTCAAACAAGCTTCCGAAAACACTCTGATTATGATTATACTGTTTGGAATGTGGGTGTTACCAAAAGAGCTCTTGCTCAGCCACCTGTTTACAGATGCTTTTATCAAAATAGATTACCCTCCCCCACTTTTTTTCCTTTCCTTTTTCTTTTTGGTTTTTCTGAGACAGGGTTTCTCTGTGTAGCCCTGGCTGTCCCGGAACTCACTCTACAGACCAGGCTAGCCTCAGACTCAGAGATCTGCCTGCCTCTGCCTCTTCAGTGCTGGGATTAAGGGAATTCATCACCATTACCATCAAATAAGAGATTCTTAAAGGAGGAAAGTTGGTTTAACAGAAAGAGATGCAGCAAGGAACCACAATGATTCCAGAAGGTCCTACTGGAAAATGTACCTAAGTAAGGCCCTCAAGATATGTAGGGACTTTTGTGGCCAGAGAAAAAGAATACTTCAGAGAAGACCTTGGGAAAGAGCTTGGGTTCCCAGGATATTTTCCTCCTCAGTTTAAGGGGGAATTACTTGACCAGTCTACCTGGTGGAAGCAGCCAGGAGATGAGGGTGGGGGCAGATATAGGCAGTAGCCAGCTCAGTGGTCCCTGAATGATTTAAATTCCATTCTGTGTCAGTTAGGGGTTTTAAGCATGGATGTAACAGGATGAAAATTTTCACCCCTGGGATCTCTTTGTTAGTTACATCCACTTCAAAAATAACTTCATTATTTTATGTGTACGGGTGTTTTGCCTTTATGTATGTATGATTATATACTATGTACATGCCTGATGCCCATGGAGGGCAATAGAGAGCATTGCATACTCTGCAAATGAAGTTACAGATGGTTGTTTGCCCCTGTGTATATCATAGAACTTATGATACCTTGCCCATGTTAACATGCATGTGCATGCATGCATGCATGCATACATGCTCTCTCTTTCCTTTTCTCTCCCTTACACACTCAGACACACACAGAGACACACACAGAGACACATACTCCGTGTGTGTGTGTGTGTGTGTGTGTGTGTGAGAGAGAGAGAGAGAGAGAGAGAGACAGACAGACAGACAGACAGACAGAGAGACAGAGGGGCAGAGGGGCAGAGAGAATGCACAAACTGGACTGAAACATGAAGGAAAACCTTCATTGATAAAAAAACTTCCCATGGTGGCAGGAAGTTAACTAAAAGTTCAAATTTCACTTCCACCTTTCACAGCAAATACCTTTAATGAAGGAGAAAAAGAAAGGAAATTACAGGAAACTGTAAGAGTTATCTTTTTTTTTTTTTTTTTTGCTTTTCAAATTTTCTTTTAAAAAATAGGAAGAATGGAACATTATGAGTTGGGGATGATGATGATGATGATGATGGATGATGATGATGATGATGATGATGATTTATTCTAAGAAAGCTACTCCCTTGAAGGTCAACTGCTCTGATTCAAATTCTAAAAGCCTTTACTGTCCAACTTGCAACATTTTTTTCTTACAACCATATAATAAGAAAAAAATGAAATTGGGCTGTGTATATGGTTAGGTAGGTAGTGGTGCTTGCGCACAAGCATGAAGACCTGAGTTCAAATCCTCCAAGTTCAATTTTAAAAGCTAGGTATGGGCACGTGCATGCCTGCAACCCCAACACTGTGTGGGAGCTGAGACAAGAGGATCAATGTGGCCTGCTGGTCAGCCAGCTTAGCTCCAGGTTCAGCAAGAGACCCTGCTTCAAGGGATTAGAATAGAGAAGCAGTAGAGAAGAACCTGATATTTCCCTGACTCCATATGTGCACACATGGGCATATACATTTTCACACACACTTGCCCATGAACCTCATACACACATATACATACACTCATACATCCTACATACACACACACACACACACACACACACACACACACACACACACATACACACACACACACACACACACGGGAAAAATATCTTTCTGCCATCTCTATTATTGTGTCTGCTGTACGACTACACATCTCTATTAAAATTCCCCTACGTTTTCTATAGGAAGAAACAAAGAACGTATGCTGTTTCTTTAAATTTCTAAAATAGATTTTATTTGTATAATTTGTAACTATGCAGGTATGTATATGTGCATGGGGATATTCGTGTGTCAATACAAATGACTAGGAAAGCCAGAGACAGCATATTCCCTAGAACTGGAGTTATAGAAAGCTGAGCCTCCTGATGTGAGTGCTGGAACTGAACTCCAGTCCTCAGAATAACAGCAATTTCTCTTAACCACTAATCACTGAACCATGTCTCCTCACCCTCGCTTTCAAGTTTTTTTCTTTAAAAAGTATTTATTTATTTATTTATTTATTTATTCTTATTTTTTTACTTATTCACTTTATATCCCACTCACGGCTCCCTTCCTGGTCACCCCCTCCCATAATCCTGGCCCATTCCACCACTCCCCTTCTCCTCTGAGTATGCCCTGGACATCCCCCAACCCTGATACATCAAGTATCTGCAAGGCAAGGCACAGCCTTCCCCACTGAGGCCAGACAAGGCAGCCCAGCTACAGGAACATATCCCGTGTACAGGCAATAGCTTTTGGGCTAGTCCTCACTCAGAAGTGTTCAGTGTTTTCCCTACATGTATGTATATGGACCATGAGAGTGCCTGGTGCCTAAGGAGGCCAGAAGTGGATATTACATCTTGCCTTAGTTTAGGTTTCTAGTGCTGTAATAAAATACTGGCCAAAAGCAACTTGGGGAGGAAAAGGTTTATTTAATCTTATTTTCTGCATAACAGTCCATCATCAAAGGTAGTCAGGGAACTCAAGGCAGAAATCTGGAAGTAGAAGCTGAAGCAGAGACCATGGAGGAGTGCTGCTTCCTGCCTTATTCCTCAGAGCTTGCTTAGCCTGCTTTCTTATACAATCCAGGCCCACATGCCCTAGAGTAGCACTGCCCAAAGTGAGCTGGACCTTCTCCCATCAATCACGAATCAAGACGGTACCCCACAGACATACGTAAACACCAATCCTATGGAGGTATTTTTCTCAATTAAGATTCCTTCTTCTTAGCCAGACAGTGGTGGTGCACACCTTTGTCTCCTCCCATCACTTTAATCGCATGGACTGAACTCAGGTTTGCGGGCTTGGTGACAAGCACCTCTACCCACAGAGATAATTTCCTGACTCTCAGCTTTCCTTAATATTAACCTATTAGCAGTCCTAGGAACTGTATCTGCTCCTGTTTTCACACGCTTGTTTCAACATCTTTCTTCGTTTGATTTTTAGCATATTCTGCTATTTCTATTTTACTAATGCTGTGGACTAATTATCATTACCTTGTGTTTAAATGTTGAGATCTGGATTCTGGGGAGTAAATGATTAAAATTATGACTCATAGGATTTTACTGTTTTATAGATCAATTTATTTATTTATTTATTTATTTATTTTTATTTTTATTTTTATTTATTTTTTTTTTTTTTTGGTTTTTCGAGATAGGGTTTCTCTGTGTAGTCCTGGCTGTCCTGGAACTCACTCGGTAGACCAGGCTGGTCTCGAACTCAGAAATCCACCTGCCCCTGCCTCCCAAGTGCTGGGATTAAAGGCGTGCGCCACCACTGCCCGGCGTAGATCAAATTTTTAAGAAGTAATAAAAATCACTTTAAGGACAAAGAAACCCTGTCTTGAAAAAACAAAAAAGAAAAGAATTTTAAGAGAAAATATAGGTCTCAGATCCAGCAATTCCTGATTAACTTAACCATTTGACACATATTATGCAGTCTCAACTTTACTTGTTTCACTATTTAAAAAGAAATTGTTTTATTTTGTTTTGTTTTTTCAAGACAAGGTTTTTCTGTATAACAGAGCACTGGCTGTCCTGGACTTGCTTTATAGACCATGCTGTCCTCAAACTCACAGAGATCTGCCTGCCTCTGTCTGCCTAGTGCTAGGATTAATGGCATGCACTACCATGTCTGTCCAAAAAAAAGAAATTTTTGACGTAAAACTGGAGTTACATATGGTTGTGAGCTGACACGCATATACTGGGAATCAAACCTAGGTCTTCTGAAAGAACTAGTGCTCTTAATAGCTGAACCATCTCTCCAAGTACATGAAAACATATTTTAAGATTTGTGCCAGCCAAAAACAAACCAAAAACATCAATAGACTGAAAGAGACAAAAATGTAAATAATTTATGTAGAATTAAAATTTTTCAACCATATAGAGAAGGCACAAGAAAATATGTAAGACCATTACAGGGGAATTTTATAAAATGTTTTATTTTCATTTTAGGCATATATATATGCACACATATACATATACATACTCATATATATGTGTGTGTGTGTGTGTGTGTGTGTGTGTGTGTGTGTGCCACTTGTATGCCTGGTACCCCAGAAAACCAGAAAGAATTCTTTGGAACTGGAGTTACAGACTATTATGAGCTGAATATAGGAGCTGGGAACTGAACATCCAGTATTCTTAACCACTGAGCCATCTTTCCAGCCCCAAGTTTTAGAACTTTTAAAATACAGACTTTTAACTTTTTTGAGATAGGGTCATACAGTGTAGTTCTGCTGGCTGGCCTTGTACTTGCTGTGTAGCACAGGCTAGCTTTGAAAACTCCTCTTGTGTCAGCCACCCAAGTACTAGGATCTACATTACTTTGGTTCCCATTGTTTGTGAACATTTCTTTACAACGTTCCATGCAGGGCCAGATCTCTCTTCAAGAATTAAGACTCTTACTTCCTTTGTATATTTCTCTCTAATGATCCCAGCAACTCCCCAAGTCAACCTCTGCCCTCCCTGCCCATCACCTTTCCTTTTTCTGGCTTATCTTGAGTAGTCACCAGAAACTGTAGCTGACGAGTTCTTGCCAGATGCTCTTACATTCTGAGCTTAAGTGTCTGTGTGCTGAGAAGAAAGGGGTATGTGAACCTGGCTGAGCAGGTTATACAGTTCCAGGTCATACAAGGTCAACTCACCGCAATGAGGACCAGGGTTGACCATGCTGGGTGGTGTGCACTTCTGTGTGGCATGCAGGTGAGCAAGTTTCCCCAGGCAGAAGGAACTCTGAAATGCTCATAGCTCTCCTGCTATGAGCAGGATTTCCTGCAGGACACTGCTATGAAGGTGGGTTTCCCATAGACAGTGAAGGTTCTGAGCTGGACGTGATGGCTCAACTCAGGCGGTAGTGCAGTGGATTGGGACTTAATGATTGGCTACTTATCTAAGTCTAGGTCCTAGACAGAGGTGGAAGATCTATCTAGCAGAACTTGAAGGTCTTAAAGCTCACTGTGGTCTGTTAGGCCTCATTGGACCCCTGTCCTCTATTTGACTGACACTGGGGCATGGAGACTGCTGTATCATTTATAACCTCTCAAAGCAGACAGTAGTTGAAAGGCTCTGTAACGGGTTCTTCAGATACCTGGTATCTTAGTTAGGGTATCATTGCTGTGAAGAGACACCATGACCAAGGCAACTCTCATAAAGAAAACATTTAATTGGGGTTGGCTTACCGGTTCAGAGACTCAGTTCATCATCAACATAGTCGGAAACATGGCAGCATCCTGGCAGATGTAGTACTGGAGAAGGAGCTGAGAGTTCTACATCTTAATCAGAAGGCAGCTAGGAGCAGATTGTTCCACACAGCCTGGAGGAGGGTCTCTTTCACACTGGGCAGAACCTGAGCATAGGAAACCTCAAACCACTTCCTCCAACCACGACATACCTCCAAGTAGTGCCAATACCTATGGGCCAAGCATTCAAACACATGAGTCTATGGGAGTCATACCAATTCAAACTACCACACCTGGCCTGTATAGGAGCCAATTTGCTCAGGATGGATGGCTTCTAGTTACTTCCAAATACTGAACAGAGTTTAGCTACACCATTGTCAGGATGACCCTACAGAAATCCTCAGCTTCTTACAGCACAAAGGAGTAAACTTCTTTCCTTCTTGACTTTCTCAGAGGGAGGCAAGCAACTTGTCATGCTTGTCTTCCATGATGTACATGTAGGAGACCTGTATGAGAGCCAATGGCTGTTTGGTCTCATCCTGAAACCATTCGCTTTTTGTTTCTCCATGAGCAGTCTCTGATTTCATCACCAAGGACTGAACTGCCCTTGTCCTGTAGAACATTCTTGGCTAAACCCAGCTATTGGCATTCTACCTCCTAGGACTGTGTCAAGCCTGTAGTGTACAGTCTGGTGGGTCCTCCAGTTGTTCATTACAGTGGCAGTAGAAGGAAGGTGAAGACCTAGCCTGCATTATTGCCTGTGGGTCCAGTTGCATCCCCAGCACTGGAAATAGATGATGCCTTATCCTTCAGCAGGCTTTGCCCAGCCAGCTCCAAGAGTCTCCATAGTTCCCACAAGTTCATGCTGGTGAATGTGCTCTAAAAGTAATCATGAAGGTGGGTGTTTCTTCGGCTCACTGTCCTGCTTACCTAAACAGCCTTCCAGCCTGCAAGCCACTAGAGGTCTACTGCTGCCCATTCTAGTACACAGGGATATAGGTTAACATTTTTAAAATATTGCCTCTCTTCTAGTTTATTTATAGAGTAAATTTTATCCCAGTTAAAATAATAATATATGCTTGGCATTGGTGGCGCATGCCTTTAATCCCAACACTTGAGAGACAGAAGCAGGCAGATCTCTATAAGTTTGAGGCTAGCCTGGTCTACAAAGTGAGTTCAAAGACAGCCCAGGTTACACAGAGAAGCCCTGTCTAAGAAAAAAAAAACAAACAACCAAATACACACACACACACACACACACTCACACTCACACACACACACAGCTGTAGAGCTCAGTGTGTAGAGAACCTGCCTAGCATATATCAAGTCCAGGATTTAATCTCTAGAATCACATAAGATAGATGTGATGGCATACACCTGTAATTCTAGCACTCATGAGGTAGGAGGAGGAGGATGAGAAGTTTGAGGGCATCCTCAGATACACAGAGAGTCTAAGATCAGCCTGGGCTATATGAGACCTTGTCTCAGACAACAACACAAATTTTGGGTGAATGCCAGAGGTAGAAGAGGTGATTCAAAATGTGCACAAAAATGCAAAACAAATGATCTTTATATATAAGAGGAAACAAGCAAACAGCCTAAATCAACCAAAGTGATCTTCAAAAAGATCAATGCTTGTGGGTAATTGCTGAATTAATAGAGCTATGGAACAGAAGAATACAGATTAGAAGACCCATACATTTATGATCAAATAATTCAGGACAGAGGTGATACACTATAAAAAGGAAACTAATACACAGTGGTCACCAAACGCTTGGACCAGACTGATATGCTCAGTGGGTAAAAGTGCTTGCCAAGCAAGCCTGACAACCCAAGTCTGGTCAGAACCTCAAAAGCCACAGTGGAAGGAGAGAACTAACCCCCATGAGTTGTCCTCTGACCTCCACAGTCACACTGTGGCATGGGTATGCATACATGGGCACACCCCACCCTAAAGTGTTAACTGATGCTATATAAAAAAATAAGAAATTTTGCCCCATTCAGAAAATTTTAATGCAGAAATTTAACTGTATGTTGCAATGGTGAATTACACAAGTTTCAAGAGATGATATAGAAGTAATTTTATTGGGGGTAGTGTGCCCCACTGTAGCCATTATAACTCCTGAATAAAAGACACAGAAACATGATATTTTTATTAACAAGCTGTTACCCTAGCCTGGGCAGGTTCTGAGCTATTTTAGCCTACATCCCAGCCATAGGTCCTGTGTTATTTGCCCACTGAGTCTTGCTGTATTTGCCCTTCTCCATGTGTGTCCACAGGGCAGTTTTCTCTTGGACACATGTTAGTGGTCCATGCTTTCGTTTATCCTGCCTCTCAGAGACCTCCTTCTTCCCCTATCTTTCTCTTTCTCCTCATGGTCCCTACCTGAGACTTCCTACTTGATCTCAAGTTCTTCCTTCCTCTCTCTCCTGCCCAGTCACAGGCTCGAGTGCTTTTTTGTCCAATCAGAGATTCCTGGGAGCATTCTTTACAGTACATTCATCAATACAATGCCCATGTCTCAGACCTGATCTTGGGACACTGCAGTCAGCATCTGAATACAACAGTACACAAGACCAACCCCAAAAGGATGACACCTTCAGAACTTCACCATAAAGCAAGATTTTTAAGTTTTTCTTATTATAACAAAATATAAAACAAACTTTGCTTTTTATGACCAGTTTTTACCATGTCCATTTAAAAAATTACTTTCTCATTTGGTATATCTGAGTGTTTTGTCTGTCTGGGAACCGTTGAAGACCAGAAGACTGTATCAGATCCTTGGGAACTGAGTTGCAGACAGTTGTGAGTCATCTTATGGGTGCTGGAAATTGAAGCCTGCTCTCCCAAAGAGCAGCCTTAATTCTGTATGTCCATTTAAAAACAATATGCCATTCAGAGGCATTTACTATGTTCACAGCTATCACTACTGTGTATTCCATCTGACAGAAACTTTGTCTTAGTTATTATTCTATTGCTGTGATGAGACACCATGACTGAAGCAGCTTTCAAAAGAAAACATTTAACAACTGGGAATTATGGCTTGCTCACAGTTTCAGAGAGTTAGTCCGTGATCATTGTAGTAGAAAGCATGATAGGCAGACATGTCCCTGGAGCACAAGCTCAGAGCTTTACATCCTGATCAAAGGCAGCAGAGAGGGGATGTGGGAGAGAGAGGGAGGGAGAGAGGAAGAGAGACTATGATGGAAGCTTTTGAAACCTCAAAGCCCACTCCATGTGACACACCTCTATCAACAAGTCCACACCTCCTTCCTAAATAGTCCACCAACTGGGAACCAAACATACAAACATATGTGCCTATAGAGGCTATTCTCATTCAAACAACTACACTTGATAACTACTTAGTAATAATTCTTCATTTCTCTCTCTCTCCAAGCCCTGTAAGCTACTGCCTATTTCCCATTTCTTTAAAGTTTTGGTTTTTTTTTTTTTTCTTTTCTTTTCTTTTTTGTTTGTTTTGGTTGGTTGGTTGGTTGGTTGGTTGGTTGGTTGGTTGGTTGGTTGGTTGGTTTGGGGGCAGAGTTTCTCTGTGTAGGCCTGGCTGGCCTGGGCTCACAAAGATCTGCCAGCCTCTGCCTCCCAAGCGCTGGATTAAAGGCATGTGCCACTACTCCCTGGCTCTATGAAGTTTCTCACGCTAAACATTTCATGGAATAATATTTGACCTTTTGTACCTAGCTCACTCAGCATAATTTTCAAGGTTCATTCATGTTATTGCATGTCTTAGTAATTCCTTCTGTTTGTGTTAAATATTCCATGTTAAGTACATGCTACATTGTATCTTCCCACTCATCTGCTGACAAACACTTGGGCTATTTCCCCTCCTTAGTTATTGTGAATAATGCTGTGATTAGAGATGCCATGCAGGCAACCGTGTGAGTCCACTTGGCTTACAACAAAGAATGGGATTGCTGGGTCGTCTGCCAGTGTTTTACTTCTCTGGCACAGTCAAATGGGAGTTACTTTCTAAACTAGCCACAGAAGGAATAGTTACTAGTCATTTGAGTTACATTAAGATTAAGATTAATCCCAGCACTAAGGAAACAGAGACAGAATTCTCTGTGAGTTCGAAAGTAGTCTGGTCATATTGAACTCCAGGTCAGCAAAGTTTGTATATATAATATGACCTTGTCTCAAAATGATGAAACAAGGTTTGGTGGTGGTGGTGCAGGCTTTGAATTCCAGTCCTTAGGGAGGTAAAAGATGACAGATCACTGAATTTGAGAGGACAGCCAGAGCTACACAGTGAGACCCTGTGTTGAAAAGCCAAAAACAAAGAAACAAAGAAACAAAAACAAAGATTAAGAAGGGCAAAGGGTATACTCCAACGGTAAAAGTGTGTGCTGAGCACAAACAAGCCCTGGGTTCACTCTCTAGCAAACAAGAAAAACTGTTCAGGGATAGTTGTGTAAAAACATGGGCTTTTCTATCCCTACCCTTACTCTGAAGAATGACAGGGAGACCTTGATATTTATTTAAAAACTTTCAGGAACTATAGTTGTGCAGATACTCAGCTATTCTAACTGGACTATGCTGGTCTGGCCTACTTCCCAGCCATATAGCCCATTACCTGTCATCTTAGTCTTGCCCTGGTCATCCTTCTTCATCTATGTCCCTACTCTATGTCAACTTCCCTGGTCCCCATCCTGAGACCCTCTCTCACTCTCTCTGGGCCGGAAGTCTTGCCTCTTCCTCTCCTGCCCAGCTATTAACTGCTCAGCTTTTTCTTTAAACAACTGGAAGGTAATAGAGAACAATGATTTACAAGATACTGAATGAGGAGATGCTTCATAATGACAATACCAAAGTCAGGACTGCAACCAGATCTCTGGGTACAGAAATCAACATCTGGATACACAATACACAAAAACATCCCCCAACATAGTTGCCCTCCAAATTCTAGGTAAATAAAGTTACCCGGCAGCAGCCTATTATTCAGTTCAAGCTAATTCAAACCACAGCAATATGAAACCATCCTTTCTCCCTGTGGTCTGAAAGTGTTTCACTGAGACCCTCAAGATTCCAGAAAGACATATATTGCTCATTTACTCTTGATTGTGTATTCTAGATTCTATATAGGCACATAAAATCATATATGACATGAAAGCAGAGGGATGGGCAGGAAAAGAAAGATACTGGTGGGGAGAGAGGGAGAAAAAGGGCATTGGGTTGCACTATAATAGTTTTTTCCTGCTAAGTTGAAGATGGTATGATCCCCAACATACAATTCTATTTTAGGCCTGGTTTGCTTCTGCCCTCTGCTGGGTGCTTGGGATGGCTAATCTTGGTTGTCAACTTGATTACATCTGGAACCAACTTAAAAAAACAAAACAAACAAACAAAACCCCAAGCATCTGAGCACATCTGGGAGGAAATTTTTTGACTGTATCATTTAAGGGTGAAAGATCCACCCTAAATCTGGATCATTTAGGGGGGAGGGGGAAGATTCACCCTAAATCTGGACCATGCCTTCTAGTGGCTGCCCATGTGAGATGACATGAAAAGAAGAAAGCTTTTGCATTTTGCCTGCTTGCCTTTAAGGAAAGAAAGTTCATCTATTCTGTAGCTTATGAATTCCTCTACTGATAATGGATACTAGAATTCACTTCTTCAGGATTCCAATGCATACTGAAGACTCCTTAGATTGGGACTGCTGACCCATCCCCACTACTGAATTCTTGGCTTGAGATAGCTATTGTTGGGTTATTCAACTCAAACCACTGCCTACAGACCATTCTAATAAGTGTGTGTGTGTGTGTGTGTATACATGCACATTCAAATGTTTGTACCTTTAGAGAAGCCTTACTAAGATACTGCTGAATAACCTTAGAGTCTAAGATCAGAGTGTGGTAAGGGACGGCGACTTCATTGGCTTCAGCAGTAAAGCTGCCACTCTCTGAAAGTAATAAACTAATTGACTTGATAAGTCGGACTTGTGTGGGTCCTTTTGTATGTTGGCACCATCCCAATCAAGTGGCAAGAGGTTTTTTTGGGTTTTTTGTTTGTTTTATTTTTTTGTCTTTTTGGAAAACTCATACATGGAAACATGTATGTACTTACTTATAAAACAAAGTCCTGCTAGTACTATTTAAAAAACAAGATTGGACTTGTCACATGCAAGTTAATGAGCGTGTAAACGGGTAAGATAGGTTTGCAGAGTGGTTTGGCACTAAATAGGAAACCTAAGTGTCAGGTCCAGGAGGACAATGCTGGTGACAAGCCAAAAGGTTTCTGTTTACTAGAAACACAGCTAAAGTGCTTTCTCTTCAATAGAAAATTTCCCTAATCCTCCAGGAACCTCCCTTAACCAGCTCATAAAGGTCAGCTACCTCAGGCAAGGGCACCTAGTTCCCAAGTCAATCTGAACAGCCCATATCCAGTCAGAGCCCCACCCTGCTGACTGCCTTATAAAATCTACCTGCTTTTCAACCTTTCTGCAGTTCTTTCTGCTCAGTTCCCAATCTCCACCCACCAGAGATGGCCTTGGCAATTTGATCCTCAACAAATTATTCTGTCTATGGAGTAGTCTGGTTCGATCGTTTAGTTGGGTCTTTTAAATTGTAATTACTGTGTTTAAGAGATCTATAAAACAAAGATGCCTCTGCCCTGTAAGCTCCACTTGCCTAAGAACAGATAAACCTGCAAACCTCACCTTCTCAAGGACAGATAATTTCCTACAATGTTGGTGGCTGTTGTTCATATAAGATAACAAGCCAAATGTTTTCACTTCTGTAAACCAGGCTGGTTGTCCCAAGTGCATAGAATGTGCTTGATCATGGTGGGAGGTACATAGCAAGAAGCAAGTCAGGATGTATGCTTGCCCCTGATTGGATGAAGGTGGGAAGTCAGTAGCCTTATGGATTTTACCTTTATTTTTTACTTTTTAATTTTTTTTGGTTTTTCCAGACAGGGTTTCTCTGTGTAGTCCTGGCTGTCCTGGAACTCACTCGGTAGACCAGGCTGGCCTCGAACTCAGAAATCCGCCTGCCCCTGCCTCCCAAGTGCTGGGATTAAAGGCGTGTGCCACCACCGCCCGGCGGATTTTACCTTTAATAAGCACAGGACTAACATAGTTTGTGCCATTCTGAGAATCCCAGGTATGGACCTTGCCAGTGTTCAGCATCCAGCCAGTATTTAATAAAGCCTACAAATAACTTTGGCTCAAAAATTGTGATAGAGGTTTTATTCTCTCCTGGTGGGTTAACATTTTCTCTGTACCTTTGCTTATACGTAGGATTTGTAGAATCTCAAAATCCACTTTGTGTATACCTTGGAGAAACTTCAAATGGAACAAATATACAATACCCTAACCATTAAAACATCAGCCCATGTGTTTCGCCAATAAAATCAACTACAAAATTACCACACTTATAATAATATGATTATTGTATATAATTATTATTATATATACTTGTTATAATTAAGTAATAAATATTAATAGATGCAATAAAAGTATGTAACAAATTCAACATCTTTTTATATTATAAATTATTTTCAAAGTAATGAAGATCTGAACTCCAAAGCATGCCACCACACATGTGTGAATGGCATGGAATGCTGCTTTGTGTTCTAAATACCTGGATACTTGCATATGAAATCTTATTAGTCCAGGGCCATTCTCTCTTGACTATTGTCCTATGTTTAATACATCTTTTTTTTAGCATTTCTAAAACTAAATGCTTTATCACAAAGGCTCTCAGAAGTCTAGGTAATTTGAAAATAAAATTTAAATGCTGGTAAGAGTTTGGAAGAAATACATTAATAACAGATTTCTATATTAGTGAAGGTCCCAGAGTACCTTACCTGAATTTTCTAAAGTGACAAGAAAGAATTTTCTTGTTACAGTGGATTTTGATCACATGAATTATTAATATATAATAAAATCTAGTTGCAATAAATACTTTGATCTGTAGCTGAATTTAGCTACTTTGTGTGTTCTTCTTTTTCCCACCCTTTATCCCTTTCCCCTTCACTCCCCTATCACTGGACAGGAAAGAAAGAAGGAAAGAGGAGAGAGAGAAAGATCGAGATCTCTGAGTACTCACACGAACTACAGAAAACACTCCCTTAGGTTCTCATGCAGGAACACCTAAGGGAGGTTTTATGTAGTTCACATAAGTACTCAGAAGCCACTAAAGCTATTTTCCATGGTGGTTTGTGCCACTCGGGAAGAGTTCAGGAACCCCAAAGACCACCAAGGAGCCAATTCCCAGGCAATCCTACTACTTTATTCAAGCTCCAGGTTGGGCTCACTGCTGACACTGACACAGCAGGGCAGGAGGGTGAAGCCTGGGGCCCTCAGCAGGACAAGGTGTTATAGGAAATGGCAAGCAAGCAAGGAGGTCTCCAGCCTGGCAAGCATCTAATGGAATGGCTATTGTAAGCCGACAGGTGGGGGCTCTGAAGCAAAACCATGAACAATCACAAACTGTCTGAAAGTACATCTGAACTATCAGACTGATCCTGATTGGCTGTTGCTAGGGAGTATCTAGGGAGTAGATGATTGTTTATCTGTTTGTCTACACTGTGCCTCTCCATGAGTAGGATAAGATCTCACTAATTATTCTATATCCAACAAGTAAAACTATCTAGCTCTCAGCAAGTCCTCTGTCACTGTTAATCTGATTGGAGAAAAATATATACTGCCTAGTACTAAGTTTATTAACATAAATAAATCCCAAGCCCTTAGTCCAGCAGGACTGGCTGGAATATCATACTGAGAACTAAATTATCCACATAGACACACCTTCCAAGGCTCCTCTCCTAAAACCATCTTCACGTTTTATGCATGCTCTGTATTAGACCTTCTTCCTTTTGTTGTTTTTCTTCAAATTAATTTATTATTGTATGTATGGCGTGTGTGTGTGTGTGTGTGTGTGTGTGTGTGTGTGTGTGTGCTGAGTATGGGAGCTGAATTCCAATCCTCACACTATGGCAAATACTTGATCAATTGAGACACATCCCAAACACAGAATTTTCTGATGTTCTAAAGATAAGGCAGAGTAGAAAAATAAAAAAAAAAAAAAAGGGGGGGGGAGGTTAATGATATTTATTTATTTATTTATTTATTTATTTATTTATTTATTGGTTCCAAGGGGGAGAAGGTTTATTCAGGAGATAGGGCGAAGGTGGGGGAAAGAAGGTGGAAGAAGAAGAGAGAAGAGAAGTAGAGGTTGGCCATGACCACGTGGAGAGAGAGGAAGGGGGGGAGGAGACAGAGAGGCAAGAGGGTAAGAGAGAGGGTAAGAGAGTAAGAGAGTAAGAGAGTAAGAGATGATCTTTCTTTTTTAATCACAATCCTGTTATCACTCAAAGTATATGAAGCAGTACTTGAAATATCATTGTACCAAATGTAGAGTCAAAAATTACTTGTATGTTTTCATACATACTGTTCTATTAAAATTTGGTAACATTTATGTATTTATTACCCACGTATGTAGGTGTATAAGTCCCACGTCACTCATGGCTAGAGGTTATCAGAGGACAACCAGAAGCCGTCAGTACTTTCCTTCCTTGTAGGCCCAGGGGATCTAAACCCCTGTGATCAGGCTTAATGGCAAGTGGCTTTATATGCTGCGCCATATTGCTGGTATGAAAATTTTTGTTTTGTAAATTAACAGTGTGGGTATGCATGTATGAGGTCAGAGGACAACTCTGTGGAGCTGGTTTTCTTCCACCTTCACATCTGTTTTAAGGGATTAAACTCAGGTCATTGCACTTGAATCTTTACCCATCAAGCCGTGTGTGTGTGTGTGTGTGTGTGTGTGTGTGTGTGTGTGTATGCGTACATGCGTGTGCGTGTGTGCGTGCACACAGCATATATGTATATGCTAATGGTTGTTAATCCTTAAAAACTATCAGGCTACAAACTGCCATAAATCTCTAGTCAAAAATCTCAGATACTAAAGCATTTATAACCATCTTATTTAAAATGAAAAATTTTCATTATCTCCAAGAAAAGCATATTTTCAAAAACTAATACATAAGAAAAAACTGAATTTTTAATAAAAAATTACATTATAATAAGAACACTGTACATCTAGTTACAATATATACATACATATTTTAAAATCTTTTTACAAACTTGGTATAAAGTAAACACTGTATCATACCCACATGATTAAGTATATAGTTTGACAGGATATAAACAAGATAAAGCACAAGCTGAGGCTTAAAACTAGACTCAATGCAGGACCGGATCCCAAAGCTTATGTTTCCTTCACATCTGCAATGTTAGGAACATTCACTTTGCATTAGATGTTAGAACTTTTTAAGTACAGTGGCTGCTTACATAGAAAATCACTACTGGGGGAAAGTCTCCTGTGGTTGTTCATTTATAATTTCCTGGTGAATATATAAAGTTTACTTGGAGGTTTGGAACATGTAAACTACAAAGAAACAAGCCAGGCTATGATTATGAATTTCTAACTGCTTATTTTAAATGTCCAGCTTTCCACTATATCTTGTAATACATGAATCAAAGGGTATTGTCAAATTTTGCTGTGCAGTTGTTAAGAGAAGGCCAAATACAGATGCTGACATTTCTATACACTTGTGTTTAAGATCTGGAACATCTGTAAAGAACTGAATACTTACATATGTAAACACGGTTCTCAGAAACTGATGCCAAGCACCTTTAGCAAACACGTGTGTGACTACACATTAGTTACAAGACAAAGGGATTTTTAAACTCATTTAGATACCATTTTTAAGAACTACTTATTTAAATACACGAAAATATTAATAGTTCCAGTTTCTACCTAAAAAAGCAAGAATATACAATTAGAGATTTAAGTGTTCAGTTTTCTGTTTTCTTTTTGTTTGTGGGAAAAATTGAAACTTTTTGTTCTCATGATAAAAAATATTAACAGAAGACCCATTCAAACAGAATGAAGTGACAGAAATATGTTTTTTCTTTTCTTCCTGGGTCTTACTATGTGGCTCTGGCTATCCTGACATCACTGTGTAGGCCAGGCTACCCTGGAGCTCACAGAGATCTACTGGAAAAGGTGTCTGCCACTAGCCTGGTGGAAAGAAGTGACAGACACACATTTTCATTGTACTTGTTCCTGGTTACACAGTAAATGCTGGATCCTCTGCTCTTTCCTCACCAGAAATGACGAGTTTGTTTCTTAGCAGCATTTCTCCTTAGCAATCCAAATAAAAAAGGAATGTCTCCAAGAGAATGCTGCTCAGTGAGTAAAATATTTAGTAATAAACCATAATCATTATTGGAAGATGAAAACATATCTGTTCTTGAAAGTTTCTATAACACAGATAATCAAAGAGTATTACCTATAATACAGTCCTAAACTATATACTCATTTGATCTCATTCCTCTTAAGTGCACACAGACTAAGAGAACCTAGGTTTTGAAGTAACGACAAGTTGTATTAAACTTAGTATAATATATTGGGTTCAGTAGCCTGCTGCTATAAATACTGGCAACAGATATCTTTAGTTCTTTCTTTAAAAAAAAAAAGTAGTTCTTACTAACAATCATACATATAATTATATATGAACTTTGCTTTCAATAAGATATAATAAACTTTATATTGGCTAGGATATAGATGTAAAGATAATCAATTTTAGAGTTCTGCCTATTTTAAAATAACAGTGCTTTATCTTTAGGTACAGGTCATGTACCTAAAAGCAATGTGAATAATAATGGGAAATTATACTTTAGGAAAGTCAATCTATGTAAAGTATTAAGGTCAAATATCAAAATTATATTGTTCCTGCTCTGAATATTAAACTTTAATATCCATTTAAAATTCTTATTTTTAAAAATAAAAATTTAAGTAACTCAAAAATGAATCTTCAGAAAAAGGATCTTCTAGGTGATTCCCTATTTCCTTCTTAGTAAGGTCTTGCTATGTAGCCTAGGCTAATTTGAATTTACAATCTAATTCCTCTGCCTCCTCAATGCTGGGATTACAGGTGTGTACTACTACATTCAGCTAGGTTAATTTCATGATAGTTACATTTGAAATTTCTACCTAGTCAATCTTCCATAAAAACAAGTTCATAATGAACATAGTGATTACTAGTTATTTGGTATTAGGTATAAATATACTTATTTAATGAGCAAATATCATATCAGACATTTTTAAGTTTCAAAATTTTAAGCTATATATACTTACCTTGAAATATATAAATCATAATACTATCAATTCAGTAAGAACTCTAGTACAGAAAAATGTAAATACTATTTAAATTATTTTCTAGTAAAAATTGAATCTTTGAAAAAAAAAAACAAACAAAAATTTTGCTACCATTAAAAGTTCCCCCAAGTGATCTGTAAACAGTAGGGAATTCTAACATTTCCCCCCAATTCTCTGAATTTTTTCATGTTTCTATTCCTAGGTAGAGATTTTACCTTAATCCTATATAAAATACATGTCACATACCATACATTCGTGTTACTTATCCGATTAATTCAACTTTTCAATACTTACCAATACTTACACTGAAATTTCTTAGACCTCTAATAACATCCGTTCACAGTTAAGGACATAAGCCCAGGACAGACTGGAAATGCAGTGCTGAGGGGCGTGACGCAGGCTCTGCACTGCCACAGAAACCTACTGCTCTGTCTTTCCAAGTAAACAGATGACGGATATCTGCTCACCTGTCGGTTCATCAGAACTCTTCTCACAACTTTAAATTTTCTGACACACTTACACGTGCACTCACATACTGCTTTTATTATTGGTCTTTTCTGTCTTGTAAGAACCAAAACTGGGTATAACTATTTGCATTCATACTAAATCACTGTGGATAACTTCAGATGATCTTTTAAAATATTTGCCTTACTGGATAATAAAAAAAATTATAGGAATACAAAATAAAGTAAATTATTTCTTAAAGGAAATACAAATATAGAATTGGCAACAAATATTAGAGTTCTAAGTCAAAAACTGCCCGTCATCCACTCTGGCCCAGTGATTGATACACCATCTCTGACAAGCTCCACCTTCTAAGACATCAGAAGGGGCCAGAGCTGTAAATTCTGAAAAACTTAAAATATTTATGTAGCAAATACTTTTTTACAGTCCAGGAAAGTTTTTGCTTCTATAGTTGATGTTGGCTCATTGGGTTCTTGTTTGACTTGGTTCATGGACAGACTATCTTCTAGACTTTCTTCAACTTTAAAACAAACAAACAAAAAATCAGAAGGGTTAGAAAGTGTTTTACAGCACTGTGGTCCTTACAATTATGTACATTTAAAGCCAGGCACAGTGTCGTATGCCTGTGGTCGCAGCACTAGAGCAATGAAGTGGAGGAACGGAATTCAAGGCCATCCCTAGTAACACAGCCAACACAAGGCCGGCCTGATCTACCAGAGACTTTATCTTTAAAAATATATAAAGTAAATGCAAATATACTGTGATTGTAACCACATAGCCAGCACTGGTGGACCAGCAGTAACTAACGCTGTCTGTCAACTGGCCAGTGCAATGCTTAGCATCTTCATCTTTTTGTTTGTTTTGTTTTTGAGACAGAGTCTCACTATGTAGACTGTTGGCCTTGAACTCAGAGATTGAGTGCACGAACCATCATACCTCAACCTCAAAACTTCACTGAACTTTAATAAGAATCTCCACTCTTTAGCTGCTCTTAGAAAGCAGAGGTTAGAGGGACTGGCTTCTTTAGCAATGTGCTGAACACATCCAGTACTGTAAGATACAAGCATACTCAAGTTCAATCACAGACAAGGGGACCCACAGAAGATGGATTTGAATGACCCCAAGAGCTCATGTCTGGTGAAGTGACCCCTTCAGATTGACCTCATTAGATAAAGCAAACAGATTTGGACTAAAAGGGGTTTCTTTGAAAGCTATTTGGATTCATGCTTTCAGAAAGCCCATGTGACACCACAGAGGGTGAGAGCATGTTAGAAAGAAAGCTTTAGAAGGTAAGAATGCCTGGGCATAGTTCTACCACTCATTAAACATGAACATTAGGCAAGAATTGAACTTACCTGAGCCTTGGTTTCCCTATCTGCAGAATGGGAATATAGCTAACTTTCTCATGGAGTTATGACAATAAATTTTCATATATTCATTTTTGTCTTCATCTATAAAGTTACTCTGTAGTTATAAAAGTTCTCTGGTAAATTTTTTTTGTTGTCTTTTTGTTTGTTCTTTTTTTGGTTTTTCAAGACAAGATTTCTCTGTGGATTCCTATCCAAGCCCTGGCTGTCCTGGAACTCAGAGATCCTTCTGCCTCTGCCTTCTGAGTATTGGTCCAGCAATTTTCTTACAAGTATGTTTCCCAAAAATTTAAAAGACTTTAACTCTATCTGGAATGAAGTATTCACATTTTTATTTACCAAAAGAGGGATGATTAAGATAGAGGCAAATATATATTCTAAGAATAATTTCTGTGAAGACTGTTATACTTCAAAGCAAAATGCATACGTATCTCTTCCCACAGAAGTGCACCAGCACTCAGAAATGAGTTGTGGGGCTGGGGAGATGGCTTAGAGCATCTGGGTATCTTCAGTGCCCAGCACCCACATGGTAGTTTACCACCATCTGTAACTCTAGTTGTAGGAGATCCAATACCCTATTTTACCCTCCCTAGGTACCAGACATACATGTGGTGCACATACACACACACAGGCAAAACACTTTTATGCATGATAAAATAAATAAATACAGGCTAGGTAGTGATAGCACATGCTTTAATTCCAACAATGAAAGGCAGAGGCAGGCAGATCTCTGTGAGTCTGAGGCCAGCCTTGTCTATATAGTAAGTTCTAGCATAGTCAAAGCTCTACATAGTGAGATCCTGTATCAAAAGATAAAAAAAAATAAAATAAATGAATAATTTCCCTCCTCATCTCCTTTTCTTCTTGTCTATACTGGGGACTGAACCCAGCTCTTAGGGCCTACTGTGGAGTGAAGTGCTCTACTACCTCAGCCCTCTTTTTGACACATGATCTTGCTAAGTTGCTTAGGCTGGTTTGGGACTTGTTTTGTAGCCCAGGGTGTCCTTGAATTTGGAGTCCTTTTGCCTAAGCCTTCTAAGTGCTGGGATAAACAATGAAAATTTCATTGGGATTAAATAATTAGACAAAATAAGAAAAAATATTGTTAGTGAAATCTCATAGTTTTTTTTTCTCATAATTTTGTTTGAATTATAAAATGTTATAAACCCTTTGGGTAGAAAAGACTGGTTTTCCTTTTATTTGATGTAGTGATCCCAGGTTTTAAAAGGTTAAAAAGGATTGTAAATTGATGGTCACTTACTAAGAGCTGGATGGCTGTCTATGATTTGTATTGGAACGGTTTGTACATCTCCCAACAGAGTCCTATTTATACTTCCTTCTGGATTTCCTGCATCTTCAGCATCTTCACCTTCCACCATCTGATCCATTGCAACTAGATTCTGAACTGACTCTGGAAGATTGCCCATGGAAGAGGCAGTGCTGTTGTTCTGGGTTAGGCATGTATCTGTTTCGAGGTTTTGACTCTGATCAAGCAGTAGAGAGTGGTTATTCACTTCAGCATTTCCTGCTGAATCCACAAGGCTAGAAGGACTGGAGGATGGATGGCTATTTACTGATACCAAAGCTTGTGATCCATCAGGAGAGGAGAGTCTTGGCTGTAACTTCAAAGCCTTCCAAAGAGAAAAGAGTAGTATCACAATGTTTGGATTTACTAATATAACATTCTCTTTTTTTGTTGTTGTTTTTGTTTTTACCTTCTTGTCTTTATTTTTTTTATTATTGGATATTTTAATAATTTACATTTCAGATGTTATCCCCTTTCCCTCTTTCCCCCACATAATCTCCCTATCCCATCCCTCTTCCTCCTTTTTGCTTTTATACCATTTTAATTACATGCATGTATTAAGGTCAGTTCTAGGTTGAGGAACTAGAAATACAATAGATGCAAATAGTCAAGGAACAAGCAAGACAATAAACACAAATAGTCAAAGAACAAGCAAGGCAATCAACAAAGTTCCATGAACACTCCTGTGATCACTGTTTCTAAGGGCTTATCAGGATGACCAAAATATCTGAGCCTACTTCCCTGTCCTAGTCCAAAGTCAATGTCATGTCTGAAGCCTACTCCTTTGTTCTAGCCTAAGATTTAGATTTCTGCCTGAAATTACTTCCTTGTTCTAACCTAATGTCAGATTCCTGCCAAGCAGCCCATTTCCTTGTCCTTGGCCAATGTCAGATTCTTGCCAAGCAGCTCCAAAGCTCTCTACCTCTCCCCCCTTTGTTATTTCATAAATAAGACTGAGTCTGTCTTAGGTCACTCTGCCAAGAATGCCTTCCTTAACCATCATGGAATATGCATTACCAAAAGCAATGCACTTATGTCTTAGGTTGGTAAGGCTCTGTGCAGAATCTTACTCATCCTTGGCTTGCCAGCCTATTAAATTAATACCTCTGTCTGGGTCCTAATAAGACATTCTTGTAGGATAGTCTCTTGACAAAATAATAATAATAATAATAGGTATGTAATTATTAATAAATAGTCTACAAGGACAGAAACAAGGGCCAAGGGAAATGTAAATGTAGTACAACAAAGTATTCATAGTCTCTCATCTCTCAAATTTTTAAAACATATTATCTAAGTTACCATTTTACATCAAATCACAAAGAATTGGAAAATTAATAATGAAGAAATATATGGCTATTATTGTAATTTCAGAACAATTATCTGAAACCCATATAAAATAGTCTTGGGAAAAAAATCCCTAGATTTATCTGTTTAATGGGGTACTTACCTGTAAGTGTGTAAATATTTTGGGCTGAAATGAAGAAAGTGGGGAAAGCAAGGGAAGTGGCTCTGGAGACAAAGAAGTCTGTGTCTGACTTGTCCCCATTTTGCTGCTAATTGGTTCTCCTAATAAATTTCCTAAATTAAAAAAGAAATAGACAAATTATTTTCTTGAACTTTATGACAATCATTACTATTAGAATCAGAATAGAAGAAGTCAAAGGTTTGTAAAAGACTTCAAATAATCATCAGTAAGCTAGGCAAGGGTGGCAAATGCATATAGTTCCTGAACTCTGGAGGGGACACAGGAGGATCAGTAGTACAAGGTAATTCTTGGCTATAGAAGTGAGTTTCAGGATAGACTGGACTACTTGACATTCTGTCTGAAAACAAACAAACAAAATATCAATCAACAAACATATAGCCAGTCATGGTGGCACATGGGAGGCAGAAGCAGGTAGATCTCTATTAGTAGAGGCCTGGTGAGTTCCAGGCCATTAATTAATTAATGCATAACCCCAAACTAGCCTGGCATGGTATCTCACACTTGTACTTTCAAGTACTTCTGAGGCTAACAAAGAAGGACTATCATGGGTTTGAGACCAGCCTAAAATAGTCCAGATCAGCCTGGGGATACAATGAGACCACTTCAAATCAACAACAAAGAAGCAAAAACCAAAATACACACAGAAACACACACACACCCACAAACAAATAGACCACATATCTATCTACTTCACTGTTTCTAGAACCTGTCAGATCATAACTTCCTAGGACAGAGTCTACAACCCCAGCACTAGGGGAGTGGAGAAGGCAGGTAGGCCCCAGAAACTTTCTGACCAGCTCAGACAGGAGCTCCAGGTTTGGCCATAAACCCTGTCTCAAAAAAAAAAAAAAAAAAAGGAGTAATGGGGGAAGACAAATGCCATTAATCTCTAGCCTTCACACATGCATAAATACATGCACACATGAAAAACAAAAACAATTTCATTATGCGAGATATCTAAAGTTCTTTCCAGATATAACATTAATTGATTTTTATGTTATAAAATATTTAAAAATAAACCAAGTGGTGGTGGCACATGCCTTTAAACTCAGTATTTGGAAGACAGAGGCAGGTGGATTTCTTAGTTTGAGACCAGCCTGGTGTACAGTAAGTTCTAGGATTACATAGAGAAACCCTGTCTTGAAAAACAAAAATACAAAAAAACAAAAAAATCCAAAATAACATACCTTCTGCAAATGTAACTGTCACAGTCTCTCTGAGAACATTCCCACTATCTGTAGTCCACTGAAGCTGAAAGGAGAATATTTGTTTCAGTGAAAACCCAGTCGTTATACTGAAAATAATCTTAAAACATTAATGCAACTGTATTTTCTCTTTAAATTTTACTTTTATTTACTTATTTTATGTGCACGTGTGTGTGTGTGCTTATGTACACACATGCCTTAGCATACATGTAGAAGTCAAAGGACAACTTCTGGAAGTCAGTTCTCTCTTTCTACCTTGTGGGCTCTGATCAAACCCAGGTAATCAGGATAGGTGGCAAGCACCTTTACCATATAGCCAATTAGTCAGCTCTATTTTCCTTTTTTACTGTGTGTGTGTGTGTGTGTGTGTGTGTGTGTGTGTGTGTGTGTGTATGTGCACGTGTGTGTGCACACACACATGCATATGAATGCCAGAGGGAACACAGAGTTTATTTCCTTTGAGATGGAATCTTCCATTGGCCTGGAGCTCACCACTTTGGCTAGAGTGCCCAGTCAGCCAGCTCCACACCTGTCTCCACCCCTTCACACTAGCATTATAAGTTCACACCTACCATAAATTTTTAGGTGGGGTCTGAGGAATCACACTTAGATAATCATGTTTGGGAGGCAAGCACTTGACAAAGCCCCCTCCCTCCCCAACGTCCTATGTTTGCTCTGTAATTACCCACTTTACTTTTGAATTCAGGTATTAGCAATTTAGATAGGAAGTGTAGATGGCAAATCTATTTTATTTCTTGAATTCAGGACATCAATAATTAAAAGTTTGGACAGACACACATGCACACATGCACACATGCACACATGCACACATACACACAGCATCCCAGCAGTTCTAGCATTTGAAATATACAAGCACTAGGGCTGGAGAGACAGAGCTCAACAGTTCAGAGCACCAACTGATCTTCCAGAAGACCTGGGTTCAATTCCCATAAACCACAATAGTGGCTCACAATCATCTATATCTCGAGGTTCAGGGGGTCTGACATCCTCTTCCAGCCTCCTGCGCCCCAAACATGGAAGTAAAGTATATGTATATGTATATGTATATGTATGTATGTATATATGTATGTATACATATGTACATATATGTGTGTGTGTGTGTGTATACATACTTTATAAAGTAAGAAAAATTTAAAATGTTAGAATTCTAAAACTTGGAAAGTAAAAAGTTGGAAAGATTAAGGTTAGTACTACTGAGCTTTTAATTGCAAACTCACTACCTCATATAGTCACTGACTACATAATTATGATAAAATTGTCTCAGAAATTACCAATATTGACAGGGAAACTATGACATAAAAATATGAGGTGCAAAGTAATATTCATATATGGCATACAGAACTCACACCAAAACTCTGTGCGTTTGAACCTGAACTACTTAACCATGACCTCCTAGTTTTAAAAACAGAGGGGGAGGTATACTCAGAATGTGCTCAATAACTAAGTAAGAAATAATTCTCATAAAAATAATTATATTTAGAATCAGAAATCTATCTCTCTTCCTTGTGACAGTAGTAAATATTGAGTCATCATCTGAGAACTTGTAGTATTCATATTTTGGAAAATTACCTAGTGTGTTTTCTTGAATCATAATAATTGAGATGGTGTAACAGTAGCCCTTTCTAGCAGGCCAAATACTGACAGGAGCTAGAGACTCTAGAGTGTTAACAGGAGCTGAGAAAGGCTCTAATGAGACAAAGAATGAGTGTGATCATACCGTTGCTGGAATAATCTCTGAGTTATATACCACATCTCCAGTCCTCAAGGATTTCTGTACCTCATGGATATGATTTTTTATATCATTTACAGTTGGAAAATAAGATAAATTATGTCTTTCAGGTACCTCATCAGGTTTGAACAGTTCTCTTTCCACAAATTTTCTGTGGAAGATATAAAATAAGAATATAACTGTAATGATATACTTACAGATTGAAAGAAAGGTTCTTTCTCAATATTAAACTTTTCTCTCAAAGTATAATTCATATTTCTGTAAGTAATTCATATAAGTCACTTTAGATTTGTGTTCATTTATCAAAGCAATAGAATTCACACAGGTTAAAGGAAGGTGCTATTTCACTGGTTCAAAGCACACATATTACAGAGCTTTGACATTTTTATGAATTAAACTTGAACCACAATCCTCATCTTGAACATAGTTCTGTTTTAGATCCTTACCATATCAGGCACAATTTTGAACACACTACAGGTATTTCCTTTAACGATTTCTGTGATCATGTGACCAGGTGTAATTATCAATCCCACTTTCCAGATGAGGGAGCTGAAGACTGCAGAAGCTGAAGCTGCCCTGAGTTAGATCCTATTTAACAAGTAGGAAAACATGGGCCGATTCCTAATTTGTACACATCATGTTACACTGCTTCAAAAGGCCTTAAATAATATTACATGAAATCTGATGATTCAAATATTGTAAGAAGGTAAGATATTCTACGAAAGGTAGCATTACTACATAATTCTATGAAAATAAATACATAAATCACGGTTTAACACATATGTACTTTATGCAGTATATTTATGGGATAAAACTGGAGAGCTGTATTCCTTTTCTTCTTATTCAGCCTCTTTTTAAATAATTTGAAGTAGACGGGCAGTGGTAGCACGTGCCTTTAATCCCAGAACTCTGCAGGAGGGTCTCTGAGTTTGAGGACAGCCAGGGATATGATGAAAAACCCTATCTTGAAAAAAATAATTAAAAGTAAATAAATAAATAATTTGAAGTAAGTAGATTGGCCAAATGTTAGTAAACAGTGGATGGCCTTACTAAATTTTAGCTTTGTCTTGTAGGCCTTGATGAAAATAAATGTTAAAGCTTCTAAATATAAAGGTTATGTAGTAACTAAAAAGTAATGACTGTCTGCTGGATTCCGTTGTGTACTTCTGATCCCAGCACTAGGGAGGCAAAGGCAAGTGGACCTCTATGAGTTCCGGGCCAGCCTAGTCTACATAGTGAGTTCCAGTCTAGCCAGAGCTACACAGTGAGACCCAATCTCAAAAAAATCTTTTTATAAGTACTCATTTTGTTATTCAGGTTTCACTACACAATAACTAACTAAAAGGAGCAAGGCATTACAACATTACACAGGCTGTGAAACTAGACCACAAGGCACCACAATAATTCACAGGCTGTGAAACTAGACCCAGTCCAGTTCTCACTCAGTCTGTCTTTCTAGTCAATTATTTGTCAACTTTGAATTTCCATTTTCTCATGTGTAAAATGGGGATAAATGCATCATCTTTACTAAGCTGTTGAGAAATGACATATTTAAAGGTTTTGGCCAAATATGTGCTAAGCACATAGTAACTGCCTTATAATAATTATTTTGTAGTTAATCTCAATAGTTCTTCACCTAATGAAACATTTATTTGTAGTTATTTGGACTAGCTTTCATGGTACTCAAGATAATTTGTTTAATTGATAATGTAGTGACACATAACATATATATAATTGAATATAACATTACATATTGTTATAGTAAATAGTTTGGTTTATTATCTTTTTAAAATACCTAATATTTTAAGTAATTTTCTGAGAACTTCATACAAGCATATATTCTATTTTGATCATATTCATTCCCTGTATTATCTTAAAATAAAATACTATTTCATTTCAAATAATCTAAAATAAGTATCTTTTTGATTCTACAAGTTTTTTTTTTCTCTCTCTCTCTTTCTGAGATATGTATCATATCAGTCAATTCATTACAGAGTTAGTGGCTTACACCCATAATCCCAGCACTTGGTTGGCTACGATAGAAAGAATGCTGAAAATTGGAGTTACCCTGGGCTATATAGTGAAGTAAAGGCCAGTCTGCTTTACAGGGTGAAACTTTAGCTAATTAAATTAAGTTAAATTAAATTAATCATTCAAAAATAATCCAGTGTGCCAAAGATGTAGTATCTCAAATGAATGAGTATTTAGAATTATATTAAGACAGACTATATGAAGGGTTGCCAAACGTTAGTGAAAAATACCATTTATAGGTAAGATGAAGAAACACACTCTATTCCTCTAATAAATAGTACTGTGCTGGAAAACTGCTATGAAGCACCTATCCTGTTAAGAGTGATTATGTAAGCAACAGGTGTAAAGAAAACACGGCCCCTCCTGTACCTTAGCTGCTTCCTCACGGCATACACTTGTCCTACTCCCTGGGACACTAACTCCTGAATCTTATGTGCTACTTGCGGGTGGAGACGAGAGGGCAACGCACAGTTCTCATCTCTGACCATAGTTTCCTCTTCTTCAAGAGGAGACATAGGAAAAGGTGACGGTGACAAAGGGACACCAGGAGTCTCTGATTCATGGTACTGATGAGCTTGTTGTGTAGGTAACTGCACATACCATCTGATAAGAGAATAGATTGAAAATTATTAAAATTTAAATACTAAAATTATTTGATAATTTTAGATAAAAGCAGGAATCATAATTACTTAGGTTAATATTCATCAAGAAAAGGAATAATATTTTAAGCAAAAATCATATATATACCATGTGGAATAAAATATAAAATGTCTTACATTCAACTCTTCTAAAATTGACTTTATACACAATTAAAAAGGTAACTTTACTCTGGAATTGGTGGCACAAACCTTTAATCCCAACACTTGAGAGGCAGAGGCAGGTGGAGATGTGAGTTCTGGGCCAGCCTGGTCAACAGAATGAGTTCCATGATGGTCAGGGCTACGTGGAGAAACTCTGTCTTGAAAAACAAACAAATAAACAAAAAAAGGTAACTTCATATTTCACTATGACTCTAGAGCTAAGACACATATATGAGGGTGAAGAGATGGCTCAGGAGTTAAGAGCACTTGTTGGTCTTTCAGTTGGGTTTCGATTCCCAGCTTATAATCATCTGTAAATCCAGCTCCAGGGAGAGGACCCAAAGTTCTCTTCTAACTAATGTGGGTGTCAGACATGCACATGGTACACATACTCCTGTGACACTGCCATTGATACACACACACAAACAAACAAAGCATTCTTAACTCTTGCTGGTCCAAAGAGCAATAGAATCAACTAAAATATGAACACGTCTCATATACAGTAGTGCAAGGGACTGCTGCTAAAAAAAATCAATCTGATAGAATACTGTTTTAATTATTCTTTTTCATTGTTGTTTTTATTTTTGAGATGAGGTCTCACTATGTAGCTCTGGCCAGCCTGGAACTTGGTATGTAGACCAGATTGGCTTTGAACTCAGAGATCCATTAGCCTCTGCCTCTTGAGTGCTAACATTAAAAGTGTGTATTGCCATGTCCAGCTTGAGCGATATTTTTGTACAAGTGCCTGTGTGTGTGTGTGTGTGTGTGTGTGTGTGTGTGTGTATGTGTGTGTGCACGCGCATGCATACACACATATTCGGAGGTCGGAGAACAACTTAAAGGAGTCAATTCCTCCCTTCTATCATGTGTCCTAACCTCACTGAGCTATCTCATCGGCCCCCTGTACTTCCGCTTGATATAAACTGATATAAACAAGATAGAGCTAATTAAAAGCTGTAGAGCTTGGGGCTTGAGAGACAGTTCAACTGTTAAGAGCACTTGTTGCTCTTGCAGAGAACCCAGGTTTGAATCCCAGAACCCATGTGGTGGTTCACACCATCTACAACTCAAGGGACAGGGGATCTTACGCTCTCTTCCTACATCAATGGCATCAAATATGCATGTGGTGCACATACATACTCTCAGACAACTCTTAAATACAAAATAAAATAAAGAAATCTAATAATTTTTTTAAATAAAAATTTTACAGTTACACATTTTAAAAATTGAATGACCTAATTATTGACTTCATTTTAACTTTTTATAAAAGAGCATGCAAGAGTTTTCCTTATATTTGACATCATTATACAATAATAAATTCTTCAATTGAGCTGACACATAAAGGACAGTAAGCTAGAACTATTATATTCCTTTCTATTTAAGACATGAACAAAAAAATGGAATTTCATTTGGGCTTAACATTCACTGATGGTTGTCATGGTAATCAACAATGTATGGTTAGCATTATACACAATTTTTAGGTAATAAAATCAATAACATATACAATAGCAATTAAGTTTAATCCTGGTGAGGTATCTAACTTATAAAACCATTCCTTATTGAAATAATTGAAAAGACAGAAGTGCAAGAGTCCTTGTTAGTGATGCTAGTAAGACAATGAAAGGGTTGCATGAGCGCCATACCGAAGAACACCACCGGCATCCACCAGGTTCTTCTTCAGCATGGTGAAGGCTTTCTCCTGTTCCATTCTGATTATCTTCCTGTCAATTTGGGGGTCTGTAGGTACTCTATATTCAGGAAATTTCTGTACCTTTTTAATGTATATCCTTTATACAAGACAGAGAAGAAACTGTCTATTATAATCTCAAGAAAAAAAATCTAACATCACTAAAGAGCTCAAGAGAATATGTAATTTAGTATTCAGAAGCTTATGAAAGACATATTAAGTGCATGATACTCAGAAAACTAATAACTATCATGAATTGAATATAAATATCTAAATATAGATATTTTTCTGAAACTTTCTCTTCTTCATTGTACTGGAAGCCATAATTACCTCACATTTGGTTTACTTTAATATAAGGACCTTCTTTCAGGCTGATTGCCTTTAATTTTATTCCCCCTCAAGACAAGCTCTAGCCCTGGATATCCTAAAACTTGCTCTGTAGACCAGGCTGGCCTGGAACTCAGAGAAATTTGTGAGTTCTGCCTCCCTGCTTCCTGCCTCTGCCTCCTGAGTGCTGGATTTAAAGGTGTGTCACCACCACCTGGCCAACAATGACCCATAATTAAACCAGTAGTGGTGACCAATGCCTTTAATCTCATAATCCCAGGCAGAAGGATCTTTGTGAATTCAAGGCTAGCCTGGTCTATATAGCAAGTTCTAGTATAGGCAGGGAGACTGTTTCTAAAAAGACAAAGTTATTTTTTCACATTTGTATTTTCTTCCCTCCCTCCCTCCCTCCCTCCCTTCCTCTCTCCCTCCCACCCCCTCTCTGAGACAGTGTTTCTCTGTGTAGCCCTAGCTATCCTGGAACGCACTCTGTAGAACAGGCTGGCCTCGAACTCAAAGAGATTTGCCTGCTTCTGCCTCCTGAGTAGTGGGATCTCTATATTTTCTTTTCTTTTCTTTTTTTTTCTTTCAGTTTTTCGAAACAGGGTTTCTCTATGTAGTCCTGGCTGTCCTGGAACTCACTCTGTAGACCAGGCTGGCCTCGAACTCAGAAATCCACCTGCCTCTGCCTCCCAATTGCTGGGATTAAAGGCGTGCCCCACCACCACCCGACCTCTGTATTTTCAATTAAGCACAGATTTATGAAAATGTTCTAGCTGTCTCATGAGACCCTAGATTTTAAACATGCATTTTATTGTTTTATGTGTATGGGTGTTTTGTCGGCATGCATGCTGTGCACCATGTGGCTGCAGACGTCAGAGGAGGGCTTTAGATCAATAGTGATGGGTGTATGTGAACCACTGTGTTGATGCTGAGAACTGAACCCAAATTTTCAGATCAGTCAGTATGCTCTTAATTGCAGTGCCATCTTTCCAGTCCCTTAAATTTTTTATCACACTGTGTGTATGTGTGTGTGTGTGTGTGTGTGTGTGTGTGTGTGTGTGTATGTGCGTGGTGTGTATGTATGTGTGCATGTGTGTGTGTGTGGGGGGGTGTAGCCTGGAAAGCATGAGATCCTATCTCAGAAACTCCATTGTCTCATAGCTTACATATCTATCTATAGAGGGTTAATTAAATGTTATGCTTACAAATGGAATACTACAAATATAGAATATTATATAGTTGTTTAAAAGAGAGAGTTCTCATATACCTCTATGAAGTCACTTTGAAAGTACACTAGGAATGAAAATAGCAGAGTTTAATAAGTACATGCCAGATGGACACTGTTCAGCCATTTAATATCTGTGCACTAGATACTCACTCTGGCTTTCAGATGAAGAATGAATCAATATGAAGTCAGAGAGAAGAGGGAACTATTACCTAACTTCAAGGAAAGAAAATTTTAATGGGCTTTACTGATATTTTAGGGTGAAAGAGGATATGTGTACATTCATGCACATATATATTCAAATAACTCAAAAAACACTGGGATTTCAAGTTTTAATTAGGAATATACAAAACAGTAATAAAAGAAAAACCTAAAATTCACTGTACATGTTTTTGAGATGTTTAAACTTAATAAAAAGGCTTTTGCTATTGAAAAACATAAGAGTTTAATATAAAAAAAATCTTAATAAAAGATAAAATACGCTTACCTGGCTGGACAAGTAGCTTTGTAGAGATGACAAGATCTACTTTCTTGCTCACTGATTTTTTTTAACTGAAAACCTTTTCTTCTTGGTCCATATTGACACTCCATTACCACAGCTCGACTTCCTGTGCACCAAAACCAACCAATGACAGTAATTCACGTGTTTATATATTTTCAATAGATTTTTAAGATGTGACTGTGACAATTTCAAAATCTACACTTTTAATTACATAAGCTTATGGAACAAAATAATCAGTATTTCTTACTAAAAATGCAAGATAGATTTAAATTTGTGTCAACTTTATCAAACAAATATCACATTTGCCGATACATAGAGACATATGGTTTGTCTGTTTTTGAGACAGGGTTTTTGTATAGCCTTAGCTGTCCTAGAATTTGTTCTGGAGACAAAGCTGGTCTTGAACTCATAGATATTTGACTGGCTCTGCCTCCCAGTGCTGAGATTACACTGCCACCACCTAGCTGAGACATGTAATTTTTAATAATACTAAATAAGTTGAGCTAAAGATAAATAAATACTTTATAAGTTGAAATTAGCAAATGTTACAGTTGGTTAATAGTTAATACTGTTTAAAATCGTATTTCCTTTCAAAATTTCTTTATATTGATTTTATTTTCTGTCTACGGGTGCTTTGCTTGCATGCATGCATGTGTTCATAGTCATGCCTGGGCACACAGAGGTAAGCAGAGGCGTCTGACCCCTGGAGCTCACGATCATGAGCTATCACCATGTGGTGCTGGTCCTCTGCAAGAGCAACAAGCACACGCAGGAACTAAGCCACCTCTCCAGCCCAATTTCCTTTAAAAATTAATTTATGTGTTTGTGTGGATACCCATAAGAGTTTCTGTGCACCAATGCAGGTGCTCACACAGTCTGGAGGGGTGCTAGATCCCATGAGCTTGGAGTTAGGGGTGGTTGTGAACGGCCTGACAAGGAAGCTGGGAATGGAAGCCGGATGCTCTGCAGAGCACAAGTGCTCTTAACTGCTGACTCTTCTCTTTAGCCCCATTACTTCCTTTTCTAAATTATTTCTTTTCTTCAAAAGAATTTACTTATTTATTCTTATGTACATTTAGTGTTTGGCCTACATGTATGTCTGTATGAGGGAGTAGGATCTACTGGGCCTTGAGCTACAGACAGTTGTGAGCTGCCACGTGGGTGCTGGGAATTGAACCCAGGTCCACAGGAAGGGCAGCCAGTGCCTTTAACCACTGTGCCATCACTCTAGCCTGTTTTCACATTTCTATTGGATTTGTTGGCCTCTAAGATGGCCTTCTATGATTCATGTCCTCGTGTATCTCTTCTCTTTCAGCTTTGGCTCTACTTATCAACTTCTACTAAATATGGCAGAAGTGACAATGTGCTACTGCTACTATCAGGTTATAAGAAGACTATAATTTCTATCTTGGGTACTCTCTTACTCTTACTCAGACTGCTGCCTCTAGGTGATGATATCGGCTGGCACAGAGTGAGAGAACTCTGCAAAGGCCTACATAACAAGGCAACATACAAGTGAGACTACAATTGCCTCCTCTCCTAGTAAAGCACAAGATGGCTGCAATTCTGACCAATACTATAGCTTTAGTCTGTGTGAGAACATCAGAGCCATCTCCCTAAGCTACACTTGGAATTCTGACCCTTAGAAACTAAGACAACAAATGTTTGTAGTTCTCAGCCTTCAAATTTGGGATAATTTGTTACACTGCAGTAGATTACAAATACATATATGTGAAAACTATGCTGCATAAGAGTTAAACATTCTACTCTATGTCAGGATACAGCCAACTTTTAAAACATAAAATATGGGCTGGAGAGATGGCTCAGTGGCTAAGAGCACTGGCTTCTCTTCCAGAGGTCCTGAGTTCAATTCCCAGCACCCACATGGTAGTTCACAAATGTCTGTAATTTCAGTTGCAGAGGATCCAGTGATCTTTTCTGGCCTCTGTAGGCACCGAACGTAAGTAGTACACAGTTAACATATCCATATAAATAAAATAAAAACTCAAACATTTAAGATATATGTAAGATATAGTTTTTCATAAATGAAGGGCTGGAGTGATGCCTCATTTGTTTAAGTCTAACCAGACTCAAAACCAAAAATATAAGAATATATATGTATATGTATATGTATATGTATATGTATATGTATATGTATATGTATATGTATATGTATATGTATATGTATATGTATGTATATATATATATATAATATTTTATTTATTTTATGTCTGTGAATACACTGTAGCTGTCTTCAGACACACTAGAAGAGGGCATCAGATCCCATTATAGATGGTTGTGAGCCACTATATCGTTCCTAGAAATTGAACTCAGGACCTCTGGAAGAAGTCTTAACCACTGAGTCATCTCTCCAGCCTCAGTTATAATATACTTACCTCTATTTTTGACACACATTAAAGTTCCCATAATGTAATCTTTTTTTTTCTTACTTTTTTTTTTTTTTTTGAGACAGGGTCTACTAGTGTACCGCTGGCTGGCCTTGAACTCATAGAGATCCTCCTGCCTTTGCTTCCAGAGTTCTGGTAAAGGTGTTCCCCAGTATACCTGGTTGTTTTGTTTTGATTTTTGAGGCAGGATCTCTCTGTGTAGCTGTGGTTGCCCTAGAACTCACTATGTAAAACAAATTGGCCTCAAACTCACAGAGATATTCCTGCCTCTGCCTCTGCCTCTGATTCCTGAATGCTGGGCTTAAAGGTATATGGCACCATGCCTGGTGTAACCTGAATTTTTTGTTTTAAGACTAGAAACACTAAATCAAGAACTGAGTGTAGAGAAGTTTATAGCACTGCCAACAAGAGTGAAAATCAGCATATTAATTCTTTTTGAGCAAATCTGAAAACTAAAGTACTCAGAAAACAAAATTCTTTGGAACTTGTTTGGCTGCAGAACCTGATACAAATAATGAAATTTTATGTGTCTGTTTTTATATTTATTGTTTATTTATCTGAGAGATGATTTATTCCTTTAAGTGTGACTATTTATAAAGACTAATAATTAGATTATGTGATGTTGTCTGTAAGTCCAATGGGAATTTCAAAGTTCTATTTATTAGCATACTATACATACAAATGAAGCATTATTTATTCAGTGTCACACTTTAAAACATAACCTTATGGCATAAACTAATTAGATATATATTTTTTGAGTTTAGCTTAACATTCATTTTCAGCCAGTAATATTCAATTCTCTCCTACAACAATGAAATACATTCTCTCACAAAAGTCACATTTTCACAATGGAGCACAGCTGCTGGAGAGCCTTCAAGTAACTGATAGAAGTACCTGCATTGACAAATGGGATTCCATCATATGGGACATACTGAGACTTCCACATCAAGCGAGTGGCAGGTTTGGCTGGGCTTGGAGACTGGCGAGTGCCCCAGACAGTTTGTGTTTGCTGCTTGTGAAAAGTTAGGACACTTTCTAATTCAGTCTCACTTACACAGTAGCCACGGTAGGAATCTCCAATTTTCTGTGAGAAAAAAAATTAAATAAGAAAATCACTGAAAAATATGTTTCTGTTGCCAGGAGCTATCAAAGAGAAGCTAAAAACTAGCAGATGACCTTCCTAAGATGGTTCCCCCATGGACTGTGTTAAAAGTTATTGACACAGATTTGCTTCTCTAGGCGAGGCCAAGAAGATTACATTTTAGGAAAGATTCCTGCTATTAATATGCTTTGATATATATATATAAAAATTCTTAATGAATATTCTACAAGAATATTCTATAAGAATATTCTATAAGAATTCCTAAAATTACATTAGTAATTATTAAGCTCTTTTATAATAGGACTGCTATTAAGTCCTCTCTGATAATCAAAACTGCAATGAGAACTCTGCCAGTCTTAAAGTGTCATGACTTAATTGCTTCTGAGATAGCAAGCAGTTATCTACAACTTAAAAGCACATTTCAAGAGGTTTTAAAACAATTAACCAAATGTCATAAAAAGAGAACTAATGATTTACTACAGGTGCAAGGACAGAAGATAAAATATTGACTGGGTTTATCTATACAAAACTTCTCTAATAACTTAGTCACAAAAATTATGGTTTTTAACTTTCAATGAACCTGTTGAGCTTGTACAGATAATGAATGTTTAGCCAGATAATTATTCTTAATGGATGTGCATGTAAACAATTCTCTGTTGTGAAATTCTTATATAATTTATGAACTGCATTTATGTGTAAAATTATGGTAAACTTTTTACCAAGTGATCATGTATTCTGACAGATGTATAAGTGCTGAGGACAACAAGAGGAAACCGAACTTAAGAAGAACCTTTTAGAGAGAAGAACATTTTAGAGAAGAACTTTCTTAGAAAACTTTTAGAGAGAACTCAGAAGTAAAGGCATTGGGAGTAATAACATTGAGAGAAAAGGCACTGGGAGCAAGAGCATTGTTACAATAGAGCGGGAGGAGAGAGCAAGATTAGGAGAATGCAGAGTGGAATACTTTAGAAATTATAAGGCGACTTAAAAATTAAGAGAGCAATATGTAGAATGCAGAGGAAAAGAGGAAAAAGAAGCTGCGGAGAGAGCAGAAGGAGCAGGAAGCTTCTCCTACCATGGGACAGAATGGGTCTTTTCATAATACAAGGCCGGCTTAGTCTTACTAAAGAGGACAAAGCTTTCTTCTTACAGACTTGGGTTTAATTCATTTAGCAATAAAAGGATAGAAGCTTTTTCTTTCTCTATGCAATAAATATTGGAGCTCATATTTCATCCAGAATGAGTGAGTTCTTTCTGATCTGGTGCTTGGTCTTTGCTCCATATACATATGTAAATATGGATGTGTGTGTGTGTAAATATATAATTATGAGATAATAATGTAGTATGAATATGTAAGCATGAATCTGTACATGAATTTATGTGAGTTTATCCATATTCGCTTGTGTAAAAGTTTTTCCTTCTGTGAGCATGACTCTTTCCTCCTGGTTTAATAAAAGTTTACTGCTCCAAACTCCTCCCCCCAGCCTGGTAAGTGAGAGGCATTTGGACAAGAAGGAAAAGGCTCTAGCAATTAATCCTTTACTTAATCCCCTGCTGTTTTATGATGAGGTGCTAAATACCATAGACTGCAGTTTCAGGTCTCAGAGGAACTCAGACAGGCAGATCAACTAACCACAGCAAAGTGACTTAGACTTAAGATAGGTAAACATTTTATTATTAAACAGCAATCCTAAATATCTCACGAGACTAAGTTTTGCTCTTCCCCCTCTGCTACCAACAAAGAACTTCAGGGGATGCCCCTAGCATTCAATGAACAGTAAACGTAACTGATGGCCAAGAAGAAGGTCTACCAGTTCACTTCCTCACCACTGGCCTATACAGTGGAGTCTGATCTGAACTCAAGCAGAGTCAACAAACAGATGGAAGTGTTTATAGCGACGCTCAACTGCCATAGGAGAGAAGTTTTAGAGAGGAAAGTTTCAAGAATATGTAATATATCTATTCTCTTGGATATATAAAATTCTACCCCTAGATCAAATCCAGATCAACACAAAATTAGCAACAAAGTACTGGTTCTTGGTGGATTATTTTTACTATTATGCCAAGAGTCTATCTAAAACCCTATGAAAACGATGACTATGCATCCTAAAATATGTTGCAGAAGAACTTTATTATATTAATATTTTTGTAACATTTAAATTTTTTCAGATTCTATTTGTTTTATTTTATGTATATACAGTGTTTTGCCTGCACATATGTCTGTGCACCAAAAGCATACAGTGCCTACAGAAGCCAGATAAGCGTGTCAGAACTGGAGTCACCGAGCACTGTTATCTACCATGTGGGTTCTTAATCCAACTTAGGACCTTTTCATGAGCAGCGAAGTGCTTATAACCACTTTCAAAAGAATAAATTGTGACTTGGACTTGGTAGTGTACACCTACAAGCCCAGCACTTGGGAGGCTGAGGCAGAATTACTGACACAGGTTTAAAGTTAGCCTTGTCTACATAGTGAGTATCAGGATAGCCATGGCTACACTGCAAGACTCTGTCTCAAATAAACATACAGTCAAAACAACAATGACAACAACAACAAAAACCAGGTAAGTATCTGAATAAAACAAAGAAATTAGTCTTTGTGCCTGGATATCTAAGGAAATGGTGTTTATTAATGAAACAGGCAAAGAACTTAGCAAGCAGAGCTAACTGGTATAGTCACCGTGAACTTACAGTAAAATATAAATAAAGCTTCAGAAGTAGCTAAAGATCTGGGGTAACAGTAAGAATTATAGAACCAGTGATACAGATTTACAAACTATAAACATGAGAGCTGAAAGTCAATGACAGAGGTAAAATCCTTCAAAAGATAACGTGAAGACAAGGTTAAAAGCAAACCTTTAGAAACTTTATACTGAGACTATGAAATGAAATAAATTCAAAGAGAGAGGAGAGAGAGGGAGGGAGGGAATGAGGGAGAGAGAGAGAAAGAGAGACAGAGAGGGAAGAAGAGAGAGGGAAAGAGACAGAGAGTGACAGAGACAAGAGGCAGTTCACATGAAGCAAGCAGAGCTTTCTATGAATGACTTCTGCTCTGTCTCTTGTTCTGTGTTGTGTCTTCTGGGACAGGGTCTCAATGTAGCCCAGGCTTGTCTCCAACTCACTATGTAGCCAAGGATGACTTTAAATTCTTGGTCCTCCCAAGTGCTGGGATTACAGGCATGTACCACCACATTAGGCATAACTTCTGCTTTATTGGAGCCTGTATCTTTAAAGAATAAAACAATAGATAAATTTAGATTTTGCATAAATGCATGTAGAATATGACAGATACCGAGTATTGTGTGCATTCAAAAGTGTTCATTTGGGGGAAGAAATGTTGCCATGATAGTTAAATGAGTGTAGGATTATCTTACGCTCACCTCACAACTCCTAAGACGGCAGGCCCACATGGGTGTGTTACAAGAAAGTGGCTGGAGAGGAGCCAGCAAAGGTTCTTCAAGAATTCTGGGAAAGGAGAGGAATAGATATAAATACAAAGTTATGCACACACATGACATTCAACTGCGTTGGCTTTTCTTTACTTTGTATGTGTATGTGATATTGTACTATATAGGCACATATGTGCATACATGTGTACACACATGTACTGAAACCAGAGACTGGCATCTGATGTTTTCCATAGTCACTCTTCACCTTATTTTTGAGACTGGGTTTCTCACTAAAGCTGGAGCTCACCAAGTCTGCAAACCAAATGACAATGCAAACCTAAATCTGGGAGATACTAGGAAGGGTCCTAAGAGAAGAGTGTATAACTCTAGGTGCTGCATTAAAAAGACAGAGGCCCTGCAAATAAACAACCTGATGGCAAACCTCTAGGACTAGGAAAACAAGGACAAGCCCATCCCAAAGCAGTGATGGGAAGAAATAACAAAGGGCAGCGCAGAAATTAATAAAACAGAAATGAAAATGACCAAAAAAATTCTTAAACAAAGAGGTGGTTTTTGAACAAATAAATAAACGTGACATACCCTAAGCAAATTAACCAAGAAAGAGACAGGCAACCCAAATTATTAAGATTAGAAGAAAAGGCAGACATGACAGCACACACTGAGAAAATCTAATGAACCATGAGGACCTATTTTGAAAATTTACATTAAACTACATTGGAAAATCTAAAAGAAAAGGATGCATTCTAGATGCACATGACCTACCAAAGCTAAGCAATAACAACCAATGAGATCAAAGCAGCAATCACAAAGCTTCCCACAAAAAAATCCCTGGTGCTTATGGAGTTATTGTCTTCAGCTGAGAGTCCATGTGAGTGTTAGGTCACTTGTCTGGTGTGCAAGAGGCTCTGGGTTTGATCTCAAGCACTGAACAACAAAACAACAAATGGCTCACTATGTAGTGTCTTACTTAGAATCTTTTCACAGAACAGCTAAAGGAATACAAATACATAAAAACATACTTTAAGGAAGGGGCTGAAGAGAGATGGCTCAGCTTTTAAGAGCTCTTCCAGGGGACCTAGGTTCAATTTCCAGCACCACATGGTGGCTAACAACTTTAAGTCCACTGCCAGGGACCTGCTGCCCTCTTCTGTCCTCCATGGGCACTGAAGTATGGTGCACAGACATACAGGCAAAGCACCCATGCACATAGAAAAATGAATAAATCTCAAAAAAAAAAAAAGGTTTTACAAAAGATATTTTAAATATTTTTCTAGAATTATAATGGAAAGTGTTTTTTTAGGGAAAAGGAAAAACTGAAGTAAGAAAATAGGCCATATTTTGGTGGTTGTATGGGAAAAGATTTGCCTAGCATACTCAAGACTTCGTGCTCCATTTTTAGAACCACCTCCCAACCCCACACCTGCCCACCTCCTCCACACACACAGTGCTAGCAAAAACCATTTTAAGTACTTTATTATATAAGAATTATATCTATAAAATATGGTTAAACCATTAAAAAATTTTAGGATCTGGGATAGATAACTTTATTCTAAATACTTTTGAAATTCACATTGCTCCAAAAAACCAGGAAGGTGCCCCCTTGTTGTCAAGAAGCATGAAAATAAATAAAGACACATCTAAGGAATTTTTCCTCTCTCTGAATTTTTGATCTTTTCTAGGGTCTGCTAGCTTTATGTGTGATCTTTTTAAAACAGACTTCCATTGTGACCCCAAAGACAAGCTCCTCTTTCCCATGATTCACCTGGTCCCTGACTTTTTGGGCACCACGAGGGATGCTTGTGAGCGAAGACTGTAATTACTGGTGCTGTCTTCTAAAGTGTCTGCTCTTACAGCTGGTAAGCTTCCACCAGTGGATTTCTCTTCAGAGACATCTTAACAACAACAAAAAAAAAAAAAAAAAAAAAAACAAAAAACAAATAAACCAGCAGCATCTTGAATAATAAGACAATTACTTAGCTAGAATTTAAATCTTTTCAGTGGGAAAAAGAAGAATATTTCTGAAGTTAAAGAAATCCAAAACTTTAAATGCTTTATTGAGACTGTCACTGATAAACTTATTTACTTTTATATTGTATGTAACTAACTGTTTATTCTTATATTTAATAGCTATGATTTTAAAATAGTACAAATAATTATTAAAGAGTCTCACATATAATATGAAAATTAAAAATTACTTATATTTGTGTTTATAATGTTTCTACAAACCATGTTTTTGGTTTAATTTTCAGTGACGGTTAATGAAGACAGTATAACATAAAACAAAAGCAAAAATAACTATCCTAAACCACTGTTTAGAAACAAAAACGAGCAACAAAACAGTGTAGCAGTAATATTAAAAAGAGATTAAACTGCATTACAAAGGGAAAAAAAGAAAAAGAAAATTAATAGGGATATTACCAAATAGGCAGGGGGAAAAAGGGCCAGGGTGGGGGTGGAGGCCTGGGGAGTCCTGATTCTCTTCCCTGAATGTGAAACAAATGGGAGAAAGCAGAAGATTCAAACATCAGGTAAAAGAGAAAGGAATGGATCTCAGAGCTAACAAAAATATCAAAAAAATGCAGACAAAAAATTTCTGGCCGGGCGGTGGTGACGCACACCTTTAATCCCAGCACTTGGGAAGCAGAGGCAGGCGGATTTCTGAGTTCGAGGCCAGCCTGGTCTACCAAGTGAGTTTCAGGACAGCCAGCGCTACACAGAGAAACCCTGTCTCGAAAAACCAAAAAAAAAAAAAAAAAAAAAAAAAATTTCTGTAGCTAAGTATTATATTTGTACTACTGTTGCTATTTCTATTGTTGCTGCTATAATTTACAATAATTTATTTTGTGCTCACTGGTCATTTGGGAGGAAGCAAGAGTCAGCCAGCTTCATAAAATCCCAAAATGAAACAGACAGCTAACCTAGACGGAAATTGAAAAATGAACTTAAGATTTATTTGGGCTAAAAAGCTTTTTCTAATCACTCAGTTCACAATCTTACCTAAACAACTGAGGTTACTATGGACTTCCATAGGAAGTGTTCTAGAGTCTGACCTTAGTCTTTAAAGCACCCATTCTATATGGACTCACCTTGAGGACTATGCACATCCACAAACGGCTCCTGAGGTATAACCACTTGCTCCATCCCTGTCTGGGGAGATGGAATTATATGAGGCACCTGTCAGATGATAGTCATCATCTTGGAAGCATTAAACAAATACATATGCCATTCTGACTTATCAGAATTATTAAATTATTGAAGTACACACCTACTTCCATTATGGAATGTATTGCTTCACTCTATAGATACAACCATGAGACATATGCCAATTGTTTTAAGGTCCCATAGCTGACAAGTGATGAAACTAAGATTCAAAAAAATCAATTTGACATAGCCTATGGTCTCAGGCACTATGTTCTTAATGATGATAGCACATCTATGGAGTTTAATAACACAGAGTGAAGCTGGGCGGTGGTGGCGCACGCCTTTAATCCCAGCACTTGGGAGGCAGAGGCAGGCGGATTTCTGAGTTCGAGGCCAGCCTGGTCTACCGAGTGAGTTCCAGGACAGCCAGGACTATACAGAGAAACCCTGTCCTAAAAAAAAAAAAAAAAACCACAGAGTGAAAAGCCAGCTAGGGCTACATGAAACCCTGACTCAAAAATAAAAAGTAACATACAAGTAAACATTAGTTATATATTATAGTCAGCTTATCTCAAACACCAGCGTGCCTAGACATGAGCAGCTAAGGACTGTTTTAAATACTCTTTGTACTCTTTGTATTCAAAAAGGAAAAACAAAACAAAACAAGGTTGGCTGTGTGGGGTGGGGAGGGGTGCAGGGGGGAATGGCTTTAGTTCCAGAAGGCAGAAATAGGGAATCTCTGAGTTCGAGGCCACCTTGATCTACAGAGTGAGTTTCAGGACAGCCAGGACTACACAGAGAAACCCTGTCTCGAAACCGTATGAATAATCAAATGAACAAATAAATAAATACAAAACAAGATCATGGAAAGAATATTTCCCATATAATGTATAAGTCAATAGTATCAAGAAACTAAGGTGGGTTCCCTACCACTGCCATGTGCCCACCCTCGACTTGGGCGGACTTCCACTGTAAAGGAGTAGGCCACCACAATTTGAAGAATAGGTGCAGGCCAAGCAAGCAGAACAGGCGAACTCAGGCAGATTCCCTGCTAGACCAGGCACCACACCATCCTCAGAACCACAGACTGCAGCCCACAAGCAGAACGTCTCCACTCACTCAGAGCCCCCACTTCCCTTATCAGCTTATCCCAACTTGGACAGAGACCCTCTGCTGCACCAAAGGCCAGGCTAACTGCCAGAAGTCCAGCCTCAACTTGGACAGAATCTTACTTCTGGATCAGAGGTTACTTCAGCTGCCAGAAATCCAGGCCACAAAGACCAGAGGACCAATGAGGAAACAAACCAAGGAATAAAAACATCCATCCAACAAAACCAAACTCAGAAATCAGCACCTAGACCTATAAGTATCCCAAACCCAGATGCCTAAATGCTAGTATAAGAATATAATCAATAACAGCCAGGGCAATATTCCAAATCAGCTCAAGCACAAGAAAATGACCTTTAAGTCAACTTTATGAAGCTGATAGACGGCCGTAAAGAGGAAATGAAAAGAATCAAGACTAATCCTAGGGATAGAAATTAGAAAAGGAACAGAATCCCAGCTCAAAAACTCAGAAAATATACTTAACAAAATCATAGAAGATGTTTTTTAACCTAAAGAAGGACATGACTATAAAAGTACAAGAAGCTTACAGAACCTCAAATTAATTGGACCAGAAAAGAAAGTTCCTATGTCACAAAATAATTAAAACACTAGACATACAGAACAAAGAAAGAATATTAAAGCTGCAAAGGAAAAGGCCAAGTAACATATAAAGGAAGACCTATTTTAGAATTATACCCAACTTCTCAACAGAGACTCTAAAAGTTAGAAAGACCAGACAGATGCTAGAAGACCACAGATGTACTATATACCCATACTACTATACCCAGCAAAACTTTCAATCACTGCAGATGGAGAAAACAAGATATTTCATAAGTTAAATTTAAACAATATCTACAAACCCAGCCCTACAGAAGATACTACAAGGAAAACTTCAACCCAAGGACGTTAACTACATCCATGAAATAAATAGTCTCATCCCAGCAAAACAAAAAGAAGGGAAGTGCAAGTGTGCACACATACACAGACACCATAACTACCACCATGACCACCACCACCACCAAATTAATGAACTGACAATCACTGACATTGTACTGGCTGGTTTTATGTCAATTTGACAAAAGCTGGAGTTATCACAGAGAAAGGAACTTCAGTTGAAGAAATGCCTCCATGAGATCCAGCTATAAGGCATTTTCTCAATTAGTGATCAAGGGGGGAAGGCCCATTGTGGGTGGTGCCATCTCTGGGCTGGTAGTCTTGGGTTCTATAAGAAAGCAAGTTGAGAAAGCCAGGGGAAGCAAGCCAGTAAGTAACATCCCTCCATGGCCTCTGCATCAGCTCCTGCTTCCTGACCTGCTTGAGTTCCAGTCCTGACTTCCTTTGGTGATGAACAGCAATGTGGAAGTGTGAGCTGAATAAACCATTTCCTCCCCAACTTGCTTCTTGGTCATGATGTTTGTGCAGGAATAGAAACCCTGACTAAGACAACTGCCAATAACTTGTTGCAGGATATTTTATCACACTATGAACCCAGAATTGTGTTATTTACAGGAAAAACATATCTCTAGTTGTGGTGTGGCTCAGCCCTGGCACACACTTTAATTCAAGAGCTTTTTGATTATTTTAAACAGGACTAAATAAAGTCAACCACAGGTCAAGAGGCAGAACAAGCAATCAGTTGACAGGAAGTGAACACAGTAAAAATAACATAGAGAATAAGTCAGGAGGACAGATACACACATGGGAAGTAGAAGGGAGGGACATTCAGTTTGAGGGGTTTTTGAGATGGTATAGAGGGGGAGAGCTTCCTTTAGGGAAGTATGTCATCTGTGGGATAAGGGCATCCGGGTGCTTCCTTTGCCTCTGAGTTAGCAGGCTTTCACTCCAGCATCTGGCTCCCAGTCTTTACTGGTAAAATAGAATGACTGAGAATTTGTTAAAAACATTTCACGCTCAAACATGTGGCACAACAACATGGACAGAAAAACCATGGCAGCTGCAGACAAATTAAGAAGCCATTAGATTTGATAAGTTACCTGAGAAGACCTCAAGGAGAGAGCTAAGGAAGGTAAATACTGTAATACAAGGTGCTAGGACCCATATAGTGCTACTTTAGATGGCCTGAAAATAAAAGCAGAAAATGGAAAGCTAAATGACTTAACTGAAATTGGCTCAATAGTGATTATGATTATTATCATTTTGGTATTTCATATTTTATCCTTAATAGCCATATGTGGATTAATGAGATACAAGCCTTAGAAAGACTTATAAATGAAAATCATAAAAATACTCAGATACAGACAAAGGAATTTAGACAAGAACCTACTGTGCCAGCACATGATGAAACTGAAGAGGGGAGGCCCACAGTTGCTAGAAACCAACCTTAGTTTATCCAGTTAATAAACAATACTTACCAGCATATGATAGGCACCCCCAAAGTCATAAAGCAAGTAAATGGAATCCTATAGACATACTAGATTTGAGGAGATTCAAGGAAGCAATCATTTCATATGGTTTGCATTCTCCTTATGTGAAGCAGATATTAAATTCATAGGCAACTCAGAACAGAATTATCCCCCAAGACTGGAAATATTTGGTAACAGCAATATTAGAAGTTGGTCCTGTTACGATGGTGCACATGGTGGAAAGAAGAAGCCAGGGCCTTAGAACAATGAAATCGGGCTAGAGGTATCACTATTTCCCAGGATCATTGCTAGGAGAAGGTCAATAGGCTGAGTTACAAAGGCAGCTTGAGTTTGATGAGCATAACATTGGCACTTTGTCACTGAGCAGCTTTAAATGCTTGGGACAATGCTGGAGAATCAGGAAAGATATCTGAGTCATTTTCTAAAACTATACAAGGCCCAAAAGAAACCTTCACTGAAATTTTGCAAAGATTGACTTCAGCTGTAAATAGGATAGTATTAGATTTAAAAGTCATAAAAATACTAATTGACTCTTTGGTTTTTGAAAATGTTAATTCAGAATGCAAAAGGGTGATGAGGCCTTTAAAGGCAAGATCAGCACCAATAGATGAAAGGATTATGAATATGGCTGATATTGGCTCTCATGTTTACGATGCTACTCTGATAGCAGGAATGATTTCTAAAAGTTTTAAGAAAAATAAGAATGTCAAATGTTTTAATTGTGGTAAGCAAGGTCATTTGAAAAGAGATTATAAGCAAGGCATTCCTAGAAACAATGTATTTTTTTCTAGAAATTATGCAAGAAGAAGGCCTCAGCCTTCCAGAGCAAGCAGAAGATGTGGTAAAGGCTGGCACTGGACTAATGAATACAGATCAGCAACCGATATGCAAGGATATGCAACGTAACCTTCTGCCATCAGGAAATGCCTAAGGGACCTCCAGCAGGCTCTGACTTCAAATTTGATTAATCATTCCCTGTCAGCGTCAGAGAAAATCATCCACAGAGCAATCAAAAGGTTTAACACCTGTTTTTTTAAAACAACAGTGTCCTGGATGTAATCAAGAACAAAACAGTTTCAGTAGATAAAATAGGGAGAAACCAGAAAACAAGTATTTTGGCAAACTGCTATAAATGATCAGAGACAAAAGTTAAAAATACAAACAAATGGCATTGAAATGGAAGGTTTAGTCATCATAAAAGCAGATGTAATGGTAATTTCAACAAAATCTTGTGACAGGATTTTCCCCGTCCAATTACATTAAAGTATTAGTGCAGCAGGAGGCCTGTGATTGGACAAGAAAAACGGAGGCGGAGCTAAGAGTTGGAGAGAAAGGGAGCCTCTCAGGTGAGGGAGGAAAAGAATCAAGATGGAGGACAGACAGGAAGAAGATCCTGATCTTAACTAGCCACAGGTAGTTATGAATACCATCTAGGGATAGAATAGTTGGGATAACGTGTCTAATCTAGTTGGGCAGCTTGGATCCTTATCATTTGGCTCAGAAATTACTGTGTAGGCATCTTGTGATTTGAGAATTGTTGATATATAAATCCGACTGATTAACTATAAGCTTCAAGAGTTTTGATTTTTACCGGGTTACTGGGTATTGTGATATCTAACCAAAAGGTGGGCAGTCATTGCATGGGGCTGGCGTGGCAGCAACCAGGGCAAGGGAAATTAGCGAGTTGGGCGGAGACATCTGCTCCCCCAGGCCACTCTGAGAACACCCGCTGGGGCCTTGTGGCCCTCCGGTGCTGCCAACAGCTTGGGAAGCCTTTCTGGCCGTTTATTTTCTATTATTTCCTGCAACAAAATCTTGGCATCATAAACTGGCCTCTTTAGGAGATCTTCTAGATCTCTTCAGCTCCTAGAGATTGTAATTTTATCTCGGATAAAACAAAGTACAAGATAGGTAGAGTGTACAGGGCCAGAAAGATATATGAGAAAGTTAAAGCCGTATGTGGCTAATATAGTCATGAATTTGTGGGAATGTGATTTGTAGCAGCAATGGAAAATACAGATTAACATGATACACAAGGAAAGCAGTGTAAGAGGAAAGTTCATAGCACTAAGTGCCTTCATAAAGAAATTGAAGAGATCTCATAAAAGCAACTTAAAAAACGCCTGAAAGCTTTAGAATAAAAGAAGGAAGCACACCCAAAAGGAGTGGAAATAATCAAACTGAGGGCTGAAATCAATATAATAGAAACAAAGAGAAACAAAACAAAGAATCAATGAAACAAAGACTTGGTTCTTTGAGTAAGTCATTAAGATAAACAAACCCTTTTCCAAACTTACTAAAAGACAAATAGAGTATTTACAGTATCCAAATTAACAAATCAGAAAAAAAAAAATGGAGGATATAACAAAGGACGCCAAGGAAATCCAAAGAATTGTTTGGTCATACTTCAAAACCCTGTATTCACAAAATTAAAAAACCTAAAGAAATGGACAATCTTCTTGATAGATACCACTTACCAAAGTTAAGTCAAGATCAGATAAACAATTTAAATAAACCTATAACCTCTAAAGAAATGGAAGCAATCATTAAAAGCCTTCCAAGAAAAAAAGCCCAGGGCCAAATGTTTTTAGTGCAGAATTATTTCAGACTTTCAAAGAAGAGCTAATGCCAATACTACTCAAATTATTCCACAAAACAGAAACGGAAGGAACATTGCCCAATTCATTTTATGAGGCCACAGCCACATTGATATACAAACCACACAAAGATTCAACACAAAAAGAAAATTACAGACCAATTTCCCTCATAAACATTGATGCAAAAATACTCAATAAAATACTCGAAAACCAAATCTAAGAACAGACCAAAAAGATCATCCACCATGATCAAGTAGGCTTCATCCCAGAGATGCAGGGATGGTACAACATTTGAAAATCCATCCGTGTAATCCATTGTATAAACAAACTGAAAGGAAAACCAAACACATGATCATCTCATTAGATGCTAAAATAGCCTTGACAAAAATCCCACACACGTTCACAATAAAAGTCTCGGAGAGATCAGGGATACAAGGGACATAACTAAACATAATAAAGGCAATTTATAGCAAGCCTTTCACCAGCATCAAATTAATGGAGAGAAACATAAGCAATTCTACTAAAATCAAAAACAAAACAAGGCTGTCCACTCTCTCCATATCTATTCAACATAGCATTTGAAGTTCTAGCTAGAGCAATAAGACAAAGGAGATCAAGGGGATACAAACTGGAAAGAAATGATAGTATACATATGTGAGCCCCAACAATTCTACCAGAGAACTCCTACAGCTGATAAGCACTTTCAGCAAAGTGGCTGGATACAAAATTAACTTTAAAAAAAAAATCAATAGCAAATGACAAGCAGGCTGAGAAAAAAATCAGGGAAACAACAATTTTCCCGGTAGACACAAATAATATAACATATCTTGGGGTAGCTCTAACTAAGCAAGGGAAAGACCTGTATAATAAAAACTTCAAGTTTTTAAAGAAGGAAACTGAAGAATATGAATCACAAGTATTCAAGTATTAACAGTAAAAATGGCCAATATACCAAAAGCCATCTACAGAGTCAACACAATCTCCATCAAAGTTTCAGCACAATTCTTTACAGACCTTGAAGAAACAATATTCAACTTCACATGGAAAAGCAAAAAACCCAGGATAGCTAAAACAATCCTACATAATAAAAGAACTTCCATTAGGTGTCACCATCCCTAATTTCGATACTACAGTGCTGTAGTAATAAATACTACATAGTATTGGCATAAAAACAGATACACTGATCAGTAGAATCAAATCAAAGACCCAGGCGTAAATCCATACACCTATAGACACATGATATTTGATAAAGAAGCCAGAAATGTACAATGGAAAAAAGAAAGCATCTTCAACAAATGATGCTGGTCTAATTGGATGTCTATATGTAGAAGAATCCAAATAGATCCATTCTATCACCCTAAACAAAACTCAAGTCCAAATGGATCAAAGACCTCAACATAAAACCAGATACTCTGAACCTATTGGAAGAGAAAGTGGGGACTATCCTTGAATGCAGTGGTACAGGAGACAACTTCCTGAACAGAATACCAACAGCACAGGAACTAAGATCAATAATTAATAAGTGGAACCTCATGAAACTGAAAAGCTTATGTAAGGCAAAGGACTCCCACCATCTATAGTACAAAACGGCAGCCCAGAGTGGAAGAGATTCACCAACTCCACATCAGACAGAGGGCTAATACCTAAAATATATAAGGAACTCAAGAAACTAGATATCAACAAACAAAATAACTCAATTAAAAATGGGGTACTGAATTATCTAGACAGATAATTCTCAACAGAGGAGTCTCAAATGTCAGAGAAATACTTAAAGATATGTTCAACATCTTCAGTCATCAGGAAAATGGAAATCAAAACAACTCTGAGATTCCATCTTATACCTGTCAGAACGGCTTAAAAACCACAAGTGACAGCTCACTCTAACCAGGATGTGGAGCAGGGGGAGCACTCCATTGTTGGTAAGAACACAAACTGTACAGCCACCTTGGAAATCAATATAGTGGTTTCTCAGAAAATTGGGACTCAATATACCTCAGAACCCAGCTATACCACTCCTGGGCATATATCTAAAGGAGGCGCCATCATCTTACAAGGACACTTGCTCATACTATATTCATAGCCAATTTATTCATAATAGCCAGAAACTGGAAAAAACTTAGATATCTGACTCTCAACTGAAGAATGGGTAAGGAAATGCGGTTCATTTACACAATGGAAAATTACTTAGCTGTAAAAAAAAACAATGACATCATGATATTTGCAGGCAAGTGGATAGAACTAAAACAATCATCTTAATTGAGATAACCCAGACCTAGAAAGACAAACATGGTACGTACTCAGTTATAAGTGGATATTAGCTGTAAAGACTATATGCTATAACTCACATATCCAGAGAGGCTAAGTAACAAGGAGGGCTTAAGGGGTAATGCAAGGATCTCCCTGGGAAGAGAAAATAGAATAGATTTTGCTGGTGGGCTGGGGGCAAGTGGAGTTGGGACTAGGAGGGATAGGGCAGGAGAAAATGCTGGGGTCAGTGACTGGAACTGGGGGCCATTTTGGAGGCAAGGTAGAAACCTAGTGCAATGGAAACTCCGTGGAATCTGTAAGAGTAACCCTAGCAAAGACTCCTAGTAATGTGAGTTCTTGGAGCCTGAACCAGCCATCTTCTGTAACTAGGCAAGGCCTCAAGTGGAGGGTTTGGGATACCAACCCAGCCATAAAATCTTCAATCTATAGTTTGTTCTGCCTGAAGAGTGTTCTGGGACTGCAGTCTAGCATGGTATCAGAAATATCAGTGAGATTTCATTCAGCAACTGATGGGGGCAGAAGCAGAATCCCAGAGCCAAACATTAGACAGAGCTCAGAAGTCCTGCAGAGGAAGGGGAGAGAAGATTATAGAAACCAAAGGGGTCAGGCACACCACAAGAACATGACCCATAGAATCAACAGACTAGGACTTATGGGGCTCACAGAGATTAGGAAGCCTGTAGGTCTCTGCCCTAGGTCCACTGCGTATATGTTATGGCTGAGTGGGAATCTTAACAGTGGAAGTGGGGACTGTCCCTGACTCTTTTGCCTTCTTGTGGGACCCTTTTCCTCCTCCTGGGTTGCCTGTCCAGCCTTGATGAGATAGTAAATGCCTAATCTGATTGTAGCTTGTTATGCTACATTTGGTTGATGCCTTGGGAGGCCTGCTCTTTTCTGAGGGGAGGAAGGTGGGAGTGGATCTGGGGAAAAGGAGAGATGGTGGGAAAAGACTAGGGAGAGGAAATTTCAGTTGGGATATGATATGAGACAAGAATTTAAAGGAAAGAAGGGAGGGAGGGAAAGGGAAGGAGGGAGGGAGGCATGGATGGATGGAGAAATGAACAAATGAATGAATGAATGAATGAATGAATGAACAAACAAACTAGGGTCACTGGGCAGTGGTAGTGTATACTTTTAATCCCAGCACTCAGGAGGCAGAGGCAGGCAGATCTCCAAGTTTGAGGCCATCCTGGTCTACAGAGTGAGTTGCAGCACAGCCAGGGCTACACAGAGAAATCCTGTTTCAAAGAACCAACCAAAGAAACAAATAAATACACAAAAAAGGAAACTAATTTAGCATCATTAATATACACTGTTAAATACCATAATACTCACTAGTTATAATATTCTCACCATTTGTGCAGTAGAATTTCCCAAAGACTGAAGGTCATACTGAATAGGCCCATTCTGGTCCAAAAGATGAAACTGCTCTTCATGAAGGGCCTGTGTGTCAGTCAGTGTCGCTGGCATATCCTGTGATGTGAGTGAATCATGTGTTTTAGGACCAGTAACGGGCAAAATGGTATGGGGATCATTTTGTCCAAAGGAAGGATCCCCAGAGTCCATACAGGTCAGATGCTTTTGAAAAGAAAAAAAAGTTTACTTCAGTCTTTGTAAAATATACCATATTTTTACAATTTCTAAAAAGACTGTATACTAAACATAGAAAGACATTTATGTTACAGTTAATTGTTCATTTTACTTTTGTAACAAAAGGGGTTTTTTCCATTTTTATTTTTTATGGTTTTTTTAGATAGTATCTCTACATGGCCCTGGCTGTCCTGGAACTCACACTGTAGACCAGGCTAGCCTGGAGCTACAGAGATCTGGCTTCCTCTGCCTCTGTTTCCTAAGTGCTGAGACTAAAGGCGTGTGCCACTAATGCCCAGGGAGTTTGGTTATTTTTAGTGCTGGATATTGAACCCAAGATCTTGGACACACTAGGCAAACTATTTACACTGAGCTACATTCTAGCCCAGTTTTCTTAAGTCAGTGGCTCTCAACCCTCCTAATGCTGTGACCTTTAACACAGTTCCGCATGCTGTGGAGACCCCGAGCATATGATTATTTTCATTGCTACTTCATAACTGTGATTTTGCTACTGTTATGAACTGTAATATAAATAGTTGTTTTCAGAATGACCCTGTGAAAGGGTCATTCAATCCCAAAATGAGTTGTAACCCACAAGTTGAGAACAGCTGTCTTAAGTCAAATTGTTGACTTTTATATTTTTTAGTCTTTATTTATTTTCTCAGGGATGCTTTTGAACAAAGTCCCCCAAATGGGTTTTTGAACAAAGTGAATGAAGTGAAATATAATTAAAAAAAATATTTGAGTACACAAATTTTATGGCTATACCTAAGCATTAATATAAAATATTTTATATCATTAAATTAAATATATGATAGATACGTAAAGAAAACTTTTTGAAACAGTATCTCAGATATGTACCCCAGGCCTGACCTTAAACTCTTGATCCTCTCTCTCCCTGTGTCTCTGAGTGCTGGGAAACAAGTGTGTACTTCCATTCCTGGAGTATTAAAAGTCTTGTGTCACTATGAGAACAAGTAACTGTTCTTTAAGGATGAAAAGGTGTGGAATGTCATGCTGCCCTTAGGTTGAGAACACTCTCCCAGTGAGTCCCTACCTCGAGTCCCTGCGCTTCTCCTTCTGACTTCTCACCATCGTCACAGTTGGCCCCTATCGAGTGACACTGCTCCATGCTGCTTCACACTCAGTGCCATTTTCTCCACTTAGTTAATGGCTGAAAGAGTAAACACCTGGTCAACTGTACAACTAAGGATATTTTTATGGGGATGCTAATCCTAAGTAAAATTTTCATCTTCCATATTATGGCATCTTACATAATTTAAGTAAAATATTTTCCTTTCTATAGATAGAAAATTACTGTTTTTGTTAATTAACTTACCAACACACCAGAATGCATTTAAGGCAAATTAAATATTAGGATTACATAGTTCCCTCATTCTGTCCTCAATTACAGCCTATGTTTGCTCACTAAAATTGAATTTGTATTATAAAAGTTATGTTACACTCACTGCACAATTATTTAATAAAATAAAAGATTAATTTTATGAGTTGGATGTAACCTATACAACATTACATAATTTTTGAAAAGATGCCTTGGTACGAATGGGACTGTGCATGTATGAGAACATGTGTCCTTCAGAACATGTTAATCTATATGGCCTTATGCAACTATAGAAAAGCTGCCTTGGTGCTGACGGTATCACACATACAGGGCAGCATGTGTCCCTCTAAATACATTAATTATACGGCATCACATAATTTTAGAAAAGATGATTTCGTTCTTACAGGACTATACATCCATGGAGTATGTGTCCTACAAGACACACTCCGAATACTATAGTGGATGTCTAAAACCCCAGAAAAGACCAAATCCTTCATGTACATTTCTAGTTCAGCATTTCTATATTAGGTCTATTAGGCACAATAAAAGATAAGTAATAGCAATAATAAAATAGAATGATTACACTATAATACAATAAAAGTTATTCCTAAAATTTCCTCTTTAGTATTCTCTAGTCATGGCTGGCCACAGGAAACTGAAATTACAAAGAGTGATGTGGGGCCTACAAGACAGGTCCGTAGGGACAATCCTCTGGTCTCCACATGAACAAGTGTACATGCACACACACCCTACCCACAGTTAACAATAAAAAAGGTTTTTAAGTTAAAGCTTCAGATAAGAGGAAACTACCAGACATATTTATGTAGCCAACCAAGGACGAGTTTGTAAGACCCTACCACTGAAGACACAACAGACCTTTATTGTAGTACCTAGAGAACTCAAGCTGGAACTGACCTGATAACTTCCTCTCTACAAGCTGGTTTGCATAGTGCTAGAAGGTGCTAGCTATTCTGGCCACTGGGAGGAAAAAGGCATTAATGGACTTAGTAGTAGACCCTGTATGCTATAATAGTGACCTACCAGGTGAGATGTGCTCACTGGTACATCAATGGCATTATTGTCATGGAGGTAACAACTGCTTCCTAATTCGATTTGAAGCCCACTATATAGGAGGGATGTTTGGTACTCTAAACCTTGTCAAAAGCCCATGGCTAGAGGTCATAGCTGCTAAAAGGAAACCTGCTATTGTTTTGCTAAGTGAACACATCAAACTGTCTTCTAAATATGTTTAGAGCCAGAGATTTGTGCTGCTCTCAGTTCTCATCAGGAAAGCTTTTTTCTGCAGTGGGTTGCAGTCAGAGTACTCAGACTTGGAGACTGTTGAGTGCTCAGCCCCAAATGGAATATTTAATCCATTCTACCTTCCTTCCCCTCAAGGCTCAAGAAATCATTCTACGTACCCTCCAATGCTCAAGAAAGGGGGAGGGGTGGAAAAGAATGTATGAACCAGGGGATGGGAATGAGTATCATGAAATGTCTTCTGGACATAACATGATCATTGCCCTCATGAACTTCTAGCAGCTATGGTTTCCTGTAAAAAAAAAAAATTAAGCTAATCAATATTCTAGCATGCATGGAAGAGGGGCTCACAAGGCTTGATCCTTAGCTGAGGAGCTATTGGCAACTGATTTCTCCTGGACAATGGGTAGTAAGTTTTCTTCAGGTGGTAGCCTGTGGTAGCACTAACTGGACTCAGTGGCTTATGAAGGTGAGCGGGACAAGTATTGGGGATGTCTGAGGAAGCAGAATTTGGATTGGCTACAATTAAGATACATCGTATGTATGTGTGAAATTATCAAAGAATAATTTATTTAAATCCTGAAGAAGATGACAATGGTAATCTTAACATTCTGATCTCCCTATCTCTTCCAGTTGGGCATGGTTGTACATGCTTAGAATCCCAGTAATCAGGAGGCTAAGGTGGGGGGGAGATTGAGTTCTAGGATTACATATGTAACATCTAACAGCCTGGGTTACATAAAGAGACCCATCCCTAAGTTAAAACTAAACACTCATACTACCTATTATTAGCGTGACAAACTTGGAAATGAGAAATTATGCATAACATAAACTTTGAGGCACTTAGGCCTAGTACCCTAAGGCCAGCTGTCAGCTAGCACAAGCCAGAGCCCAGTAAGTTTATTCAGACTATCTGATCTGGCCAGCTTAGTCTGCTATGGGCTTCTTTGCCTAGTCTTTCCCTCAAAAACCGCAAGAAGGTTCCTCTGCAGTCTTCTACCCAATGTCTATCCTCCACCGACCTTGGTGTTATATTGTTGGCATTTTGTGGTATAGCATGCCCACTCCTTGTGAGAACTGTGAATAATGGGCTGTCTTCCCAATGGCGATCGTCTCTTCATCTGTTGGTCTCACCATACCTGAATAGAAAAGAAGTCATGAATACATGAATGCAAAGATCATAAATAAATTAACAGTGAAAAAACTCAGTAATGTCTATAAAAAAACAGTTCTCTGATGGAACCTATAAGATGGCTCAGTGGGTAAAGGAAGTTGCTTGCTGCCAAGCCTGATGATCTGTGTTGGATTCCTGGAACCCAGATTGTGAAAGGAGAGAGCCAAGTCCTACAAGCTGTTCTCTGACCTCCACATGTGAACGGTGGTGTGTACTTGAACAAGCACATGCACACATATGCATATATAAACACATGAATGCACATACATATACATGTGCATACAATATATAAGTCAAATAAGTAACAGGTATACATGCGAACAAAACACCCATATACATAAAATAAAATAATCAGCCTAATAAAACCCTAGTATCACTAAATTCAATTGATTTACACAGCCCTAAGAAATAAAAACAGTAATAAACCATGATATAGATTCTTTTACCACTTAAAACTTTTGTTTCATATTTTAAATCTTTTAAATTTAAGTGGATTTTTATTACATAAAATTCACACATTTATAAGAAAAATGTATGCAAAATATATCTGCTAAGCCATGACTTTGCATTCAGTGAAAATAGAGTTTCTGGTATCCACCCTAAGATGTTTCTGCCATGGGTAGAACAGATATTCTTTAATATTTTTTTTTTAAGGCCGGCGGTGGTGGCGCACGCCTTTAATCTCAGCACTTGGGAGGCAGAGGCAGGCGGATTTCTGAGTTCGAGGCCAGCATGGTCTACAGAGTGAGTTCCAGGACAGCTAGGGCTACACAGAGAAACCCTGTCTCAACCCCCCCCCCCAAAAAACAAAAACAAACAAACAAACAAAAAACAAATAGTCTTTCTCCTTTTCTTATATTCCTGCTAGCATATATTTGTTTTGATTTTAACCATTCTGACTGGGGTAATATGAAATCCCATAGTAGTATCAATTTGCATCTCCCTGATAGTTACAGATGCCTGAACATTAAAAAAAAATTCTTAGCAATTTATGCTTTTTCCATGTGAACTTCCTGTTTAGTTCAGTTCAAGATTTTTAATTGGACTATTTGGTTTTTTGGTGTTTAGGTTTTTTTTTTAGTTATTTCTATATTCCAGACACCAGCCCCCTGTCAGACATATGGTTCAGACATAAGTTCAGACATAAGTTCACAGCAGCTATGACTGCATGCATGAGTTACACAAGATCAAGATAAAGTCCAAGAATGGAAAGAAATGGGAGCTGCCAGGGAATGGTGGTTCACACCTTTAATCCCAGTACTTGTGAGGAAGTAGCAGGTGAATCTCTGAATTTGAGGCCAGCCTAATCTACAGAGTAAGTTCCAGAACAACTAGAGCTACACAGAGAAAGGCGGACTTAAAAAAACAAACAAACAAACAAAAGAGGAAGAAGCAGGAGTAGGAACAGGAGGAGGAAGAGGAGGAAGAGGACAAGGAGGAGGAGAAAGAGGAGGAGGAGGAAAAGAGCTCTACCCTTCAACTGAGGGACAGTTGCAATTGATGGCTCCCATGGGAGGGACAGTCAACCCTATTCTCCAGTGGACGGCCCTCCACCTATGCACATACTGGCAGCATTAACACAACTCAATAGGTTAAAACGGGGGGGGGGGGGGGGGGGGGGGGGGGGGGGGGGGGGGGGAG
>JANHMN010000001.1:141769976-141790401 GCA_030674055.1 Rhabdomys pumilio | reverse complement strand
GGGGGGGGGGAAGGGTGGGAGGGAGGGTATAGGAAGAAGAAGAAGAAAAAGAGGAGGAAGAAGAGAAGGAGGCAGTGGTGGTCAGGCATTGGTGGCCCATGCCTTTAGTCCCAGCACTTGAGAGGCAGAGACAGGTGAATCTCTGTTAATTCAGGACCAACTTGGTCTAAAGATTGAGTTCCAGGACAGCCAGGATCACACAGAGAAACCTCATTTAGAAAAAACAAACAAACAAACAAACCAAACCAACCAATCAACCAAACCAACCAGAAAAGAAAAGAAAAGAAAAGAAAAGAAAAGAAAAGAAAAGAAAAGAAAAACAAAGGACAACTGATGGAGAAACAAAGTTTTAAATTTATTACCTTCAGGCAGTGGCTCAAGTTTCAAGTCCAGATTCTTACATTATTTTGCCTCAGAAATGCCCCTTAGTTCATTGATGGTCTTCCTTTGGGGCACTAAATTGTAACAGTGCCAGCTTTGTTTATGTGAAAGCTGTGACTGTGTCTTCACGGTAGCATGTTCTCTGTAAGGAAATAGTGGTTAGTGTACATTTTATATTACGTAATTTTATTTATTACCAGGCTAATATGGTAGAGCCTTATTCCACTCAGGTGAAAGAGCTAAAGTATAAGACTGACTACTGCTTGTGTCCTGGGATGGGTGACCTTTGTCCCCAATTCCTCATCTAACAACTACAGATTTATTTCAGGACCAACAGTCTACAGTTATCAATGAAACTAAGATTTCTGCAGCCACATTTTCTTTCCCCTGGTGAAAATTATTACCAGTGGAGCATCTGTAGGAGCCACAAGAAGCTTGAAAATAATGTTACCACACCTACAATCTATAATCCTAGACCTGACAAATACATTGTGTAAGCAGGAAGTACCAGGACTGGTTACAAAGAGCAGAAAGAAAGAATCATTAAAGATGGAGAGAATATTTAATAAACTTCAGAAAGCCCACTTTTCTTTTTCTGGGAAATTGCTTTCTAGGATGTTTATTTTATATGACTTTATAAAGTAGATTTTCTTCTATATCAAAAGTAAAGCTTACAAGGCTGGAGAGATTGTTCAGTAGTTAAGACCACATAGTGGTTTTGCAGAGGACCAGAGCATAATCATCCCAACACCCACACGAAGTGGTTCACAGCACCTGCAATCCCAGCTCCAGATGTCATGCCCTCTTCTGGCCTCTGTGGGCACTGCACTCATGTGCATAAACCACAAACAACAAATATAATTAACCAATCTATTTTAAAAATATTTAGAAGAAACAGTACAATTAGTGCTTCTACAATTTTACTCTATAAAGGTTGGTTGTTTGCACATGGTGAATTCATGGCAGAGGGTTAGAGATTAGTCAGAATATTTCTCTAGAAGGGGCAATACCTGGGCTATGGACATCTGATTTGTTCAAAACACTAAAGGTAATTTCTCAGGTATACTTTCTGAAAAACAAGATTGTCAACATCAATCTTGTTGTGTTTCCACCACAGTCATTATGGACTAAAATATAATAATAATTTAAACTTTAAACTAATAATCCAAGCCAGTGTGGAGCAAACAACTTTAATCTCAGCACTAAGAGGCAGAGGTGGGCAGACCCAACCTTTTACTTTTTGTAGAAAAGTTAAAGATCATGTTTAAAGTATCTTTTATTTAAGGGTTTGTCTTTCCTAAAAAATTCTATAATTTTGAACTTTCTAAAGCTTTTGTTTCTTTCTTGTTTTTTTTTGAGATAGGGTTTCTCTGCACAGCCCCACTGTCCCAGAACTCACCCTTGTAGATCAGGCTGACCCCAAACTCACAGAGATCCACCTGCCTCTGCCTCCCGAGTACTGGGATTAAAGGCCTGCAGCAGCACCAGCACCAGCATCCAGCAACTTCTACAGCTCTTACTCCGCACACACAAACCTTGTTATTTCTTTGCTCTTTGAGGGCTTAAATACGACTTAATATACTATTTTATACTGACTCTGAAGTGATTTGATTATGTTTAATGACAAGTGGAATACAGTGGTTCCCTGCCCTCTTACTCTTGGGCACAGTCATAAGCCCATATGTATACTTGAAATCAAGGTTGCCCAATTACACTAGGCTTTATTCTGTACATATAAACCAATAATAGTTACTTTGTAATTAAGCAGGGAGATTAAAAACAAGTTTTAACAATATGCTTTAGTAAAACTTTTGTGGATGTGGTCTCTGAAATAGCTGTTGTACTGCTGATGTCTCTAAACTAGCCTATAACCTTTCTTTCCAAATTATGAACTTCATTTTTTTACTTGAAACACGTTTTAACTTCTCTTTGGCATATGTGAATTGCTATTATCACCATTTTGCACTTACTGTATTACCGTGATAATGACTTAATAACCAAAAGCCAGTAACCTACTAATGGGCGAGCAGCACACAGAGTGGACCCCCTCCCTGGACACATAAATGATTCATATCCCAGGTAGGACGGCAGTGCGAGACATCATGTTACTGAGAAAGACAGACAGTCTCAATCTCATCAATTATTTCTAGGATTTCCACTTCATATTGACACCAGGTAACCAAAACTGAGGAACACAAACCCTATGAATAAAAAGAAACTATGGTAATTCTCTAAAAAATCCCAGAACTTGAGCCACAATGTATCTGAGCAGTAGAGTCTGTGCCTAGGACACACAAAGCCCTGAGATTAATTCCAGAACTTTAGACTCAAGGTTCCAAACAAGCTACAAGCAAGTGTGGTTGGTTGCAGGCAGGTATAATCTCAGTATTCAGCAGGCAGAAGTAGGTGAGCCTAGAGTTCATAGCTAATCTGAGGAAACATAATCAATGCAAATCCATCCTGGACTACATAGAGACCCTGTCTCAAAAGAAAAGCAACAACAACAAAACACACACACACATATACACACACACACACACACACACACACACAACCCCAAAACCCAAACCAAACAAATAAATGAACAAAAAACCCTAATAACAAAAACAAACAAACAAACAACCCAAGAGACTTTAAGAAAATCTTTTTCCATGTTGAGTATTCTCCAGATAAGAGTGAGTCTTCATGAGGACCCCAGTAAATTAATCCCAAAAGTTTGTAGTCAACATAAACTAAACTTAAGAAAACCAACGCTCTAGCATTAGGTATCTAGGTAATGCCCGGAAGCAACACCAGCTATGACACACAAGTCACTGTTTAAAAAACTCATACTGGTATTCTTAGTAACTTAATTTTTCTTAACTAAACATCTTAGCCAAATAAAAATATATTTTAGTGAATTCAAGATGTGTGCTTTGCAAACTGATCTTTCCTACAGTAATTCGTGTTCTGTATCTTCCTAATCATAGTTTTCCTCTCGAATTAATGTACTGATCTCCAGGTATTGTTAATCTGGCAAGTCCAAATTAAAGGAAGTTTAAAATGCTATTTTAATCAATTATATGTTATCAGTAAAAATTCAATAGTTAACACTTCAACTAAGGAATTTCAAGTTTCAGATCCCAGCTTAATGTTAATTCTCACCATTTTGAATGACTCCATTTTAAAGGGGCACGCTACTATCAGCAAACCCAATCTTAACAAGGGATTTTTTTTCCCCTGTATTTTAGGCAAAGGTTTTTTTTCATTTTATGTCTCTACCTACATCAGTAAAGTTTCTGGTAAAAACTTCTATTGGTAGCTCTTATGAGAGCAACAGTAAACATTTTCTGAGTGCTTCTTATGTGGCATTCAATTGTCACAGCTAATCTACGTGTGGCACAGAGGTTAAGTAACACAGATAGAATAAAATTCAGGCATTCCTGTTACGGGGCATGCAATTCTGTAAAACGAATAAATTGAAAACAGTCATGCTTTTTGTGTCCTTGTCCACTCAACAAATGATTGCTTTCGCCTCCAAAATAGTTTAGATCACTTCTAATTTTCTACAGATTTAAATGTTAGGCGACATATAGAAAATCTCTAATTGTATTCACCTGTACACACAAACCGCTAAGCCCACACATTTTGCAATCCAGTTCTGCCTCACTCTGAATTACAGTCTCAGAGGAGTGTGTACCCACCCCACCCCCGGAGGTTTTCAGGCGAATGCCTTAAAAAGTGACTTTGGGACCTTAAGAGTAATAGCCCTCATCTATTCTCCACTGAGGAAAATAGAGTAATAATCGAGACCATTGAGACCGAGACAAGCCTTTGAGTGGGTGACTTCAAGATTAAAAAAAAAAGAAATCTGAAAGCCGGGGGGAGAAGGTGCGGAGGAAGCTTTTCTAAACATCAGACTCAGAAAGGAGGGGAGAGGCCCCTCTCAGGCGGGCGCTCCGGCCCTGGACTTCGGTGCTCCGTGGCGGTGGTGCGTTCTTGGGCTCCGCACCGTCTGCAGGACAGCCACCTCGCCTTCCCCTGCGGCAGCCTGCCTTCTCCCGGCCGCGGGGCCCCTCCCGGGCCCACAGGGAAAGAGCCGCCGTGGAGGAGGGCGAGGGCGCAGGGACAGCGCGCAGCGGCGTCCGGCGACGGCCGGGGTCGGGGGCTGGCGGTTGCTCCCAGCCCCGGAGGGTCAGGAGGTGACGGGAGGAGGCAGGAGGAAGAAGGGAGGTTGGGAGGGAGCGTCCGGTGGGCGGGCGCAGACAGCTCTGCCAGACCTCTGGCTCCCTCAACCCTGCCGCCGCAGTGAGCCCCACAACGCGAGAGGGGAGTCCGCCGTAGCAGAAGGGAGAAAATTCAAAACGAGACTACTCAACCTCGTCTTGGCTCCGAGGCCCTGCCGTGGAGACCAGCACAATGCGCAGGCGCACCCCTCCTGGAGGCGCAGCGCAGGTCCATCAGATTGGAGCCTTCTCGGCCACCGTCGTCCAGTTCTCTCCCGATTCGCTTTCCTTTCCCGTATTTCCGCTCTGAAGCCTGAGGTAAGAACACATGGTCTCAGCTGAACCTAGCTGGTGGAACAGTGCATAGAAAAAGAACAGGTGGGACCTTTGTCACTCAGAGTAAAGAAGCAGGAAATGTAATATCTGCCCGGAGAAGAGGGTCTTAAAAGCAGATATGAGAACCTAAGTACGGTGTGGCAAAATAAGTAAAACCTACAATTCCCAGTGTTCAAAGGGTCTGAAATGCGCTTCCTTCTGGGGTTTGTAGTACCTGAGCGCTGAATCTAAAGAGTCTGGGTCTAAAGATACCCTTTAAAATTAGGTTTAAGTTAGTTCTTTTCTTTATTTTCCTAATCGATTACGGATCTAGATGATAGTAAGAAACATTAAAGTATTAAGAGGACTGGAAGCATTAAGACTATGCTTTACTAATCGATGTTTCCTAAATCTCGGAATAGGTAGTTGATGCGTACGGGCTGGGCGCCGGTGGAAATAGAACCTCGTGGTAAGGTCTGTAAAAACCCGAGGAAGATAACCGAAGCCTAGCTTCTACTGCGCTTGCGGCGCTGTCTACCTTAGAGCTACTTAATTATCCACGCATACATTTTTGTGGAGAAGGCTCGTGTGTACTTTCCGCCATGGCACAACTCCAGGCACGTTTCTACACCGAGGACAAGAAGTAAGTAAGGGTTCCAGCTTCTGTCCCTGTCTTCCCGGAGCCGATCTCGTTTGAAGGCTCCTTCGATTTGGACCTTGTAGTTCCGGGTAATCTTAATGTTTTCACTAGAAATATACATTAAAGAAGAAACGGACAAGGCTTTAGATCAAAGCCAAAACAACTTTAATAATTATCTGGCTGGAATTAAAAGGATTTAATGCAAATAAGATAAGCTGACTGCCAGATTAAAAAAAATAAGACTTCATTTGCCCTCCCTTTCACGTGCCCCGCACTTCTGCCCTGTCTCATTTGGAAGCGGTGGTCACGTCTTCTTGGATTTCCGTTTTTCTACCCACCTTCCTGATCTCTTCATAATTTGGCGTGTGTGTGGAGGGAACAGGGCTTCGCGTTTGCTTTCTGCATCTGCACACATCATGTTAGTAAATTGAGGGTTGAACAGTGGCGCTTCTGTTCATAGCCTGTCCGTTGATGGTGTCTCGTGGTTTCTAAAAGCACAACTTCATTTGCTTTTTTTTTTTTTTTAAACAGTCTAGAAACTGGATATGGAGTTTGTAGAGCTGGTTTTTAAATTAGTATGAAGCCAATTCAGTGTCCCATTAGGTGTATTTTGTGTGTGTGTGTCCTACTTAGGTTTCTCTTGCTGTGATAAAACACTGACAAAAGGCAACTTGGGTAGGAAAGGGTTTATTTGGCTGATGGGTTATAGTCATCTCAGAGGAGGCCAAGGCAGGAACTGAAGCAGTAGATTTGCCTATTCTTGACATTTTTATAATGAAATTATACAAAATGTGTGGTCTTTTGTGGATGGCATCCTTGCTTACTGTGTGGTTTTTGTTTTTTTTAAGTTTATTCATAAGACAGAATATCGTACTTTATTTTATGGCCAAATGGCTCAGTTTCTCTTATTGTCCAGTTAGACATTCAGTATTTTAGCTATTGTGAATAGGGCCTGTGTAAGCATTAATGTACAGTTTTTATGTGAACATGTATAGCCATGGCTGGCCTGGATCTCACTGTGTAGCCAAGGCTGGCCTCAGAGCCATGGATCCAACTGCCTTTGCCTTCCAAATGCTGGTATTAAAGGCCACGACACTATGAACATGTGAACATGTGTTTTCATTGTTTGTTGGTGTGTACCTAAAAGTGTGGTTCTTGGGTCAAATAGTAAGTCCACATTAACTTGTAGAGTATCTGGCACACTGTTTTCCAAAATAACTACTGTTCTGCATCATCACCAGCACTGATGAAGATTCTTCTTCTCTGTATCTTCACCGACACTTGATTTGTACCCTTATGGATATTAAGTGTTTGGTCTTGTGTCTGCTGGTCATTGCTCTTTTTCTGGAAAGTTTTTATTACTGAGCTGTAAATGTTTTTTATATATTGGGGATACAAGTTTCTTACTAAATAATTTGCAAATATATTTTTTTCTCTTTGAGACTCCTGTTTCTGGTCATATTCTTCTGATCCAGTCTGTTGCAGAGCTATAAAGATCTCACTAAACAGAGTACTGCTATTATACCTTAACTTGGACTGCAACAGTGGTTCCTTGTGGCCTACACAAAGAATTTAAAACTATTTCAAAGTATACAGGGTTTAAAACACTCTACATGTCTTTAGTCTCATCTCTTCTGGTGTGCTGTTGTTGTTTCCCGTGTGCTCCTTCCAGGCTACCTTTCCCTTACCTATAGCTGTGACTTAAGAATGATCTTTTTTGTGCATCCTTTGGGGTCCTGAACTCCACCCCTTTTCTCGGACTTATCTTTAATCACTTCATCATTTAGGACACTGTGTACACATTCCTTATTCTTTTAAGAAAAAAGACTTGCTGAGCTGTGGTGGCACATGCCTTTGATCCCAGCACTCAGGCAGGCTGGTCTTTGTGATTTCCAGGCCAGCCTGGTCTACAGGGGAAGTTCCTTGACAGCCAGGGCTCCACCAAAAGAAAAAGTAAAGACATCTTACATCATCTCACTTATGCCTTGTAACATGTCTTGCATGAAGTACCCAGTATATCTGTAGACGTAATGTAACATATCATTATCTGTAGACTAATGTAACATATCATTTCCTCTATAGATACGCAGTGGATGATGTTCCTTTCTCAATCCCTGCCACCTCTGAAGTCGCCGACCTTAGTAACATTATCAATAAATTGCTGGAGACCAAAAATGGTGAGTATATATGCTCTAAGAAGTTAGGCACAGTGCCAACAGCTACACTTTAATAGTGGTTTGGTTTGGTTTGGCTTGGTTTGGTTTAGCTTGGTTTTTCAATACAGTGTGTAGCCTGTGCATTTTCTCTGTGTAGTCCTGTCTGTCCTAGAACTCGCTCTATAGGCCAGGCTGCTCTTGAATTCACAAAGATCCTCCTGTCTCTGCCTCCAGAGTGCAGGGATCAAAGGTAAGCATTACCACAACCCAGCTTTAAATGCATGGGGTTTTGTTTGTTTTTGTTTTTAAGATGTATTTATTTTAATGTACATGAGCATACTGTAGCTGTTCTCAGAAACACCAGAAGACATCAGATCCCATTACAGATGGTTGTGAGCCACCATGTTGTTGCTGGGAATTGAACTCAGAACCTCTAAAGAGCAGTCTGCGCTCTTAACTGCTGAGCCTTCTCTCTAGCCCCACCTTTTTTTTTTTTTTTTTTTTTTTTAGTTCCATTTTTGGTATTTAGTACATGACTTTTACAACAAAATATATTAGTTATAACATACAGATTTTTCTGGATCTTGAAGCTTAGGCCCTGTTATTGTTAAACATGTTCAAAAGCAAATAACAGTTAGCATTTATTTCATGCAGTAACAGAATGTCACTATTAATACTGCTGTTTCTTGTTTAAAATTAACCAAAAAAGGCTGGGTGTGATGGCAGCCAAGCAGGCCCCCAGGACTCAGGAGGCAGAGGCAGATGGATCTCTGTGAATTCAAGGCTTGCCTGGTCTACAAAGTGAGTTCAGGGCATCCAGTACGCTAGTGCTCTGTTACACAGAGAAAAACAGTCTTGAAAACAAAGGAACAAAAACCAAAATTACCAAAAAGTAATTGGTATAATCAAATTTCATAAACATGTAAGAAATTAAAAGTTATATAAAATATTATCTTTAAAAAAACAGAGTTTGCTCCAGTGCCAGTGTCTCTAATGCTATGAAGCTCTCACATCTCTCCTACTTGAAGCATTGGGTGGATAGGTGAGAGTTATAACTGAAGTGCTCCTTCTTTGTCAAGTAGTCTCATAACTTTTTCTTTCTTAAGTGTGAGATTGTGCTTTTGGTTTATGTTTGCTTCCTTTTCTTTTTTTCTTTTTTTTTTTTTTTTTTTAATTGAGATAGGGTCTCACTGTGTAGCCCTGGCTCTCCTTGCACTCACTATGTAGACACAGGCTGGACTCAAACTCAGTGAAAGATCCTCCTGCTTGTGCTTTCCCGAGTGCTGGGACTAAAGACATGTACCACCATAACTTGTGAGATAATGCTTTTGATACATACAGGTTTTTATTTGTTTGTCAAGGGATGGGTAAGGGAGGCAGAGGCAGGCAGATTTCTGAGTTCGAGGCCAGCCTGGTCTACAGAGTGAGTTCCAGGACAGCCAGAACTATACAGAGAAACACTGTCTCAAAAACCAAAAAAAAAAAAAAAAAAAAAAACCTGAGTCACTGGACACGATGGCACAGTGACTGGAATCCTACCTCTGTAGACTGAGGCAATGAGATGCCATGTTCAAGGCTAGCCTGGGCTGTGTAGTGAGTTTGAAGCCAGTGTGGGCTACACAGTAGGACCCAGTTTCAAAATATAAGGTAAGTTAGTAAAAACTACATGAAGAGTGACTATTTGATAGTAACATAGTTAATATTTTAACGTTGTGTTTTAAGTTTTTTATATTTTAGAAATGCCATTTACAAACAAAATAGTAATTTCTGAGGATTGCTTTAAAAGAGGCTATCAGGACAATATAGAGCTGATTATTCAGGAGATCCTTGGTATTGGAATAGGATATAGATGTTCACTGTTATTTCTACTTTTGTGCATATTGTAAATTTTCTGTAAAACAAGTTTCTTTAAAAATAGGTAATCACCAGATTGTAGTGGTAAACACCTTTAATTCCAGCATTCAGGGGGCAGAGGCAGGCCAATCTCTGAGTTTTTGGCCAGCTTCTCTACAGATCAAGTTCCAGTACAACCAGGGCTATACAATAAAGCCCTGTCTTGAAAAACCAAAAAGAATAAAGAAAATAATAAAAATCAGGTAATGGGCTGCAGGCGCTGTTTAGCTGCTGTCTAGCCTGTTGGCTTTTTGTGTTATGCTCAATAAGCCAGTCATTTAAAACGAAAAGAAATGTGATTAGTAGGGTGTAGTACTTCAGTGGTAGAACATGTGCATAGCATGCATACAGCCTATATTCAACCCCTAAATAATTTCAACAGCCATAAGACCTAGAATAAGCCAACAGAACAAAGTATATTGGTTCTTTAAAATTCATGTAGCCGAGTGGCATAGTGGCATATGCCTTTGATCCCAGCACTCAGGAGACAGAGTCAGGTGGTCAAGACAAGAGTCCCTGACTCAAAAACAAACCAAAAGCATGCCATGTGCTAGAATATACCATCTGTCTGTTGTCCCATGGGAAGTTGTGGAGTAACTGAGGCCGCCGTGAGTGCTGTGTGCTTGATTGCTTCTGTGTTCTCATACATACGGCACTGATACTCTAGATCCTTATTTTTTTTTTCCAGAACTCCACAAACATGTTGAGTTTGATTTCCTTATCAAGGGCCAATTTCTTCGAATGCCCTTGGTCAAACACATGGAACTGGAGAACATTTCCTCGGTAAGTCTGAGCACTGCTTCTATTTGGTTTAATGCATTACAAAATATTATGAGGGAATCTTTATAGAATCAGTTTAAATTGTTTTCAACATCTAAGGGTCTTAGAAAACATTTTAAAACTGCATTTATTTATTGTATGGTCTATGTAGTTGCCATGGCCTGTGTGTGAAGGCAAGGAGACAAGTAGTGGGATCAGGTCTCTGCTGTGGGTCCCAGGGATTGAACTCAGGACCAGCAAGTGCCTCTGCCCACTCACCAGAAACTTGAATTTGTGTTTCTATATACTCATCTTGTAGACCCCCTCTAAGAGTATTTTATTTAAAAGTGCAAATGAGTTTATAGTCTTTAAGTTTGTAAAAGCATGAGTAAGAAGAATACGTGTGTGTGTGTGTGTGTGTGTGTGTGTGTGTGTGTGTGTGTGTATGTATATACTGCTGAACGGGAGTCCAGCATAACTGCACATACCTTAGAAAATGTGGGTTGGGTTATAGTGGTTGTGATACCTCTCCCTGTAATTTTTTAGCTTTCCTTGATGTTTTTATAACTAAGAATATCGGAGGCTGTAGAGATGGATAAGTGGTTCTAAAAGCACTGACTGCTCCTCCAGAGGTCCTGAGTTCTATTCCCAGCAACCACATGGTGGCTCACAGCCATCTGTGATGGGATCTAATAACCTTTTCTAGTGTGTCTGAAGACAGCTACAGTGTACTCATATAAATAATAAAGTAAATAAATCTTTGAAAAATATGTATATCATTAGGAGCTAGACAGATGGCTCAGTGGTTAAGAGCACTGGCAGGTCTTCCAGAAGTTCTGTGTTCAGTTCTCAGCACCCACATTGAAGCTAACAGTTTCAGTAACAGTCTCAGGGGATCTGACTCTTCTGCCTTCTTGGATACTGTATACACATGGTAGACATACATGCGGACAAAACACCCATACACACAAAATAAATAAAATCTAAACCAAAAGAATATAGCCACGAGTAATGGCACAATCCCAGTACTCAGGAAGCAGAGGTAGGCAGGTCTCTTTAAGTTCATTGCCAGCCTGGTTTATATTATGAGTTCCGGACCAATCAGGTTATATGGTGACACCCTATCTGGGAAAAAATGGGGAATATTTGGAGCCAGGAAGATGACTCACTGAGTAAAATCGCTGGCTGCAAAGCCTGATGACCTGAGTTCATCTCTAGGACTCATGTGGTAGAAGGAGAGAGCCAACTCCGACACGTTGTCCTCTGACCTCCACTGTGGAATGTATGGATGCATGCAAACACACAAAATAGATAAATGTAATAAAATCGTTTAGAATATAATTTGTAATTGTCTATAAAATTTTGTATTTTTAAAATACTATAGAAAATATATATAAGAGCAAACTTAACATTTTAGCCATTCTTTTTGGGAGGGAAAGGGGCTCAAGACAGGCCATTCTGTAACTTGCTCTGTGGACCAATCTGGCTTTGAACTCAGAAATTAGCATGCCTCTGTCTCCTGAGACTAAGGGTGTGTTCCACCACACCCAGCTGTAATGTAAATTTTCTTTTTCTTTCTTTCTTTTGTTTTTTAAATAAGACATTTTAAAGATTTATTTATTTTATGTATGTGAGTATACTGTGGCTGTCTTCAGACACACCAGAAGAGGGCATCAGAACCCATTGCAGGTGGTTGTGAGCCACCATGTGGTTGCTGGGAATTGAACTTAGGACCTCTGGGAGAGCAGACAGTGCTCTTAGCCGCTGAACCATCTCTCCAGCCTGTAATATGAGTTTTCTAAGGCCACTAACTTTTATAATCTTAGCTTAATAAGAGACCAAAGGGGTGGGAAAAAAATTTTTTATGGTGTTTTGAGACAAGATTTTTCTGTGTATCCCTGGCTGTCTTGAGATTCACTCTGTAGACTAGGCTGGTTTTGAACTCAAGAGATCCATCCACCTGCCTCTGCCTCCCAAGTACTAAGATTAAGGGGCACACTACTACACCAAGCTGAAATCTTAACTTTTAAATGGCTCCCAAATTTTCTGTCCTCAAGGTAATATTTTAAAACTGTCCCCAATTTATTTTCTGTCCTCTCTGTGACTAGGAAGAGGTTGTGGAACTAGAATATGTGGAAAAATACACCGCACCCCAGCCAGAGCAGTGCATGTTCCATGATGACTGGATCAGCTCAATCAAAGGGGCAGAAGAATGGTAAGCCATGGGAGTGTGCTTTTGTCTTCTGTACTTCCTTCAGTCTTTGCCATCCACAGTGTGACTATTTCTCTCTGATTCCTTTTTCTTCAAAAAATAATTTGTGTTGTGTATATTGGTGGCCATAACAAGCAGGCTTTTTGCAGCCAGTGCATTCAAGAAAACAAGTGTTTATTAGTAGGTTTGTTTCAAAATATGTGGTGTGACATTTATATTCTATATGAGTCATCAGTCATTGATATTTAAGGCCAAAGATATCTTCATGGAGGAGAAAAATTCATTTTTATGGCTATTCCCGCCTGCTACCATGAAGCTGCAGACATACTGCTATAGAGCTAACATGGGCAGCCTGCGGTCAAAAGGGTATGAACGCAAATCATAGAGCAGATACCTATTGCTGACGTCATCCTAACTGGTGGCCTGTTTCTGTTCTTCCTTTTATGTAGTATTAGGTATTTTACTTTGTGGAGTGTTATGTCAGTCATGCCCATGCCATTGTGCACATGTGTAAAAGACAGAAAACAACTGTATCAAGTTGGGTCTCACCCTCTACCTTCACGTGGGTTCTGGACACTAAACTCAGGTCGCTGGGTTTTCTGGCAAGTGCTTTACAGCTTAGCCATCTTGGAACTCCCTATGTAGACTATGTTGGACTCCAACTCAACTCCTCCTGTGTCTGTCTTCCAAGTGTTAGGATTAAAGGTGTACTACTATGCCTGGCTTGTCTTGTCTTGTTCATGACTTTTCCCGTTTGGTTTAGTTTGGTTTGACATGGCATGGTGTGTGTGTGTGTGTGTGTGTGTGTGTGTGTGTGTCTTGGTTTGTATGTCCTGTCTGTCTGTCTGATGCTGTACATCAAACCCAGAGGCTTCTGCTTCCTGGGCAAGTATTCCACTACTGAGCTACATCCCCATTTCCTCTTTAATAGTTTTCAGTGATTGATTAAGGATTGTTAGGCTTTATAAGCAGTTTTCATTGCATTAGTGAAATTTACAGCATTTACAGCAACAAAGGTGAAATACCATATTTTTAATGTAAAAATAGTATAACATCTGACCTATTGCTTTGCTTTGAAATTTTGTTCTTCATAAAAAGAAGAGTTTATTGTGTAAAGTTTACTTTGTCGTTGCCATAAATGATTTTCAGGGTATCAAAGGTGTCTTTCTTTTGTATTTTATATCATTGTAGGATCCTGTCTGGTTCTTATGATAAGACGTCTCGGATCTGGTCCTTAGAAGGAAAGTCAATAATGACTATTGTGGGACATACAGATGTTGTGAAAGATGTGGCTTGGGTGAAAAAAGGTAGGATTCTACTTAAGAGGGATTTAAGAGGTTAAAAATTGAACTAATTTTACTGTAGCAAAAGAGTGAGAAATGCTTCAGGCCTCAGTTGCTATAAGATCTTTCAGAAATGTGGTATCCAAGAAGGAAAGGATTATATAGTTTAAGATTTACTTAATTTTATGCATATGAATATTTACTACATGCATACATATGTCCATCATGTGCATGCCTTGTGTCACAAACCCCCTGGAACTGGAGTCACGGGTAATTGTGAGCACCATGCATGTGCTGGGAATCAAACCTGGGTCCATTAGAGATGCAGCCAGGGCTCTTAACCACTGAGCCATTTCTCCAGCCCCAATAATTGTATTTTTAAGTTCCATAGATTGCTGTTTGTTTTCCCGTGGTTCTGGAGATTGAGCCTCGAGTTTGTGCATGCTGGGCATGCACTTTGCCCCTGAACCACATACTAGCTCCAAATTTATTAAGTTTATGAAAGTAAATCTTTACCAAAACTATCAGTGTACATTTTCAAGTTACTAAATGTATTGAACACATTTTTCCTGTTTTAAAGCGCCTTCTCTTTTTTTGGAGGAGTGGGGTGATGACAAGTTCTCACTGTGTAGCCTAGGCTAGCCCAGGACTTGCTTTACAGCCCAGACAGACCTAAAACCTGTTGCCCTTCTGCCTCAGCCTCCTGAGGGCCAGGATTACACACACACTACTAAGCCTGACTTAAGAATTTTCCCTGTTTACCATGTCTGCTCTCTTTTAAAAGCAGTCCATCTGATTACTATTAAAACATTCACAAGAATGCTGAATGATAAAGACTAACTAAAATTTGCAGTTGAGATTCTGTACTAATTGTTTCTTGTTTTCCTTTGTTCTAGACAGTTTGTCCTGCTTACTGCTGACGGCCTCGATGGACCAGACCATTGTCTTGTGGGAGTGGAGTGTAGAGAGGAACAAAGTGAAAGCTCTGCACTGCTGCCGAGGGCATGCTGGGAGTGTGGACGCCATCGCAGTCGATAGCTCAGGAACTAAGGTGAGCCGCCACTGTGCTGTCACTGTTGTATGTATCTGTATTCATCCTAGTGCTAATTTGCATAACAATCAGAAGCTAAAAATACTAAGACTTTAGACTCAAAGTAAATAGCCATAGAATAAGATAGATTTACTTAGTTCTTCAATCACTGAGTCTGTTTTTATTATATAAATTATATTTTAAAAATTGAATTAAAAGAAAAAGAAATCAAGTAAACTAGTCCTTTAGTTTTTGTTTCATGAGACAGCTTATCACCCTGCCCCAGGTTGTTCTGGAATTCTCCCCATGTAGTCCAGTCTGGCCTTGGGTCCCTGATTATTGTCCTGCTACAGCCTTCTGAGCACTGGGATTATAGGCATGAGCCACCATGTCCAGGCTACCCTACTCCTTATGATCAAAATGGTAAGTTAGTTATACAAACCAGAGGCTAACAACTGCATTGACTTATGAAGAGCAGCAAACCCTTTCAGCCTTTTAAAGCTCCGTACACTGCATTAGAGAATTCCAGACTTAAGAGTGTTCTGCAACTCAGAGGGACAATGTTTGATGCACTTGAGATAAAAATTTATGATTTATTTTGAGTTTGTATGTTGTTGAATCCAAATTTAAAGGAATTTATCTTATATTTTGGCTAGCAAGTTAGGCGACCTTATTTTTGCTTATATATAGGCAGAAACTTATCTTCAACTTCTTAAAGCTCAAAAGAAAACTTGATTGTGACATTCCCAAATCACTTTTGTTCATTTTGAACTTTATACTGGTTTTTTCTACATGGAAATACTTCATAGTTTTTAGATACTATACCATTTGTCCCTTGGGGAAAAAAATCTTTGTTTCCTGTTGGGAAAATATAACTTCATTTCTCATGATGAATTTGTTCTAGAAGCAGAGCAGACATATTAATGTACTGTGCATTAGTTGCCCGCTTTGATCTAAGCAGCTGTGCAGGACTCAGGTCCACATAAGAATGTTGCCATGGAGATTGAGACTACAGCTTCCAGAGTAGTAGGAGGCCATGAGTGTGATTATCTAGGAGAGATTTCAGAGCCTGTAAAAGTAAAAGTGGGGGCGGGGAAAATAATTTATTACATGCTTCCTTCTTCATGTGTATCTATTTAGTTTTGCAGTGGCTCCTGGGATAAGATGCTAAAGATCTGGTCTACAGGTATACATTTTTCTTATAACTTGACTTATTAATGATGTTTCTATAATTTCAGTGAGGGACTTTTATAGTTCATATGTGCTGTAAAAATAGACCATTGTGTTTTAATATATACAAAAAGAAGTGTGACATTAATTTCTGTTTTAAGTGTTTTGTTTTTTTAACCCTATCACCTTTTTATTTAACAGTCAATGAATTGCTACATGTATGACAAATATATCTGAGATCTCAGAATGCACTTACTAAAAATCTATACATTGTTTTTGAATACTGTTAGCTCACATTATTTTGAAATGATTTTTGAGTAGCTGGAGAGATGGCTCAGTGATTTAAGTACTTACATGCAGAAGACTCAGATTTAATTCAAGCACTCACATGACAGCCCTCAGCCATCATCAACTCCAGTTTCAGGGGATCTGACACCTTCTTCTGGCTCCTGGGCACCAGGCACATATAGGGTACACACACATACATGCAGGCAAAACATGCATAAAAGAGAAAAAAATTTAAAGCAGGGTCTTGTATATATCCCTCGCTATCCTGGAACCTGGAACTGGCTGTATAGACCAGCCTGAACTCAAATATGTGATCCCCCTGCCTTTGCATCCCAAATTTAGGGATTACAGACATGTACCATTTTTGAAAATATAGATTAAAAACACAGTTGGAGGAGGAAGGATTCTTGAAAGAAGTTAGGAAATGCTAATAGAAGCAAAAGAAGGGGGAAACACATCAAATTTTTGAAAAAAAATTTTTTGGTTTAAATTGTTTTCTTTTTGTGAAATGTGTGATTCTTCTATTGTATTAGGTAAATGGGGTACTGTTAGGTACCAGCTATTAGCGGTTTTTATATGTATATTTTTTTAATTGGATATTATATTTACATTTCAGATTTTATCCCCTTACTCCATTCTGCCCCACTCCCAGGAACCCTCATCCCATCCCCCCTCCTCCTGCTTCTATGAGGATGTGACACCACCTACCCCCCACTCTCACCTCCCCACCCTCGAATTCCCCCCCACTCAGTGTTCAGCCTTCATGGGACCAAGAATTTCCTCTCCCACCTATGCCCAACAAGGCCATCCTCCCCTACATGTACAGCTGGAGTCATTGGTCCCTCCCTATGTGCTCCCAGGCTGGTGGTTTAGACCCTGGGGAGCTCTGGTTGGTTGGTATTGTTGCTCTCCTCATGGGGCCACAAACCCTTTCAGCTCCTTTAGTCTTCTAACTTCTCTATTGGGAAACCCTTGATTAGATCAATAGTTAGCTGTGAGCATCTGCCTCTGAATATGTGAGACTCTGGCAGACAGACCTCTTAAGGAGACAGCTATATCAGGCTCTTGTCAGCATTCACTTCCTGACATCCACATCAGCGTCTACCTTTGGTGACTGCACATGGGATGGATACCCAGGTGGAATGGTCTCCAGACAGCCCCTCCTTCAGTTTCTGTCCCACACTCCATATTTGCTCCCTTGAGTATTTTGTTACTCCTTCTGAGTAGGACTGAGGCATCCACACTTGGTCTTCCTTCTTCATGAGCTTCATGTATCTATGAGTTGAATCTTGGCTATTTCAAGCTTTTGGGCTAATATCCACTTATCAGTGAGTAAATACCATGTGTGTTCTTTTGTGATTGGGTTACCTCACTCAGGATGATATTTTCTAGTTCCATCCATTTATCTAAGAATTTCTTGAATTCATTACTTTTAATAGCTGAGTAATACTCCATTGTGTAAATGTACCACATTTTTTTGTATCCATTCCTCTGTTGAAGGACATCTGGGTTCTTCTCAGCTTCTGGCTATTATAAATAAGGCTGCTGTGAACATAGTGGAGCATATGTCCTTGTTATATGTTGGAGCATCAGGAGTGGTATAGCTGGGTCCTCAGGTAATGCTACGTCCAATTTTCTGAGGAACCGCCAGACTGATTTCCAGAGTGGTTGTACCAGCTTGCAATTCCATCAACAATGGAAGAGTGTTCCTCTTTCTCAGCATCCTCGCCAGCATCTACTATCACCTGAGTTTTTGATCTTAGCCATTCTGACTGGTGTGAGGTGGTATCTCAGGGTTGTTTTGATTTGCATTTCCCTGATGACTAAGGATGTTGAGCATTTCTTAAGGTGCTTCTTGGCCCTTCGAGTTTCCTCAGTTGAGAATTCTTTGTTTAGCTCTGTACCCCATTTTTTAATAGGGTTATTTGGTTGTCTGGGGTCTAATTTCTTGAGTTCTTTGTATATCTTGGATATTAGCTCTCTATCAGATGTAGGATTGGTAATGATCTTTTCCCGATCTTTTGGTTGCCGGTTTGTCCTATTGACAGTGTCCTTTGCCTTATAGAAGCTTTGTAATTTTATGAGGTCTCATTTGTCAATTCTTGATCTTAGAACATAATTTATTGGAGTTCTGTTCAGAAACTGTTCCCCTGTGCCTAGGTATTTGAAGGTTTTCCCTCAAATAGCGGTTTTATATGTATGTCTTTTTATTTTAATTTTTTTGTTTGTTGAGACACAGTTTCTCTGTGTAGCCCTGGCTGTCCTCAACTCACTCTGTAGATTAGGCTAGCCTCAAAACTCAGAAATCCACCTGCCTCTGCTTCTCAAGTGCTGAAATTATAGCATGCACCATCACCACCTGGCAACCTTTTGTTATTTTAGAACATCTTTGTCATATACATACATCATTTAGCCAGGTAACACACTCAGACTGAAAAACTATAAGTTTTTAATATTTTATAACTTTTTTTTTTTTTTTTTTTTTTTTTTTTTTGGTTTTTCGAGACAGGATTTCTCTGTATAGCCATGGCTGTCCTGGAACTCACACTGTAGACCAGGCTGGCCTTGAACTCAGAAATCCACCTGCCTCTGCCTCCCAAGTGCTGGGATTAAAGGCATGCACCACCACTGCTCGGCAATATTTTATAACTTTTATGAGTATTGATCAAGGACCTGGAAGTGTAACTCACTGATAAAGCACTTATCTGGTTCTAGCTTTGGTCTCTAGCACTAAAAAACAGCTATGGAGCATGTTTCTGTTTTTAAAAAAAGAATAGTTAATGAGAGTAAACATGGCTGACGTACATCTTCCAACCAGTTTTTACCTCATTTCCTGTGTGGTATAAATATAATATGGTCTTAACTTAATCTGAATTGAGTGGGGAAACAGTTTTTCCTAATTATGACAAAATGGTACATATTCATAACGATGACCATAAAGACAGTAAGATTTCAAACTGGTTAATTTTGAGTTTTTTAATATGCTGTAAAAAAAAAAAAAGTACTTTTCCATGTTTGATTGCCAATTCAGGTAATAGTTCTGTTTTTGCTGATACTAAGATTTGAGCCTAGGACCTCATGCATTCTGGTCAGGTACTTTAGCACTGAGTTACAACCCTCCAGGGATCAGATAGTATTTCTATATACCTTTTTATGTTAACCAAAATAACAAGGAATATATATTGCCGAATAAGTGAAAAAAGAAAGCTGTATAGCTAGAAAATAAGACATTCTTCCAGTTTACCATTAATATTGCCTAAATTTTTCAGTATTAAATACTATTCTTTATGATGCAGTCCCTACAGATGAAGAAGATGAAATGGAAGAACCCACAAATCGGCCAAGAAAGAAGCAAAAAACAGAACAATTGGGACTAACAAGAGTAAGTTTTGTTTTATTTTGGGAGGGATTGTTTGTTTCCCAAGACAGGGTTTCTTTATGTAGCCCTGGCTGTCCTGAAACTCATTCTGTGCTCACTTTGTAGACTAGGCTGGCCTCGAACTCACAGAGATCCACCTGCCTCTCCATCTGGGATTAGGGCATGTGGTTTTCTTGATTTGTTTTAATTAAAATATAATCATAAACATTTTTCCCTTTTCTATACACAAAACAGTTCATGATATGGTAAACCCAAGTTCTACAGAAAACAGGAATGAACTTATTTTAACCTTGTAATAAGATGGCTTTTAATTCTAAGATGGAGTCAGGATGGTCCATTAGGACATCAGACATCAGGTCACCTGGGACTAGAGTTAGGCTGTGAGCAGCCTGGCTGGGGTTTGGGAACCAAACCTGGGTCTTCTGAAAGAACAGCAACTACTCTTAACCGCTGAGCCCTAAACTAATGATTTTTATTTTTTGCTTTTATATTTATTTTAGGGTGGGGGTTTGACTGAGCCAAGGTGCATGTATGAAGGCAGAGGGTGACTTGTGGGAATCAGTTCTTTCCTTCCATGGTGTGGGTTTTGGAGATTGAACTTAGGTCATCAGGCTTGGGGCAAGAACCCTTGCCTTTTGGAGCTTCTTGACTTCTTTTTAAAAGCATTTGTGTGTGTGTGTGTGTGTGTGTGTGTGTGTGTGTGTGTGTGTGTGT
>JANHMN010000001.1:141742832-141769966 GCA_030674055.1 Rhabdomys pumilio | reverse complement strand
TGTGTGTGTGTGTGTGTGTGTGTGTGTGTGTGTGTGTGTGTGTGTGTAAGGGGGGGTATATGTGTGATGGTCAGAGGACAACTTTTGGGGGCTGTTTCTTCTTCCACTATCTGGTTTCCTGGGTCCATGGGTTAAACTCAGGCTGTCAACCTTGGCACCACTTGGATCAGAGTCATATTTTCTGATCCCTTCGTATATAAAATAAAGACATAAATATCTATGTTGGAGGATAACTATAAAAACAAAGTAAGCCACTGGGCAAAAAAATCTGTCATATGTACTTTGGACATTAATGTCTACTGTTTTATTTTAGCAGGCTATCATTGTGTAGCCTTGGCTGGCCTGGAACTCGAGAGTTCCGCCGACCTCCGCCTCCTGAGTGTTGATGTTCACCACCATGCCTGACCCTAAAATCCCCACAGAATCTCTTAGTTATTCTGTGGCGAAAATGTTTTTTTCTCCTTTCGGGGACTTTTCATTTCTAGACACCCTTGGTGACTCTTTCTGGCCACACAGAAGCAATTTCCTCAGTCCTTTGGTCAGATTCCGAAGAAATCTGCAGTGCATCTTGGGATCACACAATTAGAGTGTGGGATGTTGAATCTGGCGGTCTTAAGTCAACTCTGGTAAGAAGACTTAATTTTGGTGTTGCTCTAATTAGCGACCTTTCTGGTAACAAATTTCTAAAGGTGGGTGCTTTTAGCCCACTGTGGTTAAATGTTCTTTCTTTTTATTTTCAGACAGGAAATAAAGTATTTAATTGTATTTCCTATTCTCCCCTTTGTAAACGTTTGGCATCTGGAAGCACAGACAGGCATATTAGACTGTGGGATCCCCGAACTAAAGGTATGCTGTATCCAGTAGGGAATGCTGAAAAAATTAAAAGATACGTTTCTACAAATATTCTTTAGGTATGTTCTGCTTTTCTTTCCTAAAATTCATTGCAGTTTCTTTCTCTTCATTCAGATGGTTCTTTGGTGTCACTGTCCCTCACCTCACATACAGGCTGGGTAACGTCAGTGAAGTGGTCTCCGACCCATGAACAGCAGCTGATCTCAGGCTCCTTAGATAACATTGTGAAGCTATGGGACACCAGAAGGTAAATGCTGGGATTGGAAACATGGTTTAGTAGTTCAGAACACTTGCTGCTCTTGCAGGGGACCTGGCTTAGGTTCCTGGCACACACATCTGACAGCTTACAACCACCTGTAATTCCAGCTCCTGGGGACCTGATGCCTCTGGCCTTCGCGGGCACACACACTCATATGTACATACTCCCACACAGACACATAAATACACATAACTAAAAAAGAAATCTTAAAAGTAAACCTGATTATGATCTGTAAAACAGATATATCAATTATCATTACATCCAGAGAATGAAGCAATTATTCAAATGCATATTCAGTTATACTAATCAGAGTTGGTTTGGAGGGACAGCTCAGTAAAATGTTTACTTTGCACAGGCATCTCAAATGAGAAAGACAAACTGTGGTAGCTGTGTTTGTAATCTTAGCACTGGGGAGACAAAATGGGAATCCCTGCAGACTGCCAGCTAGCTAGCCTTGTCTCCTTGTTGTATCTCAGGCTAGTGAGAGAATTTGTCTATAGCACTTGAGGAATAATACCGAGGCTTGTCCTCTTACATACATGTTTGCCTGTACATGCATGTGCACACAAGTATACATACAAAGCCCAAGAAGAAAGGCATTTTATTCATGTTAATGTTTTTATTGCGTATTTTTACCCCTCTTTTTTAAAAACATCACACATCTTACAAACCCATTTTTATGACCTTTTATTAAAACAGGAGAAAAGGTTTTGATACCCAGATATTGCCTAGCCAACTGTAAATAAATATAGGGGTGTGTGTGTGCACGCATACACGTGCACACGCGTGCGCACATGTTTATACATAACACACATCGAGCTCAAGGATAAGGTTTGTCTTAGAAATATAAATATAGGAGTTAAACAAATGACTAGACATGATTTGGAATAAAATTCAAGCACAAAAGTGTAAAAATGGGCCTTATTATGAATAAATTTCTGTAATTGGATAACATTTTTCTTGAGTATTTCTAATAAATCTGGAGTAAATCCAGTAAAGTTTTGAGGAAAGTATTAGTGACTATTCCTCTGTGTGTATTGAAACAGTGAATACATATAACATGTTTGGTCTCACCTTTAGCTGTAAGGCTCCTCTCTACGATCTAGCTGCTCATGAAGATAAAGTTCTAAGTGTGGACTGGACAGACGCAGGGGTAAGAATTTACACATTATGTAATGAAAAAGGGGGGATAATCCTGGTGTTTAAAGTTAGCCTGAATTTTTGTTTTTTTCTTTTTTTCCTTTTTGGTTTTTCAAGACAGGGTTTCTCTGTGTAGCCCGGGCTGTCCTGGAACTCACTCTGTAGATCAGGCTGGCCTCGAACTCAGAAATCCGCCTGCCTCTGCCTCCCAAGTGCTGGGATTAAAGGCATGTTTTTAATTGGTTTGGAGGGACAGCTCAGTGAAATGTTTACCTTGCACAGACATGAGGGCCAGCTTGGCCCCAATGCCCGGCTGTTTTGTTTTTCAAAACAGGGTCTTAGTCTGTAGCCCTGGCTGTCCTGGAACTTGAAGTATAAATCCAACTGACCCAGCACTCGGGGGTTGGGGGGAAACGTGGTTTTGCTGTGTAGCCCTGGCTGGCCTCAAGCTCACAGCAGCCTCTACTCTCAGCTTCCTAAGTGCTGAGATTGCAGGTGTATGCTACCATGCCCGGCTAGGTATATTTTACATAATATGGATTATATTTTAAAATAATTTTTATGTACACATGTAAGTTCTTGTCCAAGAATTCTTTCCAGATGTAGGTCCTAGAGCTGTTGGGCAATTTGTGTATACATTTGCCTGCAAATAATATACTGTCTTCTAAAAACGTGATTATTTCTGGGTGTGGTAACTCAACACCTGTAACGCCAGTTCCAGGAAGGCTGAATCAGGAAAATTGCTGCAAGTTTGAGGCCAGCTTATGCTGTAGTGTGAATGACTACTTGTCTTCAGAAAACAGCTCCTACCTGATATGCTTTAGATCAGAAGCATTTCAGATTTTGGAATATTTACACATTTATGAGATATTTTAGAATGGAACCTGAATCTAAATGCAAACTTGCTTTGGCATCTTTTGTGTCTTATGCACATTGTCTGAAGGTGATCTTATAAAAGACTCTGAACATGCCTGTCTTTTGACTGTGACCTGTCACATCAGGTCAGGTGAGCAGTTATATACTTGTGGCATCATGTCAGCACTAAAAAAAATTTCAGATTCTAGCACTTTGGGACTTTTTCTGGTTGGGATGTTTGCTTTTGCTGTTGGCTATTGGCCAGGAGCCTCACATGTGCTTAGCATGTAGGCTACAGCTCACCTGTGCTCAGCTCTACCTGTGAGCTACATTTCCAACCTACATTGAAGAATTTTGGACTGAGGATGCTCAACCTATAGTAGAGAAGTTTGTTCTAATTGTCCTAAATCCTGTTTCAAGCTGGGCCATTTTGTATACATACATAAAATCAATTATATGTATATATGACATGAAAGGAAGACTGTTGGCAAGGGAGGGCCTGGCTGGGGAGTATGGTCAAAGTACAGGGTATACATACTTCTATGAAGAATGTCTTCACAGGTGTGCTTGTGCATGAGTTTAGTCCTAGCACTAGGGAAGCAGAGGGTGACAGATCTCAGAGCTTAAAGCCAGCCTGGTCTACAGAATGAGTTCCAGTACAATCAAGGCTACAAAGAGAAACTGTCTTCAAAAACAAAACAAAAAAATCAGTCATATTTAATAGTGTCTGGCTACTGTATATACTTACTTTTTTCTCTTTCTTTTTACACAGCTACTTCTGAGTGGAGGAGCAGACAATAAATTGTATTCCTACAGATATTCCCCTACCACGTCCCATGTGGGGGCTTGAAAATGAATGGCTGATAAGAGACTTTCTTGTTGGGCTTTGTTCTGATTCTTAGTGTCTCACTGTTGTCATCAACTGTGAATGAAATTGGGAAGAGGGTCTGGAATACAACTCAGCTGGTAGGGTGCTTCCAAAGCAGGCAAAGCCCTGCATACTATCTCCAGCACTGCCCAAAAAGGTGGGCATGGTAGTACACTCCTGTAATCCCAGGTCCCGAGAGGGGTTGGAAGCAAAAAAAAAAAAAAAATCAAAAGTTCAAGGTCACCCTCCGATGTACAGTGAGCTTAAAGGCAGCCAGCCATGGTTACTCGAGCCTGTCTCAGTAAGAAAGAAATCAATGGATAATCCTCTGATACCATTGTCAATGCAGAGACCGGAAGCAGCCTTTTAAAAATTTGGATAACAGTTCATCTTTCATAATGGCTACATTTTATTATCTTTGTCTTTCATGTTTATAAAATACAATAAATATGTGGCCTGAATTCTCTACCTTCTGCAGACTCCTCAAACTTGAATTGTAAAGTATACTTTTTATAGGGATACATTACAAATATAGTGACTTTTTTTTAAAATTTCTTGGCTTTTTAGTTAGCTATTTGAAGAAAAACATCTAGAAAAGCCTAATAATGCTATAGGAACATCATAGCACACACAACCCTGGCATTTAGGAGGCAGAAGCAAGGGGCTTAGGACTTGAGTCAGGGTTGGCCTCATAACTAGTTCAAATGAGGATGAGGATGAGGCTCAAAAAAAATAAGGAAAGCCGGGCGGTGGTGGCGCACACCTTTAATCCCAGCACTTGGGAGGCAGAGGCAGGTGGATTTCTGAGTTCGAGGCCAGCCTGGTCTACAGAGTGAGTTCCAGGACAGCCAGGGCTACACAGGGAAACCCTGTCTCGAAAAAACCAAAAAAAAAAAAAAAAAAAAGACATTTGAGTGTTTAAAGCATTAAAACAATGTAAATGTTAATTTGTTAATCCATTGAGTAGCAGAGCAGTGGTGGTGTACACCTTTGATCCTAGCTCTTGGGAAGCAGAGGCAGGTGGATCTTTGTGGGTTCGAGGACAGCCTGATGAGTTCCAGGACAGCCAGGGATAGACAGAGACCCTTTCTCAAAAGCTATTAAAAAACAAAAGAAAAAGTCTTTCCTGACTTAACTATCTGGGCTGATAATGCGTATGTATACCCTAAATGAGTAAAATTAAGGGGAAAAGGCCAGGCAGCTCAGCAGTTAAGAGCACTTGCTGCTCCTGCAAAGGACCTGGATTCCATTTCCTGTGTCCATATGGCAGCTCACAACTATCTGCAACTCTATTGCCTGGGAGTCAGACACAAATGGTGCGCATTCAGGCATTCTGAAGAGCAAAGGTGAGGCAGCCCACGTATCGAGACAAATGGAGGAAAGGATGTGGCATCTGAAACGCCCTTTGCCTAGTCAGTCTCAATCCTGGCTCCACAGCAACCTCATTTCTGTTCAGGCTGTCTCAACAGGGATGCGTGCAAAGCCAGAGGCCAGGTATCACTGACTAGGATTCTATCTAAGCCATTTAATATGCCATTTAATCTCAGGCTATTTAAGTGGTTAGAACTTAGTCCCTAAACAGGAAAATAAGAGGCCAACACAAGTCTAAAGGATCTAGCCATCTTTTAATGTGCTTTTCTTTTTCTTCAAAAATTGTCTTCCTTTCCATTGTCCCTTTCCTTCCAGCAGAAACCTGGGCTTTTACATGTTTGTTTCTGAGGTTCACTTGGAGCTGCTTGCCAATCACTGGGATAAATTGGAGTGCAAGGATTATATATGCTGTCTTACAGGAATGGAGTCAGTAAATAGGTTGAGACCAGATCTCCTACTTAACCAGTGTCTGCTCTTAGTGTTTATAATAAACCTCCTAAATTTAAAATTAGGCTTAGGCAGTAGAGGCCAACTTAGTGATAGATACCATTAGTTAACATGTTTGAGGCCTCGTGTTAAATATGTGTGCTTATGCACAAATTTAGGCTGAATATACCTAATTAAATCAATTAGGAAAAAACTGAATTATTTAACTCCTGAATGTTGTTAGGGATTGGAAAGGGGAAAAGCACAAAGTGTAAGAGGCAGACGTTAGAATTTAGCCACACTAATATCCCAAGTGCAGAGAAAGAATGAAATAAGAGGTAGTAGAGAAAGAGGGTGTAAACAGCAATGGGAGGTAGATTAGCTCTCAAGAATCTCATTCAGTAGCAGCTGAGCCACATCTGGACAGGTGAAAGAGGGTGCAGGTTGTTTTCAACTGAGGGAGAGGCACAGAAAAGTCCTAAATACCAGCTTTAATACTCTTAGGGAGGAAGTGTACTAATGCTTCATATACCAGGAAATTTTACTTCCTCTGAAGCCACCTTTAGATTCCTAGAAGGAATGATATTTTATCATGGAAAAATATGAAAATAAAACCTTGCTTTATCTGGAGAAGGCCCAGTGGAAGTAAGGCATTTAAAATTTATATTTTATGTAGAATACAGAAAATACCCTCTTCCTTTGGAATTAGAATTCCATTTGGAACTTAAGTATGCATAGCCATATATCTATGCCTTCCAGGTCCTAGGAAATGATGAATGTTTTAATTTGATTTTTGTTTTGTTCTTGTGCTATGATAAGATCCTATGACCAGGGCTGGAGAGATGGCTCAGTGGTTAAGAGCACTGACTGCTCTTTCAAAAGTCCTGAGTTCAATTTCTAGCAACCACATGGTGGCTCACAACCATCTATAATGGGATCTGATGCCTTCTTCTGGTGCGTCTGAAGACTCTGACAGCGTATTCATACACATAAATAAATAAATCCTTTAAAAAACAAAAGATCCTATGACCAAAGCAACTTATGAAATATTTAATTTGGGACTCAGAATCATTAGCTGCAGTTCCAGGTACTCGGGTGACAATTTCTGATCTGATGCATATACATAAACAAAGGCAAAGCAAATCTTTTAAAATGGAAAGATCACTCTGGGCATGGTGCCCAGTGCCTTTAATCCAGCACTCAGGAGGCCAAGGCAAGTAGATCTCTGAGCTTGGGGGCCACCCTGGTCTACATAGTGCCTCCAGGCCAGCCAGGGTTACATACTGAGACTTTGTCTTAAATTAGAAAAGCAAACCCTACTACCAGTTTGGGACTCACTGTGATCCACATCTCAAGTCATCTTACTTACTTTTCAGTTGTAAGAATCTAGGATAAAGGAAGACATTCTTAATAGTATAAGGTTTTATGTTCAAGTGGCAATTGTATATACATAACTCAATCTCACATAAACATTTTAAGAGTGTTAAATCCTTTATTTTCTAAAAAGTAGTTTTTGGTTTGGTTGTTTTTTTGTTGTTTTTTTTTTTTTTTTCTTTCCATACTGCCTTACTTTTTAGTTGGGTTTGGGATTGGGGGGGTTGTTTTCTGGTGAGTGGTGGTTGGGTTTTTTTTTTGTTTGTATGTTTGTTTTGTTTTTGGTTTCTTTGCAAACTGTTTCTCTCTGTAACCCTTGCTATCCAGACCCAGCTGACCTTAAACTCACAGATCTCTGCCTCTTGAGTGCTGAGATCAAAGGCATGTACCACCACGCCCAACTCTGCCTTACTCGTTTTTTAAGGCACTAGTATAAGCCACTTAAACACCTTGATCAACCCTACTAGTTGAAGAGCATTAATTCACTTTATAAAAAGGACTATCCTGAGGAATTCCTGATTACTGCCCAGAAGTGTCATCAGTAGTTCAGCATGATTTGCCAAGAGACATTTCCACACTCGTGTCACTGCTTCCTAGTGATCTGTGACACCAGTACTGCAGTACTTAAAAACACTGCCTCCTGTAACATGCCCTGATTTAGTGAGAAACCAGGACTGCTGACTTCCTGCTGTGTTCCTTGCCAGGCCTTTCTATTTCAGGTAGAGCAGGGAAAGATAGCTTGTCCTCCTGAATTCAGTTCTAACTGTTGGAGAGAAAGTATTACCTAAAATAGCCCAAGAAACAAGCATACCATTGACATGGTAACATCCTAGTTGTTCTGCTTACTGTTACGAGTCATTTGTTCCTTGGAATGAGGTCTAATTCTGTTTAGGCATTATATGTCAGCTGGCCATTAGACCTTTTTGTTTCAGTCATTGATAGAATAAACATTGATTAGGGACCTAAGTTTGCATTAGGCACAGTCCTAGGAGCCAAGGCTGCAGAAATACATAAGAATGGAACAGCAAAGCATCTGATGGAAAAAACAAACTGGTAGATAACTATGGGTTAGTGTTCAGCATCTGTTCACTGTAGACAAGGCACTGACAGTGGACCATAAGAGGAGTCCACTGGCTTAGAAAAGCAGTGAGGTTAGCAGGTTACTTTCTAGAAGCATGGGTGAGGGTAACTTATAGGAGCATGAATGACACAATGACAGTTAAGTCACCAAAAAGTCCACCTCAGCGTGCTGATACAACTCCCAAAAGCCACATGCCTGAGTTCCCTGCTCACCTGCTGGCAGCCACACTCTGTCTCTTCTCAAGGAGCAACTGTTTGCTGCTTTCCAAACCTTGGATCTTGGATCTTTCATAAGCCTCTTGAGTCTTGTGAGACTATTTTCCAGAAAGGGAGGTTTGAATTCTGAGGAAACTGCTAACAATACTGAGACAGTTTTCTGACGAGTTCTTGCCTTGCCCTCCCCACGAATGGGGTGGGTCTATACCTAAGGCAAAGCAACGGGGAACTTAGTTGCCATGCAGACATAACAATTCAATCAAGAAAGCAGGAATTGAGACTTGGCAGCAGAATGTCAGCTGAGAGCCTACAGCCCTGTAACTTCTGCAGGCTGCAGGTGCCAGTAAGAGGTTGCAAATGTTAGAACTTTGCTCTTAACACTCCTGAGAGAGCAGTGATACAGGTGGAACACTGGAGGAAAACTTTGGGAGGCCAACCTTGAGTTTGAGTCTGCAGACAGGCAGAGGCTGGAGTCTGTCTCTGGTCAGATCTTGGAGGTTGGAGACAGTTGCAAGAATGAATTTTTCCTCTGCAGCCAGAGCATGGAATCCCGAGGCTCAGACAAGGAAGGAGGCCTCCTTGCAGCTGCAGGTGAAGTCCTGGAGGCTGAAGCATGGTCAACCTCCCAAGGTTTGGTCCCCTTGAAGACAGTATTCTTTCTCCAAAACCTTCTAGAGCTGGTTGAGCCAGCCTGAGTCTAGTTTTCTTCCTCTGAAAAGCAATCTGCCAAAAAAACGGAAGCTCTTGTCAGCTCTGCTATATAGAGCCAGACGGGCCCTGATTGGCTGAATCTGTGTACATACAAATAAATCTGGCTGTAAGAGGCAGAGGCAGGTGGATCTAAGATGGAGTCTGGTCTGCATAGTGAGTTCCAGCATAGCCAGAGCTAGGAAAACAAAGAACAACAACTCAAAAATTTCAAATAGGATCCTGATTGCAGGGAAGAGCTGTTAAAACCTGGAGCTGGAGAGGACTAGCACTGAGCCATCTAACACAATTTCAACCAGGTGGGGGGGGGAGTTGCTTTCTAACCCTGTTAGGTAGGGAAGTGGGTTCAGAAGTTTTTGGCAGTTTCCAGCTGTTGTGGAGGGAAGAGGGAGGGATATCCCAGTCCTCCGACAGGAGCTGCTGCAGCTCTGTCAGGGGCTTCCCAGCTTCAATCTCAGTAGCCTGTGACACAAGAGCAGCAGGTTCGCTCTTGCCTTGGCTGTCCTTGTGGCCCTCCACATCAGTTTTTGCCCAGCTTTAATCTTTTCCATTTTGCTCACATGTTGCTTCGCTGACAGCTGGACTCACTGAATTGCTATGACTGCTACTAACTTCTTGCTCTGGGCTCCTGGCTGTTTAAAAAAGCTCTCTGGAGCCTTAGACAAGGTTGGGGCCCCGCCTACCCATCTCAGTATGACCGAGGAAAGATCCAGAGAACTGCAGTCGACCAATCATATCTGCTTCCTGCTAATTCATATCCTTTCAAGGATTTGGACTTTGAGGAGCGAGAGAAGCTATTGGCACTTTCCTAGAGGGGAAAACGTCCCAAAGTTGCATATAATTTCAAATATTGCCCATTATTTGAAATCCAAAATAGCTGTGTAAGAATTTATCTTAAAAGTTTTAGTTCAAATCAGCCCTTTATAGAAGTATCGCTTTTTCTAGTCTAAAACTTAAAAACTTTACAGACTACTTTGTAATTAATATTTAGTGTGAACTCTTACCTCATGTAAGTTCTCCATGATCCCTCCGGTAGTTATCCCAAGAGTTAAGCGTTTTTCCCCCCATTGGTAGCCTATATATATCATATATACAATGAATTCGTATATTGTAAACCTTTAGGAAAGTTCAAGTTGGACGTTAGTGAAAAGGAAAGCACTTTATTATTCCTTACCGGTATTAATTTTCCTTTTGCCTTATTTCCATTTTTTTCCCCTGAGGTTTTTAGGCTCAGAATTTGCTTTTTACTCTTGAAAACTGGTTTATCATTCACTCTCACACTCGGAACTACAGTTCTATATATAGCATTTGAAGTCAGTTATTAACAGTTGTCCCTCTTTAAACCTTTAAAAATGAGTGTGAAGCCCCGCGTGAACACTTGCCTCGCGCTGAGCCCTAGTAGTAAGTGGCAACCGAGGCGCAGCGGCAGCGCGGGGAAGGCGGGAGCTGGGAGGCAAGGCCAAGTCGGTCTTCCACGCACCCACCTCGGCTGCTTCGGCTCAGCGCCCGGCGCCCGTCACTTCTCACGGGCAAGCAACACCCAGGGCCCGCGCCCTCCGCCGGCGGAGACAGGTACGCCGGGGCGCGCGGAGCGGAGCGGAGCGGCCGCGCGCAGGGCCGCGGGTTTAAATCTCCCGCCGCGGAGCCCCGCACCTCCGCGCACCGGCGCGGCGGGCGCGGGCTCGCGGGCGGCGGCTGGGCCGGTGCGCGGACGAGCTCGGCGCGGCCAGAGCGGCGAGGAGCGGCGCGGCTCCGGCGGCGCGGTGAGCGTCCGGGGTCTGGTCCGCCGCTCCCTCAGGGCGGCGGGCGGCGGTGGCCAAACCTGGTTCCCATGGCGACGGCGGGCGGGGGCGCGGGCCGCGCGCTCTCCAAGGGCCGGCCTCAGGCGGCGGCCTCGGCTGGCCTGGCCCCTCCGCGGCGGGGGCGTCTCCCGCGCTCCCTCCAGGGGAAGCCGCGGCCTGAGGCCGGCCTGAGCACCCCGGATGGGGGCAGATGCTCACAGCCCGGCGTGCTTTCCTGCTGGCTGCCTTTGTACGTCGCGCTTAATTTATTTTTATTATTGTCCTGTTACGGGATGTCTTCCTGACAGACCAATTGCGGGATCGACGTGCTGAAAACAGAACCTAAGCAAAGCTGCGGGTTGTAGTGATGTGCGGAATGCATCACCTCGCGGGGGTGTCGGTGCACAAAGCCTCCTCTCCCAGGTGGGGACCTCAGCATCACCGCACGGATTCGGCTGGGGAAAAGCAGGCCGCGTGTCTCTAACCACTGACCTCACCTGGGCGACGATGCCGGTGGCCGATACCTGATGCTCCAACAAAAAATGAAGAAGGAAAAACAATCCTGCTTGGCATGCTACCCGTGAGCTGTGATCTTGCCAGCGGTGTGTGTGAGTGGGGGGTGTCATGTAATATATGATCTTCATGAACAAAACATGCAACCTGTTAGCAGCTGTGGGTCACTGAAATAGTTTGTGGGGAGATGATGTTTCTCTATGGTTTGGGCTCTAAGTATTTAAGTATTGATTTATTTGATTCTGCCTTAAACGACGTATTGTAAAGTGATATTACTTTAATCGTCTTCACATCAATATTTAGCAGCTACAGGTACCTCATTCTTTCATGGGAATGAATTATATATTACAATTATACATTTACTGGCCACGTTAACATCTCCTAGTGGTGGGTATATATTTTATATAACCAAAGTTAAAAATCATATTAATTATCAGTTCATAACATTACCAGTTTTCCTTGAACTTTTTGTACAATAATGTAAAATGGGTTGTACATGTAGCTATTAGAAACAGCAAAGTACTGTCTAATTACCAGCAATCCTAATTGCTGGAGAATCATTATAATCTTAGAGTTAGAAGGGTGCTGAGATCCCAGTTCAGAAGGCAAAACTGTAAACATGAGACTAATGGGAAAAGCAGGAATCCATATTTTCATTATAGATGTTTGTTATGAAAATTAAATTTATTCCAGTGACTGAAATATCAAAATGTGAAACATAATATACAACACTGTTTTATACTCTCAAACTCTGGCTTCCTGTAATACATGCACTGAGTAAAATCTTTTATTTTTTACTTTTTCAACACTCTATGTCTTCTTTAAATTTTATCATTTTTCTATTCTTTAGCAACAGAAGAGATGTGTAAAGAACTTTAAAACATATATGAAACTGGAGATTCCCCTTATGTGTAATGACTTTGGTTACATACCCCTTTTCCCATGGGTCATTTGGTCTTTTTCATATATCATTTAAATTTTGCCCTTTTGTTTCCAGTTGAGTTTTTTAAAAAATCAACTTACATTAAGTTTTACCTTTTTTCTGTAGTAAAATATTAGATTTCTGTTTAGATCCAGTGTTTATAATTAACAGTTACCACCTATACACATCTTATTTTACCATTGTTGGCCAGTTTGTAGAACACTAAGAAAAAAAGCTTAAAAGGTAGCTAAAAAGAAGACTAATGTAACATTTACAAAAGCCAACATGAGCAACTGTTAACATTTATTATATTTCTTTTTGGTGTTTTGTTTTTTAAATCTTGTTTATGGTGCTGGAAAATGAAGCCTGGCCCCTGAGCATACCCAGCTACATACCCAGCCCAAGTTTGTTTTTATAATATCATTTCCAGATTTGTACCTTGGGGATGTGATAGTGCTGGATTTCGGCATTCTAGCAGATGGTATCTGGAATTGTATTTTGATATTATGGCCCCAACTTAACTTTGGCCAGGCATAAGTTGGATATATTATCAATTCAGTTCCAAGGCACCACAATAAAGAAGCTACATAATTCTTGTAGTATAGCAGGTTAAAAATTTATTTTGTTGTTGTTTTCAAGACAGGAACTCCTGATCCTCCTGCCTGTACTTCCTAAATGGCAGGTTTATGGGTGTGTGCCCATGTGTGCTCATTCGTGCATACACACACACACACATACACCTAAAAGTCATTTTAATTAGGTGTGCAATAGCTTAAGTCTAAAAAGTTGTAGTTTTATTTAAGAATACATCATTAATAGCTCAAAAGGGCTACCACCCAAGCCTTCATCCAGCATGGTTGAAGAAGTCTTTGGTGGGAGAAGTCTTGCCTCCATGGCTACTGACTGATTCGGTGGTGGTTGCTGAGTTGCTGAAGGTTAGAGTGGCTGTAACAATTTTGGGTTCTTTGTTTTTGTTGTTTTTAACATCTGTGAAGTTTGCTATGCCAATTAACTTTCTTTTAGGAATGATTTGTCTGTGGCTTGCAATACCAATACTGCTTGGTAGCGTAGCACTTTTTTATTAGAGAGCTGGTCCCTTCAAACCCTGCATCTACCTTATCAGCTGAACTTATGTGATTTTTTTATTATTTTTATGAGTACACTGTAGCTGTCCTCAGACACACCGGAAGAGGGCATCAGATCCCATTATAGATGGTTATGAGCCACCATGTGGTTTCTGGGAATTGAACTCAGGACCTCTAGAAGAGCAGTCAGTGCTCTTAACTTCTGAGCCATCTCTCCAGCCCAAGTGATATCCTGAGTCTTTTGTTATTTCATCAGTGTCCTCTGTATCTCAAGAAGCCATTCCTTATCCACTGTTTTGTCATGAGATACAGTAATATGTATCTATGTGTAGAGCCTTGGCTACAGGCTCTACACTCAGCTCTATGTCTCTTGCTACATTCGTCACACCTGCAGTTACTTCTCCACCCAAGTCTTGAGCCCTCAAAGTCATTTGAGAACTCAGATCAACTCTTCCAGACACAGGTTAATATTGATATTTGATCTCGTCTCATAAGTCCTGGATCAAAGCACCTGAGATGCTGACTTTTTGGAAAGGTCATTATGTAATTTCCTGGGTTTGTCATAGGAGTGGATGCTACAGATTTGTAAAGTGCGTTTCTTTAACAGTAAGATTTAAAAGTTGAAATGACTCCTTGATCTACTGGGTACAGAATGGATGCTATGTTAGCAAATGTGAAGTCAACATGAATTTCACTGTAAACCCTCATCAGAGCTCCTGATGGCTAGGTGTGTTGCCAATGACCACTTTAAAAGTTTTGGTTTTGCCGGGCAGTGGTGATGCACGCCTTTAATCCCAGCACTTGGGAGGCAGAGGCAGGCGGATTTCTGAGTTTGAGGCCAGCCTGGTCTACAGAGTGAGTTCCAAGACAGCCAGGACTACACAGAGAAACCCTGTCTCGGAAAAAAATAATAAGTTTTGGTTTTGTTTTTTAATACAAATATAAGATGGTATGTCACTATGCTGCTCAGGCTCAAGCAATCCTCCTGCCTCAGCAGCTGGGACAACAGAGACATACTACTGTGCCCAGCTTAGCAGCAATGTTTTGGAAGGATCTTTCTTTCCTGAGCAGTGGCTTCAGCAGTAAGATTAAAACAGTTGACAGACAGGGCTGTGAATAGAGGCCCTGTTGCCAGGCTTAGTCCCTTTACAGCACAGTCACAGCAAATGCACTATGACTCTGTGTGTGTGCATGTGTGTATGCATGTGTGGATGTGTGTATGTGATGTGAAAATCTTTGGGGATTTTTGACTATATATATGTATATGCTATATAGATGATATATTCATGTCTATACCAACAATTTCCTTTTAAGCAATTTTATGTTCTGAGCATTAACTATATCTACATGTTGTAAACATACATATATATATATATATATACACACATATATATATATACACACATATATATATGTGTGTGTGTGTGTGTGTGTGTGTGTGTGTATATATATATATATATATATATATATATATATATATATATGTAAACAATTGTCTTGGTTTGGTTTTTCCTGTGTAGCCCTGGCTGTCCTAGAACTAGCTCTGTAGACCAGGCTGATCTCAAACTGAGAGATCTGCCTGCCTCTGTCCCCTGAGTGCTGGGATTAAAAGGCCTGAGCCACCACTGCCCAGTAATGTAACTATGACCATTGTGAATTCCAAGAACATTAGTTCATCCCTGGACAGTCTCTAAAAGATGCCGGGAGTCTGTTAGTATTTTTGAAAGCTTTTTTTAATCAGTGTTTTGTGATTCTGGGGTACAGTTCTTGTCTCCTTGTTACAGTTGTTCCTGCTATATCTTTCTTTTTATTATCATGCATGGCAATTTCAACACTCCTTTTTGGATACTTCCTGCTGGTACCCAGAAATGCAGCCAATTTTATCATGAGTTCTTTTGTACATTGTATTAGAATTTTGTATAGTGTATTTTAATCATATTCACCCTCTTTCCCCAACTCCTCCCAGGTCACTCTCCCATACCTACTTCCCCCACCCCCGCTTCAAAAACCCCACCAAGTTCATTGTATTGCCTGTTTGCCCTCGGTGCATACCTGTCCACTGGAGCATGGTGGATCTATGTTGTGTGGGGACACACTCTTAAAGAAAACTGACTGCCTCTCCTGGTAGTTATCAGTTACCACTTCCTCCACAGCTGGCGGGGGTGGGAGGTGGGGGGACCTTGTATCCACCTCAGGAGTTGTGCATGCTGTCACAACCTCTGAGGTCATGGCTACAGCCCTGCTGTGTACAGAGTATACTTTTTCCTTCCAATCACCCACCACTTCATCTCTGGGATCATTGCAGAAGAGGAAGTGGAGAGATCAGAATAAGCAGAGCGGTAGATGATTACTCTAATTCTTAACTGGCCTATAATTTTCAGAATGATGAATGAGCACCGGCTCCAACTTAGTCATCAGTGGCATTAGCCCCTAACAAGAGAGTCATCCTGTCCTTTGAAGTCAGTATTGACTTCTCCAGCTGTGAAAGTTCTAGATGAGTCTTCTCCAAACAGAAGACTTTTTAAAATCTCCCTTAAAATCTGTATTTAGTGTGTGGCCACCCCATCTCAATCATCTTAGCTGTATCTTCTGGGTAACTTGCTGCAGCTTCTGCACCAGCATTGATTGCTTCACTTTGTCCTTCATGTCTGTTCTAGTTTTCTTCCTGTTGCTATGATAAATGTCATTGTAAATGACGATTTTATTTCCTCAAATGAAGTGATGAGATGAGATCCTTACCCAAGCTGTGTGAATACATTGGGCCGAGCCCAGAGTATGTCCTTCTCGGTTTTAACTATCCCTAGGCCAAGGCCTGAAAGTTTCTAGCCTCCATACAACCTAATCTTCCAAGATGACTGATTCAATCCAGCTTCTCTTGGCTTTGAACTGAATTGCTCTGCTTGGCCTCATACTAACTCTGGCAGTCTGGTCTAATTTTCTGGCTCCTTCTCATTCTCTGGTTCATTCTGTCTTCACCTGTGTCTACCTTATTCTTTGTACAACCTGTCTCTGTGAAACTGGCCTGGTAAAACTGCCACCCCTCCCCTCTCTCATAGCCTCTCTTTTTTTGTGCATTATTCCTGAGAGTTGGGTGTGTCCTATCTGACTTACTCTGTCAAATCTTTCTCTGATTTGTCACTTTGGTTGCCCCTCAATTAGACATCATTTTCAAACATGGCTTCTTCCTCCTCCAAACTAACCTTACCTTTATTGTTAAGGATTAAAGGTGTGTGCTAAGGTTGTGTCTGCATTCTGACCAGATCATATAGACCTAGAAGGTCTTTGGATATGATTCCTTGCCAGAGCAACCATGTTGTTAGATTAAAATTCTTCTACACACTTTATCAAAGGCACTGTAGAGGAGGAAAGGGTTTATTTGTCTTACACTTTCAGGTCATAGTCCATCACTGAAGGAAGTCAGGGCAGGAGCACAAGGAAGCTATGGAAGAACATTGCATACTGGCTCACTCACCATTCATAATCAGACGTAGCAACTGGCCAATCTGATGGAGGCTTTTATTTATTTATTTATTTATTTATTTTTGAGACAGGGTTTCTCTGTGTAACCCTGAGATCCACCTGCCTCTGCCTTCTGAATGCTGGGATTAAAGGTGTACAACACAATGCCCAGCTGATGGAGGCAATGTAAACCTGAGGTTCCTTCTTTTTCTCTGACTCTAGATTGTGTCAGGTTGACAATTGAAACTAACCAGGACAGTGTCACAAAGATGGCGTCTTTCCTATCCTTCTGCATCAGAGTTAACTGTGTCAGCAGGTGCCTGCATTCCCAGCACTCAGTGGACTGAGGCAAGAGAATTCAGGCCAGCCCAACGTAGAAAGCAAGACCCTGTCTCAGAAACAAAACAAAAACAGACAAAAAGCTCCATAAGTAAATCAAACGTCTCTCAGACCAGGCTGTTAACTACAAACTGTTTTCCCTGCAGCCTCCTCACCTCTCTATAATTTTACCATATTGAAGAGAGATGGGGGCTTTGTCCTGGATTAGGCTTTGGCTAAGAGATATTTAGCTGGTATGATCTGTCTAAACTGCTAGAGCTTTTTCTGTAATCCTGGTTTGCTCTCTCATTATTTGTGTGCGCACTGGAGTGGCAGTTGGAGTTTACCCCAAGACTGTTTGCTTTTGTTCACAGGCTAGCTGCTGAGTGTAGGGCCAGCTCTCAGCTTGTAGCTTCCAACCTAGCTCTCGCACTTTCATTTCTAATACTTGATTTACAGTGAGATATGCCACTTATACTTTACTTGAAGGTTGGGAGTCTGCCCTAGGATTGTTAGCTGACCCCATTCCAATACTGTTCGGCCCCAGGGAAAGCGAGTGAGGTAGGGGACAGCTGATGGCTGGAGCAGTCTGAACATACCCATTTACTTAGATGACTGTATGTGTGGCTGAGGCTCATTGCACCCTAAGCTACTTGTAATAGTAGTCTCAGGTCACCATATGTTGTGTGACTCCTGGAGAGACATTTATTCACCCTAGATGGGTCACTCATGGCAGAAACAAAGAAGTGATTCAGCCCCAGTCTAACTCAGGGACCCAGGGTTTACTGAGATTTTTTACAGGTACTACACCACCAGACAGAGATTCTCCTACTCAGAATTAACTGCTTTTGTATCTTGGGGAGAGGAAGGGTTCATGAGTCCTGTGTGTTGCCTTGTGAGCCCTTCATGTTCATCTCTGTGTGCCTCATGAGCCCTTTGAACACTGCTTGTCTTCCATTAGAGAACATTAGCAGAACTAATCTTGTGAGGATTTCTTGAGGGCGATGATAGTTACTCTGATGGCAGTGGGGGAAGGACAGCATCCCATAATTCCACAACATATAACAATAATGATAAAATAAATTACTTAATTTGGAGGTGACACCAACTTCTGCTGGCAGAATTCTTTATTTTCTTTGAAGCTGAAAGATACTCACAAGGCATCCCAGTCTGGATCATTATTAGTTTTATTGTAGGCCTTTCTTTCACCTTTGGTGTTATATCCCTCTTACTGTGGTTATTCCAAGTGTCTGTATCTCTGTCCAGAGTTCTTACTTCCTTTAGATCTGCCATCCTTATTCTATCTGTGCTGTTCAAATCAGGCCGTGCTTACCTTGCCTTTGCGTTTTTAAACCTCCCCAGACTAGTCTCCGCGCTGTTCTGCCTGTGATTTCTTATGCCCTTCAAATCCAATACGTCTTTCTCTTTCCTTTTTCTTTGCTTGTTTTAGAGACAGGGTCTCTCTGTGTAGCCCTGGCTGTCTTGGAATGCTGCTCCATAGACCAGGATGCCTTGAACTCGGAGATCTACCATCCTCAGTGCTGGGATTAAAGGTGTGCATCACCATAGCCAGCTGCTTTTTCTTACTTCTTGTTTCTCTCAACTGTTATGAGCAATTGTGTGGAGTTATCTTGTATTTATCTGCACCCAGCTCTTCAAACTTGTATTTTATGGCACTAATTTTTCAAGAGGATTTTTTAAATGTTGCTGTTATGGCAATTTCATTTTTCTTGCATGCAGTGCTGCTTTTTCTTGTTATTTGTTTTGTACTTTATTTATTGTTGAATGGAGCCATTCTATTCTGACCTAATCTTTGCCTGAGAATGGTTATGAGCAGAGCCACTGTAAACCCTTCCTGTTCACCTGGCGTTTGGAAGGGCTGCTGTGGGATCTGAGGCTGGGCACTGGATGCTGATTGTTCTCTGCTGTGATGGGCTGCTGGGTGCTACAGTTCCCTATGGTTCTGGAGGCTGGCAAGGCTGATTGACAGTGGGTTCATGTTGGTCTGATGTGCTTCCTGTCTATGTTTTCTACATAATGATGGCTTGCCTCTGGGCAAGAATTATTTTTAAACGTTTCATAATCTGCCTTGAATTTTAGCGTGCCCACTACTGCTTGCCTTTTTAATATTGAGGTTAAAACTAAAGCATTTGGACTGATAGATTTTTGTTTTGTAATCAGCTCTTTTTAAGGGAGCGTTTGGGAAAGAAAGTGATCCTGAGTGCTGTCTTTGACCTTGGGGTGATTCTGAGTGGTTCTGCAAATGCAGCTGTCTTCAGAATTGCTCCCAAGACTTTCCTCTTTGTAACTGGTAACCGGTGGTGGTAGGCTACAAGGGCTGAGAACTGAACCCACCAACGTCAAGTTTTGTTGAATTAGTTCTACCCAACTGAAGAATGTGGACAATTTATAAATTCTTCTATCAGGTTCTCACAAAGGAAAATTGTAAAGAAATAGTCCCGCCATAAATAGGCTCTGTTTTTAGTTGTCTCTTCTGCTATTTTGTGATTGACCGCTGTGACTTCAAGGTTCACATTTTCAAATTAGTGGTGAGAACTCACACAAGTTACCGGAAATGGCTCTATATGACATTTATATCAGATTTGGGAGTCTCCTTAAATTTGATGTATATTTTATTATATCCAACTTTTATTTATTGACATCAGAGCTTTAAAATATGGACATTTTGCATGTGGGCTATTTCAATTTTAGAGAAAGAGTTATGTAATAACACATATTATTTCATTTTTTTCCTGGAATATTCAATACTTTTAAATCATTGTTCATCTGACATCCTCCCTTCCCCCGCCTTTAGACATGGCTCTATCTTTGGCTGGCCTGGAATTCTACCCCTCTCTGCCTGGTTATTTGTATTTAGCTATTGGTGGGATATATTTCTGTGAATTCATTGAACTTTTGAACTTTTAAAGTTCTTTTGTGAATTGACTATTGTCTTGTGCTGTGTGTGTGTATGTGTGTGTGTGTCTGAGAAAGAGAGAGAGAGAGAGAGAGCATTAATCATCACATGTGTGTGTCTGTGTTTACTTGCCGGAATGGCCATATATGGAGGCTAGAGGTCAAATTTTTTTTTTTTTTTTTTGGTTTTTTGAGACAGGATTTCTCTGTGTAGTTCTGGCTGTCCTGGAACTCACCCTGTAGACCAGGCTGGCCTCAACTCAGAAATCCACCTGCCTCTGCCTCCCAAGTGCTGGGATTAAAGGCGTGCGCCACCACTGCCCGGCTGAGGTCAAATTTGAGTGCCTTTCTTTACCACTTTCTGCCTTCCTAAAGACAGGGTCTCTTGATGAATCTGGAGCTCGCCATTTGACTAGCTGGCCAGTAAACCATTGGGATTAGCTTGCCCTATCCCAACCTCAGATCTGGAGTTACAAGTGCAAGCCACTATTCCCAGCATTTATGTGGGTTCTGTCATAGACACCACATGAAGAGGTCATGTGACAAGGAACCGAAGACAAACGGATCATATGAGATAAGGCCTGGGGGTATGCATCAGAAGGGCTCCTACATGTACCACATGCATTCTAGAGGGGAGTGGAAAGGACTGTTGTAGAAATATTTAATCCCAACCTGGGGTTTCTACACCACCTTAGACCATTTAGTACCCAGATTAGGAAAACAAAAAAAAAAAAAGCACACACACCCTTTATATTTACAATAAGCCTTAAACAGTACAAAAGCTTGGCAGCTGCCTACCCTCCATGATGTTAGAATCTACTTTCCTCTCAATAACCCCGAGTTATTACTATGTTTCATCTGGGCTGCTCTTAACTCCAGTTGGCCAGCCCTCAGGGTCGCGTTCTCTTGGCTTCTAACCCATGGCAGCTTTTCCTCCTTCCTCCTGCACCTTCTTTCACCAGTAGTAATAACTTGTGGATTCTCAGCATCCACATGCAGACTCTGTGTCTCTGGGGCAACTAGTCTTGAGGGTCCAAAATTAGCATTAGAATACAAGCAGCATTAGGCCATCCTACCACTAACTGCCAAAACCATGAATAATAAACTTTGCACTTAAAAATGACAGGGTTAATCATTTTCCACCCATCTCCTTTCCTAGTCATGGGGACGATACTGAGGCAAGCACAAAATCCAAGCAAAACAAATAACACACGTGTGCTCAAGGCAGCAAATGCCAGAGGCGCCCTGGGAACATGAGAGCTTTTAGTATTCCTGGAAGATCAAATGACAATAAAAATTTTTGACCAAAAGCAAAATAGAAAAACAGAAGAATATTCATAAAGCAAGCTGCTATAAATAAGGTAGTCTGTTTTCCCAGGAGACCTGTAGGCTAATGATAATAGATAATTAGTCACTCTCCTGTACACACCCAATAGCTAGCCAAAAGACTAGCTGAGTTTTCCCTCGGGCAAGGGAAAATGGCTATTCTCTAAAGAAATTAAGAGTCATCTGGGAAAAAAAAAAAGTTTAAAAAAAAAAAAAGCCAGGCGGTGGTGGCACACGCCTTTAATCCCAGCACTTGGGAGGCAGAGGCAGGCGGATTTCTGAGTTCAAGGCCAGCCTGGTCTACAGAGTGAGTTCCAGGATAGCCAGGACTACACAGAGAAACCCTGTCTCGAAAAAAACAAAACAAAAACAAAAAACAACAACAAAAAAAGAGTCATCTGGGGCTAGCAAGGTGGCTCAGCAGGTAAGGGGTCCGACTCAAGCAGAACAGGAGGGGAAGAGCAGCTCCGACAAGTTGTTCTCTGACCTCCATGTGAACCAGGAACAGCACGTGAGCGCACACGCACACGCATACACACACACTCCACAACAATGTTAGTTAGATGTTAGTTAGCATTTGTGCCTTAACCGTTCATTCTAGGCTTTATATCTTAAAATGTCTTCATTTTCCTTATTTTAAGAACTTGTTTCTGTAGCCCAGGATAGCCTGGAACTTATAATAGTCCTGCCTCAACCTCTTAGTCCTTTCATTTCAGGTGTGCATTCTCACAATGGCTTATTTTTAACAGACAGTTCCATAAATGTAGAATTATGGGTTAATATGGTTTGGTTTGGTTGGTTGGTTGGTTGGTTGGTTGGTTGGTTGGTTGGTTGGTTTTCTCTCCAGTATTTTTAAGTATAGCTTTTTTTCCCCTTCTGAGACAGAGTTTCTCTGTATACTCTGGCTGTCCTAGAACTTGCTCTGTAGACCAGGCTGGCCTCTAGAGAATTGCCTGCCTCTGTCTCACAAGTGCCTGGATTAAAGGCGTGCACTACCATGACCAGGCTTTCTATTTTACTTAACTTTGCTACTTTATTGAAAACCCACCTCTTATCTGTATTTTTGTTTCATTGTGTTTATTTTCTTTCTCCCCTACCCACCAGGACAGGGTTTCTTTCTGTTGCCCTGGCTGTCCTGAAACTCAATCTGTAGAGGCCATGAACTCACAGAGATCCTCCTGCCTCTGCCTCCTGAATGCTGGAATTAAAGGTGTGTTCCACCAATGCCTAGCTTCATAGATTTTCAATATAAGTTTTCTTATCCAGGACTGGTGGCTTCTGTCTGTTGTCTCAGCACTCAAGATGTTGAGACAGGAGCATCACCATGAGTTCAAAACCAACTTGATCTACATAGTGAGTTAGTGAGTTTCAGATCAGCCTGAGCTACAGAGTGAAATCTCTTTAAAAAAAATATGTATGTGTGTGTGTGTATATATATATATATATATATATATATATATGCTTTTTTCTGTTTTTACAGTATTTCCTTTGCTGTCTTTCCTGGTTTGGGGTTTAAGCAGATTTAAGCGGTTTGTCTATGATGTACCTATTTATAATTGTATTTGTATTATCCTACCTAGGTTTATCACCTCATTGTACTTATACATCATGACTGACACTCACAAGTTTGAGGGCTGTTGTGTTTCCTTAGTGTTTCTGTCCCACTCTGTCTTGCTTTTTCTTATGGCCTTTCTTTCCCCACTGTCTACTTGTGTCTCTCTTCTTGAATCTGATCCTGTTTGAGGGTCAGTTTGATTTTATGTCTGTTGTCTTCACTCTGCTCCTAAGCCATTTCAGACAGTTTTCTTTACGTATTGAATTATTTAGGCAGAGTCTCGCTGTGTATCCCTGACTGCCTTGACCGTGAGATCCTTCTGCCTCAGTCTCCCAAGTACTGGACTTGTATCACACTGGCTAGTTAGTCAGTCTCTTTAAATTATTCATTTTCTGTGTAGATGTTCTGCCTGCATGTAATTATGCACACCAAGTGTATCTGTGTGTTTTTATGTGTATCACATGCATTCCTGGTGCCACTAGAGACCAGAAGAGGACATTGAATTTTCTGAAATTGGAGTTAAATATGGCTGTGAGCTGTCATGTGGTTGCTGGAAACTGACCCCGGGGCCTCTGGGAGAACAGACAGTGCCGTTAACCACTGAGCCATCTCTGCAGCCCCATCTAGCTGGTTTTTAATCTACTTGAACTTTGCAACTGGAGTCTACTTGTTTCAATGTTTTCTATAAATTGTCTATGTCCAACATGTTAAATCTTGGTATATATTGATCTGCTGTGACATCTCCTCACTTTTATTCCTTTGTGTCTTTTTGTTTTACATGAATGTCACACCGTATGTGGTTGGGTTGGATTGTGGCTTTTAGCTTTTTAGGATTTTATTTTTTAATTGAGTTTGATTTTTAGATTAGTGGGGACCAGGGCCTCATACATGCTAGGCCAACACTCTGACACCAAATCCTAGGCTTTTTTTTTTTTTTTTTTTTTTTTTTTTTTTATGGCTTTGGACACTGTTTAAAAGGAAGTTTGTGTATCATGTTAAATAATGCAGTCATTCTCCAGCATTGGTGTTGCTGTATGCCGGGCTTCTCACTGCCTCTCCTCTACCTTGTGTATCCTGCTCGGTTTTCTTGCTCTTGTTTGGCCCTGGAAATTTAGAAATTAGCTTACTTTTAACTTAATTAGTGCTTCAAAATAAAGGGGAAATGAACTTGGGTTTTTGGAGTTTTTTAATTTGTTTGTTTGTTTTGCCAGCAAGGAAAATACAAGGAATGAGTCACCTACCTCTCTGTTCTGTTCCCCTAGGTCACAGCAATAAGTCGGGCTTTAGTATCAATTATTGCTGTTTCTTTTTTTAGCATCTTTACAAAGTGCTTTTCATGCTTCATTTTCTTATATGTAACTATGTCAGCTATGTTAGAGCTATCACTTAGACATCAGCTTTATGGTGATAGCTTACAGTGTTGTCTTTTTCATATCTAAAGTTTTCATTTTTATTTATTTATTTTATTTTATTTTACTTTTGTTTGTTTGTTTGTTTGTTTTTTGTTTTTTGTTTTTTGAGACAGGGTTTCTCTGTGTACCCTGGCTGTCCTGGAACTCACTCTGTAGACCAGGCTGGCCTCAGACTCACAGAAATCTCCCAGGCTCTACTTCCAAAGTGCTGGAATTAAAGGCCTAGGCCACTCTGCTACTTATTTTTATTGTTTTATTGGATATTAAGTATTTCTTTATTATTTAAAGAAGTGCATGTATACAAATCTTTACATATAACAATAGGCACAGAACAGCTCTGTAAAGATGGGATAGTGACAGGAAATATATATGTATACATGTCTTCATTTTTCAGTATACTGCAAAATAAAAAAAATTAGAGGAAGTTAATAAACTAAGACATGTTTACCAATAGATATTGATCAAATGGAATTATTTCCAGCCATAACTATAGAATCATAACAATTTTATCACTTTGCTTCATAACCAAAATGTAGTAATATTAATCTTTTATTTCTTACTCTAATTGTAATTATAAAATAAACCTAGATCATATAAAGCAAGCATTATGCTTATATTTAATATCATCTTAATTTGTCAATAAAATACACACTAGCTAAACATTTGTTTTTTAATACAATATATTTTTTAATCTATTGGAAACTTTTTAAAAGTAGCCTAATTTTAGTCTGTTTTAGTTACTCCATGGATTCCTTTGAGCATCTCAGACCAGAAGATAACCAGTCAGTAGTGAGCAGAATGCAGAAGAAATACTGGAAAACTAAACAGGTCTTTATCAAAGCAACAGGAAAAAAGGAGGATGAGCATGTGGTTGCGTCTGATGCAGAACTGGATGCTAAGCTCGAGGTAAATGTGAAGACTCTGTATTGCATGGACTTGGTTATTATTATTTGGAACTCCAAGCAGGGACTGTAGCAAACTTTTACACCAGGAGGTCTGAGATGTCTTAGTTAGGGTTACCATTGCTGTGATGAAACACTATGACCAAAAGCAAGCTGGGGAGGAAAGGGTTACTTGGCTTACACTTGCACATCTGTAGTCCATCACTGAAGGAAATCAGGATGTGAGCCCAATCAGGGTGGTACCCTCAGGCTGGAGCTGCCGCAGAGGCAATAGGAAGTGCTATTTAGTGGCTTGCTCAGCTGCTTTCTTGTAGAATGTGGAATTACCAGCCCAGAGATGGCTCTACCCAGAATGTGCTGGGCTCTCCCCTGTCAGTCACTAATTTAAGAAAAATGCCCTTCAGACTTTCCTATAGCCCAATCCTATGGAGGCATTTCCTCAGCTGAGGCTCCATCTCTCTGACGGCTCTAGCTTGTCTCAAAGTTGGCATAGACTAGCAGCACAGGGGTAAAGGCAACTTTACTACAGGATGCTTAACTGTGACTGTCATTCAGAGACACCTCTTAAAGATCACAGTTATTATAGCTAGAACATTTGCAGAGTTGGTAATAAAACTAGGAATTGATTAATTTCCTAACATATTTGTTGTAGTGTCAAGCCAATTATTAATTAACAATTAAGATCCTAGTTAAGACTGTACATTCATTATAGGTTGTGTCATAATATTTGATAGCCCTCTAAATATTGTCTATACCTCACTGAAATAAAGTAGTTGGTACCAAATAGCAAATGATTAAAGGTTTTGCTTTTATTATTTACTTGTGGCTTTCCATTTGTGTTTTATGGCACTGAGAATAAACCCAGGGCCTTTTTTCTCCTCCTCTTCTTCTTCCTCTTCTTCCTCTGCCTTCTCCTCCTCTTCTTCTTCCCCCTCCTCCTTTTTTTTTTTTTTGAGTCAAGGTCTCACGGTGTAGCCCTATCTGGCCTAAACTCACTCTATAGTCCAGGCTAGCCTTGAACTAATATGTAAAAACATAAAAATTGTACACATTAATGGAATAGAGGTCTGGAGAGTTGACTCACCAGTTAAAAGCCCTATCTGTTCTTCTAGGGGACCAAGATACCATTCCCAGTTCTCACATGGCAGCTCAGAACCACCTGTAACTCCAGTCTCGGGGTACCATTCCCAGTTCTCACATGACAGCTCAGAACCACCTGTAACTCCAGTCTCGGGGTACCAGACACCCTCTTCTGGCCCCAGTAGCACAGGAATGCACATGGTATAGAGACATGCCTACAGGCAAACACATAAAAATAAGGATAAATAAATCGTTTTTAGAAATGGGGACTTTGAGACCTTCCAACATATGTGTAATCTTCAACATATGTTATATATCATGTTTAGGTTAAACACACCTCAAACTTTTGTCATTTGTTTAGGGTAAAATCTTTCAGAATCCTCACTTTTTAAATCTTACAATATATTGTGAGCATCCTGTCTCCAAACAAAACAAAAACTTTTCATGTACTGCTTTACATGACAACACTGTAGGTGGCTTTGAACTAACTCACAGCTCCTGGTCCCTGCTCCATCTCCCTTACAGTACCACACCTGCCTAGTGCATTATTTTTAATTAATTAATTAATTAATTTGATTTTTTTCAAGACAGGGGTTTTCTGAATAATCCTGGCTGTCCTGGAACTCACCCTGTAAACCAGGCTAGCCTCCAACGCAGAGATCTACCTGCCTCTGCCTCTCTGCCTCTCTGCCTCTCTGCCTCTCTGCCTCTCTGCC
>JANHMN010000001.1:141713596-141742822 GCA_030674055.1 Rhabdomys pumilio | reverse complement strand
TGCCTCTCTGCCTCTCTGCCTCTCTGCCTCTCTGCCTCTCTGCCTCTGCCTCTTCCTCTGCCTCCCAAGTATGCCACCACTACTTGGCTCCAGTACATTTTTTTTTTGGTGGTGGGGGTGGCAGGTAGTTTTGAGACAGGATTTCTCTGTGTAGCCCTGGCTGTACTGGACTCACTTTGTAGACCAGGCTGGCCTTTAATTCACAAAAATATACCTTCCTCTGCCTCCAGAGTGCTGGGATTTAAAGTGTATGCCACCATACCCAGCCAGTACATTATTTTTTATAGTAAACTTATTGGGCTGTTTTGATTTGACTAATAATAGTAAAAGCCATATTGAGCCTCAACTGTTTCTAAAGTATTCTCTTGTCATGTGTCATTGGCAATATTTGATGCAGTTTATAATGGATATAACTTTGTAGTGTTCAGATAACTTGGGAGCTGAGGAGAACAGATTGCATAGATAGACTCTGCACAGCCATACCCTTTTCTATTTAAATGTGCTTTCTAGATCAGTAATATAACTAAGCCTAAAGTACATCCCAGTCAAGGGAAATAGACATAATTAATGTTTAAACCACACATCACAGCCATGTAAAATGGGTATGAAATAGACCTAACTAATACTTTTATGCTAATGTTCTGCTTTTGAAGTGCTAAAAGTTGTATTTGTTTATTGTTCTTTAAATTGTCCTAATAAAATTTATCTTTCAAGGTTTTTCACTCCATCCAGGAGACATGCAATGAACTCGTGAAAATAGTTGAGAAATACCAGCTAAGACTCAATGGTATGACATCCTACATATCTGATCATTCCCATTTCAAATAAGTATTGATATACATTTTTTAAAATGAATCATTTAATGAGAAAGTAGTGGTTTATCAAACCATTTCATATGATTTTATTGCAAACTATGAATATTTATAGTGACGTGTTCCCCAAATCCCTAGTGTCTATCTTTCCCTTCTGAGGTTCATTGAATCATGTGACAACATTCACTTTCTACTCTCCGGTTTTCTTGGTAAGTCTTAAGATTTGCTTCCATCACTCAAAGCCTTTCTTGAAGCCTGCAGACCCTACAATCAGTTTCTTTCCTCTCTCACAGAAACGGTTGACAAGGTTGTCTGTATGCCATGTAGGGACTTTATTCCTTTTCTTTCTTTCTTTCTTTTTTTTTTTTTTTTTTTTTTTTTTGAGACAGTCTCAGTGTGTGGCCGAGCTGGCCTAGTGTCTCCCTGCCTCCACCATCCTGATGCTGGGCTTTCAGGAGAACAGCCCACAGCGGCCTTTCCTTATGTTTTACCTTATGCTCAGCACAGCTACTTCCTCTCCTCTGAGGACCTTTGGTCAAGGTCACAGGAAGGACAGTCCAGTTGCCAGTTCTCATCCCCACAGCTACTGAGTTTCTCCTCCCTTCCACCTCCATCACTGCTTCCGTGTGCCCGCCCACCCGTCCACCTCCATCACTGCTTCCCTATGCCCACCACCCTGCTGTGCTTTTCCTCTTTGACTTCCTTACTTCTCAGCATCCTGCCATTGTTGGGTTCTTCTCTGACCCTGACCTCTTAAAAGTTGAAACTTAGTCTTTGGATTTCTTTCTCCACTTCTATTATAATAGAATATGAATGAACGAATGAATGAATGAATGAATGAATGAATATATATGTATATGTGTGTATGTATGCATATGGATACAATTACAGGAGCTAATTCTTTCTTTCCATCATGTGGACTCTGAGGATTGAACTCAGGTCATCAGGCTATATATATATATATATATATATATATATATACATACACATACACACATACACACACACATACGCATACACACATACATACACATATACATAAACACATATGTGTATACATACATATACATATAGAAGTATATACACATATATATGTATGTATAGTGGTTTACTGGATGTGGCTGCCTCTCTGATCTCATAACCTAAAATTCTTTCACTGAACTATGTTAATCTCCTCATAACAAGCATCTGTATCATATGCTTCCTGACTTCCCTTAGGTTTCCAGTTCAGAGTTGTCTTTTTGATGAGGCTTTTCCTTGACCTCATGTCTAAATTCAGACTCCTCCTTTATCCCCCATGTTTTTACAATGCTCAACATGCAATGTAGCTATTGTTTTATTAACACCTAGAATCTGTTTTCTTTTTAACATTTTATTACTTATTAGATTTATTTATGTATTTATTTATTTATTTATGTTTGGTTTTTTCGAGACTGGGTTTCTCTGTGTAAGCCTGACTGTCCTGGAACTCACTCTGTAAGTTATCTTTTACTTGGGACTAAGGCGTGCAAATGCCAGGACATATTTGTGGAAGTCAGAGGACAACTTGGAGGAGCCAATTCTTTCTTTCCATCTTGTGGACTCCGCGGATTGAATTCAGGTCATCAGGCTTGGTGGCAAGTGTTGTTATGCACTAAGCCATTGTTCTGGATCTGATAATGCAAGAATCATCTTTGTTTATTTGTGTGTCCCTAAACCTTAAAACCAGTATCTAGCATGTATTCAGTAAACATTTGGTCATTGGTAAATTGCTTCCTTGTCTGTGTGGTGCCTCTCCCTGGTAACCCCAGCAGTCAGGAGGCTTGAGGAGGAGGAGCACTGAGAGTAAGGCTAGTGTGGACTAGGTTACTGCCAGATGAGTTTGGGTTACCTGACTGGGGAAACCCTGACTCAAAAATAAAATTTAAAAAAAAAAAAAAAAAAAAAAAAAGGCTGTCTTCTGAAGCTGTAAGTCAGTCTTACCATTCACAATCAAAGCTCACATTGAAGAAGCACTCCAGTATGGCATCCAGTAGGCAAGGGTTTGCATGTGTGTGTCTCTGTGTCTGAATGTGTCATATACTGTGGCATAGTTGAACTTTTTGCAACAAAATAAGAGATGATACAGAAAGCATGCAATTGAGTCAGTTTAGAGCCATAACCCAGAATTGCAGATGGAATTAACTTGGACTATAGTAATTGACAAAGGGAATTCTGCAGAGGGTTATAGTTAAGTGGTTTATGGAGGGTGGATAGAGATTTGGAGGCCAGGGAATGAGATTAAAGAAAGAAAATAGTGTGTATCCATACAAGAGTTTGTAACTAAGACTAAGAATTAGAATAAAGAGCAAAGGAAACTTGGGGTCAGATTACTAAGGGTCAGAAATGCCAAGTTGTAAAAGGCTACCATGACAGTTGACCTTCATGGTCCACTGAAATGGAAATGTCTAGAAAGATTCGCAAGTTTGTTTTGCCATGAAATCACTAGATCTTTGGCCATCCTGGTAGCATTTCAGAATACGGAAGGAATGCTATGTGCAGGTTTCGGTGTGCACTTTCTCTTTAGGATGATACAGAAACACGTGTTGTCTCGAGACTCTTCTGCTGCTAGCACTATCAGACAAATAGAGCAGGTCATACAAGACTGTGACCCTCTGTAGTAGAGACTGAATGTTGAGCTATGTGAGCTCACCGTGTGCTGTGTCGCGAACAGTATGATACATGTTCATGGAATCAGTTGCCCAGGGATGAGGCTGTCAGCATAGGGATCTGTTCATGCTGGCTGACAGGTCCCATCACCAAAGCAGCACAGGTTGAGCCTCACCTGCCCTTTCAACATCAATAAAGGTAAGACTATATTCACTTTGTACCTGGTGAAGAACGCGTTCCATGTTCCCAGAGAACCCTCAGTCTTCACACAGAAATGAAGATTTTTCCTAATATTAAGGTTATGAGCCAAAGAAAATGCATATCTCTCAACTAACCAGAATGTTTAATTAAAATGACTACTGAATGAAAATGAAGACTTGGTATGGTTGGGAAGGTTTTTATTATCGCTATGAGGGAACGAACAGCCAGAGGCATCTGGAAGAGTCCAGACGGAACCAAGCTTTGGGGAAGCGAGAAGTGAAGGAGAAGAGAGAGGGAAGAGGAGAGAGGGCAAAGGATGAAGAAAGGTTCAGGGAGAAAAGAGCCAAGACAGCAGGAGGCAAAAAAAAGGTGGAGAAGGAAAGGAAGCTGGGGGAAGGGAATTTAAGTCCAGCCCCTGGGTTAGAGACTTTCAGGGCGGGGGGGGGGGGGGGGGGGGGGGGGGGGGGGGGGGGGGGGGGGGGGGCGAAGGGTGCTGGGACGAGGGCATCTTAGCTGTTTGTTCTGACCACCTTCTGAGCTGACGTGGGGCGGTGTTGTTGTGGACCAGGAAGGCTGGAATGTTGGTCAAAGGACCGGAAGGGGAGACAGGAGTGCATGCTGGAGAGTCTGTTTTGCCCACTGCCCAGATTCCGCTGGACCACCCGCGGCTAGGGAAGTGCAGGCTGCTTTGGAGCAGTCTGGGATGCAGGTTCTGAAAGCATGTGAGGCTGGCGCATTGCAGGTGGCTTGGGAGCAGTTCTCAGTCTTCAGTTGACTGTAAATCTGCTGGGATAAATACAGACTAGTAACAGAAGGTTAAGTTAGGACAGCGACGGTCGTGTGGCAGGAAGGAACGCCTCGGCGGGCCCATGCCAAAGCGTTCCCTCTGAGAAATAAAGCCATGAGACAAACGTAATATAAAGAAGGTTTATTGGAGAAAAGGAAAAGGAGGAGGAGGGGAGAGAGGAAGAGAAGAAGGAATGAGGCCAGCTGGGGTCATATGGGAGGAAGAGGGACAAAGAATAGAAGGAGAGAGAAAGGGAAGATGGGGAGAGAGGAAGAGAGACTAAAGATGAGAAGTGGGAGAGGAAGGGAAGGAGGGAGAAGCCTGAACAGTCCTTATATGCCTGGCTCCTGACCTTTACCTGGCCAGATGCTAGGTAACTGTTGGGCGGAGCCTAGAGGAAATGCTAACAATGTACACTTGAAACTTTCAGGCCTGTGGTCCTTGTAGTTGGGGAAGGGGGAGCCCACCCTTAGGGGTAGACAATAGGCATGGAAGTTTTGGTTGTAGATTGACAGGAGTACTTATCTGAAGTCATTTGACCTGTGAGAGATGGATCTAAGTCTCATGACTCCCTGAAGCTTACAAGAATTTTTTAAGTTAATAAAAAGATAAAAATTTTAGATATATTGTCATTACCACTGTTTGAAATCTGTACTGAAGTCTGTATTGTAGAAAAAGCAGTAGACTCTGAAAGGCCTAAGACTCCCCAGAAGGGGACCCCAGGGGACCCCACTTGAGTCTCAGGATAGCATGTACCCAAGGACATACGAGAGACCGACTTGTTACAAGCACATGAGGCGGTTTAATCAGAGCTCTGGGCCAGTCCATATCTCCATATCTCACATAGGGGATAGAGGGACTGACCCCTCCGCTCAGGGGTCTAGGGTTTATATATGGGCGGGGTGGGGAAAAGAGGGAACTTTTGTAGAGTGAAAAATTATAAAGACCATTTTATAAAATATATACAGGCTCACTAGTTCCAAGAAGGCGGAACTGAATGTAGGATTTCAGGCCTTCACTGCCCTGGGATACATCCAGGGAAGAGTATTAACATTCCCCAAGCCTCAGGGAAAAGAACCCACCTGTGGGTGGGAAAGGCCCAAAGCAGGAAGACACATTCCTAATCACAAAAAGATGCAAGTCACCTAGGTGGGACTGTGACCGGAGCAAGTGGGAAATAGTTTAACCTGAAATAGTCGGTAATAACATGGTAAGACTACATTCTTGAGAAGAATGAGTGTGCAGAGTGATTTTCACATGATCCTGTATCATTTAGGTTTGGGCTCCTCTGAAATGTTTCGCTATTCTTATGTATCCTTGACAACCCCTCACCCCCCTTCCCACTCCCCTGGTTTGTGGTTTAAAAACCCTCCCCAGACTGACTGGCAGGGTCAAACTGTACTCCTTCGAGAGTGTGCAGTTTGAACACTGGCTGCCGGCTCTCTTCCCTAATAAACCTCTGCTGATTGCATCCAGGTACGGTGTCTTGGAGTTTGTGGGTGTTCACGACTTCCTGAGACTTGAGTAAGGGTCTCCCGAATTTGGGGGTCTTCACTTTCACGTGGGTGCACACGATTGGTTGTTGTACTTTTTTGAACATCAGCAGGCTGTGCCGTCCATGGGGACAGGGTGCAGTTCCTCTCTTGGCCAGTCAGTCTCTGGGATGTTTCAACAGGCCTTTGTCTTGTAACTCCACCTCCTCAGTAACTAATTAACTGGGCCCAAACCTGCTGACAGGCGATTTTAACTATTTAGGTTAGGGAAAAGGAATCACAGAGCCCTGCTATTTTTATTAGTTTGGGCCTATTTCAAAATTCTCTTTCAACTCACACCTTTGAGTCATGGCTAAAGTTTGGGACCCAAACAAAATGATTGTGGGTTAAAGCATGAACACTCTTCCCCTGTCCAGTGGCTGGGTATAGACTGGACAGAGGTGCTTTCAGCACAATGAGAATCTCTGTCGAGTCTATATTTAGAAGATACTAAAGAAGATTTAAAATTTTGACTTTGTAACTATGAAAATACTAGCAGTGCTTTACCAGGGCTAACTTTCCTAGATTCATCCTTTCTGGATCGTGTTAGTCACTTCCAATGCGGGGCATGGTTTTACTAAAGGTGTAACACAGACTGTGAAGTCACCTCCCCATAGCATCATGTGCTCAGTGGCCTTGGTTACCTGTGGACAGCAGAGAGGAGCAGAGGGAAGAGATCGGGTGGCACTGCTGCCCTGGTGCCCCAGGGCTTCCATGTCAGCTTTTCTTGTCTTTTGTTTACTTTTTAAAGCAGAAAGAGAAGATGAGCCATTAGTCCTGGCTTGAGTTTTTGAGACCTCAAAGCCCACCCCCAGGGACAAACTTCCTCCAACAGGGCCACACCTACTCCCAGCAAGGCCACACCCCCAGCAAGGCCACTCCCTGCGAGTCTGTGGGGACCATGCTCATTCAGACCGCCACAGATGCTATTCTGGGCCCCAGTCTGCATGCTCCTTTGTAGCTGGACCTGTGTGTACTGTGACCCCTGCATGGTCTTCAACTAAAGACACACCCGAACTTTTTCTTCAAATTTCATTGTCAAATTATCAATACTAGATGGACCTTTTGTCTTATCTCTGGTTTGTGGCTTAACTGTAGCTATTACCATGTTGGCCACACCAGCAGGGGAAAGTCTGCCCAACCATCCCTCATTCCCTTAGTTTTGGTTCCTGTGACATCAACAGTTTGTCACAGCATGAGGATACAGCATGTTCTGCCGCCACATCTTGAGCAAGGGGAAACCCCTTTCGGTTTTCAATCTCTTGTGTCTAAAGTGAAAGTAGGTGTGACATTGGTGTCATTCAGGGTCCCCTGAAGGCCTTTCCTTCTATCCATTTGAGAGTGGTTTAGAAGTTACCAGGTACATGACTAGATTGGGGATACTAAAATGGTCTGTAGTAAAGGAGCAATATTTTGATTTGTGATTTGTTCTAGTCTGACACTTTTGTAAAGTATAGTAAGAATGAATTCCAGGCTAGGCAGGGTGATGCATGCTTTCATTCCAGCACTCAGAAGGTGGGGCTGGTGGAGCTTTTCAAGTTCCTTGTTAGCCAGGGATCTGTAGAGAGACCTTGGGGGAGGGGGTTGGGTTGGGGACAGAGACAGAGAATTCCTAGAGCAACTAAATAGAAATGTCATACCAGCCATGTGTGATTGTGTGATGGTGCATGTGTATAGTCTAGTATTTGAGAGACTGAGGCAGGAGGTTCATAATATAGATGCCAGCCTGGGCTACACAGGGAGTCAAGGCTATCCGATACACACTAAGACCGTGTCTCAGAAAATAAGCACAAAACAAAACAAAACCCTAAGCCGACTTCTGTGTGTACTTGGGCCTCACACTTGTGGAAATCCACTTCCTCTTTGCTTCTTTTCTAAGCCCTTCAGTTTGGTTTGGTTTTTAAATCTATGACAGATATGAAAGTTGTCAAATTAGTCAAAGTCTCTTTGCTTTTCCTCAGTTTCTTCTCAACATCTGGCAGCACCCCTAGACTATCTCTTCATGGTCCATGCTGGTATCTGTGCACCACACACAGGTTTTATGGTTTGACTCATTTGTGGGTTTATTTGTTAACAGTCAGTTTGCAGAAGAAAGTTCTGCTGACTCAGCATCTGAAGCGTCCAGGGCTAAACAGTGTGTTCCAGACTCAGAAAGTCAGCATCTGCCCAGGGGGCGAGAGACACACATGGGAATTTCCCTTCCCCTTGTGATTCTTCACTTAAAAATTTAAATTACATTTGAGTGTGTGTGTGTGTGTCTATGTGTGTGTGTGTCTATATGTGTGTGTCTGTGTGTGTCTATGTGTGTGTGTGTCTATGTGTGTGTGTCTATGTGTGTGTCTATGTGTGTGTCTATGTGTGTGTCAGTTCTCGCCTTCCATATGTGGGTTGAAATCAGGTTGTTAGGCTTGGTGGTGCATGTCGAGTCTCTTGCCTGTTATGTTTTAAGCAAATGTTGAAATGAAAGCATTAACTAAACTTTAATTTTTTTTCCCCTAGTTATATCAGAAGAAGAAAATGAACTAGGGCTCTTTTTAAAGTTTCAAGCGGAGCGGGATGCAACTCAAGCTGGCAAAATGATGGATGCCGCCGGCAAGGCCCTCTGTTCTTCAGCCAGGCAAAGGTCTGCCTCAGCTGCCTTCACCTTTGACTGCAGTCATGTGACCCTTCTGACATGTGCTAAGTTCCCCCCCAAAAAAGCCACTGCTGATTGTAATAAGGCAGTGAAATGTGTTTCAAGAGAAATGTGTTTAAGGATATATTTTTTTATTCTAATTAATCATTTAATTATTTATTTTTAAATTATTCATTTGTATTCAAAAGAATTACTTAAAAATTGGTGCTCTTGAATACCTAATTCCTAAAAATAGCATTTTGGATTATATTTCTGTTTTTCAAATGGTTTACTATAATAGAGTTACAGAATGACTAATTTTTCAAATGTGTGTTTGGTTTTTTTTTCTGTGTCCATGTTTTCTTCTGTGATGCTGACTAGACAAGGCCTCATGTGTCTTAGCGGCTGCTCTGATTTTGAGCTGCACCTTCTCCAGCCACTCACTTTTTTGACACTGTAACGTCTCTAAGTGGAAATTTTTCTTTTTAAATAGAGGGTTTTTTTTTGTTTGTTTGTTTTTAAGAAAGGTTACTATGTAGCCCAGGCTAACCTTGAACTCATAGATTCATAGATATTCACCTACTTCTGCCTACCCCTGTGCTGAGATCAAAGGCATGCACCACTATACCCAGCCTGATTTTTCTTCTTAATTTGATACTTTCCACTTATTATTTCACAATGCTTAGCAAAAAGATATGTGTTATAAAGACTGCGTGTGTGTGTGTGTGTATCATAAATGTAGCTCAAATACTTGTATTCCAGACAAAATCAGAACACTGACCTTATCAGGTCCTGCACTCTGATGTCTGGTGCTGGTGGCTTCACTCTGTAATATTAGCGCGAAGATATCCTCATTAAGGAGTTGAGCTGGACCTTCCAGTGGGCCCTCCCGTACTGCTGTATCAAAATCAGCCTTAGCCCAGCTGGGTTTGCACTGTGCTCCTTAAATAACTGTTTTTCTGTCCTCATCTCAGCTGCCAAGAACTGTATTCCCATTAGTTTTCCTAGTATTTTTATGGAATTTTTTGAACCCAAGTTTTCCCTGCACTTGCCAACTGAACTATCTCTGTAAATTGCATTGTGTTTTAGAGCACAGGTCCTGTGTTGCTTTAGAATCCTTTTCTAGGGGGTAGGCGTGCCTGGTGGGTTGTTTATATCTGGATCAACAAACTTGTGCTCCCTAAAGTTGAAAGGGATAACCTGTAGAAACATGCACCCCAGTAACTCAGAGTCTGCTTTCTAAATCTTCAAAGCATGTTAAGAATTTCCTATTTGAAACTCAGCTCCATGATGAATACATGTTGCAGTGTATCTAGAATTTTGTTTATGGATGTACAATCCTCTGATCTTTACCTCTGTGCTATTAGATTGGCCTTGTGTACTCCCCTGTCTCGTCTTAAACAAGAAGTGGCAACGTTCAGTCAGAGGGCCATTTCAGACACCTTGGTGACCATTAATCGCATGGAGCGGGCACGCACAGAGTACAGAGGAGCCCTGCTGTGGATGAAAGATGCATCACAGGAACTCGACCCAGACACCTTCAAACAAATGGAAAAGTTTAGAAAAGTAAGACCTGTGTCCCTTTCCGTTCTTTAGGTTGGCTTATGTCTTTCATGTGTGTGAGTACTTTGCCTGCTTGTATGTCTCCACTCCATAAGAGGGCATTGGGTCAAATTATAGATGGTTGTGAGCTGCCATGTCCTTTTTGGGAATTGAGTTTGGGACCTCTGGAAGAGCTGAGTAGCCAGTGCTTTTACCGCTAAATCATCTAAGTGGGGAGACGAGGCTGAGCAGGAGCACACGTTCCTGCCTGCCTCCTGAGAGTTGGGGATAGAGGTGCATGCCACTGCACCAGCTCTACACTCTTCTTTTGAAAATTAGGTTTTCTTTTTTTTAAAAAATTATTTATTTATTATATATACATGAGTACACTGTCACTATCTTCAGACACACCAGAAGAGAGCATCAGATCCCATTACAGATGGTTGTGAGCCATCATGTGGTTGCTGGGAAATGAACTCAGGACCTCTGGAAGAGCAGAATCACTGAGTCATCTCTCCAGCCCCCAAAATTAGGTTTTAATATCACTTCTTGGTTGCTTGGATATTTCAGCAGATGCACTCTGAGTGGCACCTTGATCTCAGTCTGATCTTTTTTATCTTTCACAAAAGCTCTAATCATGTTTTAAATATTGTTTACCTAAAATTTTAGAATTTATATACAGATAGAAAATAATTTATTACTAGTGGGAAAATATATAATTGCTAAAGTAAAAATCATGTGAAGATGATTCTTAGTTCTAATGAAAAGTTGAAATTATTAAATTTTTCATTCTGCTACAGTAACATACTTGTAAATATATGTTGTTAAATAAATTCATTATAAATTATATCCCCCATGGATGAAGATGCAGCTCACTGGTAGAGACCATACACACACACACACACACACACACATGCACACGCACGCACACACGCACGTGTTTGTGTGTGTGTGTGTACTTTAAATTCACTATATATGGATATTAAAATTCATTCAGTAATTCATTTCCTATATAAACCTATAATAAAGTCACAATGTTTAATGTTGATGGAGACTCCCCTGTACCAGACACTGCAAGTGGCTTGCCTTGAGTCTTAGTTACATTGTTGCTGTGATAGAACACCAGTACCAAAAGCAACTTAGGGAGGAAGGGGTTTTTTTTCAGCTTACCTTTCCATAGAACATTCATCTCCAGAGGAAACTGGATGGGAAGTCAAACCGAGAAGGATCCTAGAGACAGGAGCTGACCAGAAGCCACAGAGGCGCGCTGTCTGCTGATCTGTTCTTTGTGGCTTGCTTAGTCTTTCTTACAGCACTTGAGACTTTAGCCCAGGCACTACCACAGTGAGCTGCACCTTCCCATGTCCATTAAGAAAAGTCCCCCTGGCTCACCGCCAGACAGTCTATGTGGGGTGGGGGGTGGGGCATTTTTCTCAATTGAAGTTCCTTTTTCCAAAATTGTTCTAGTTGTGTCAAGGTGACATAGCACTATTGAACACAAGTCATTGATTACTCCCAGCAGCCCTGTCAACTAGGTGAATACTTGACCTGAGGCCTGCCCTAACCCCGTTATAATCTTGATAATGGTATTTAGTCTGTGAGAGTGGTTGGATGCCATTGTGAAACACAAGTGTCACCAAGGTCTGCATTTTCAAATGGTTCAGTGTATATCATGTGAGTTTCCCTTCGATTAAAACAAAACAAAAATACAGATTCCTGCCTGGCTGTGGTGGCCACGCCTTTAATCCCAGCACTCAAGAGTCAGAGGCAGGTGGATCTCTGTGAGTTTGAGGCCAGACTGGTCTACAGAGTGAGTTCCAGGACAGCCAGAACTACATAGAGAAACCCTATCAGGAAGAAAAAAACCAAACCAAAACAAACAAACAAACAAACAAACAAACAAAAAAACCGGTGCCCAGACCAGCTTGTTCCCAGACAGCCGCCATTTTCTTGCGCCTCCAGCTCTGGACCTTAGCTCCAGCTATCTAGAAACACCAGCCCTGACACCCACGAGGCCCCAATATGGGGGATGGCTCTGCCAATCCCCCATGCTGCATCCACATAGCTTGACTGAACCCCAGACAATACCTGCCATGCCCCCCATGGAACCCGGTAGAATGAAGACTCTTAAAGCTTTAAGGTTATCCAGTTGGTTTATATATTTGGAAATGCTTAATTAACAAGACGCCCACACAATTAGAATTGTAAACCCAATTCTGTAACCTTGATATTAATAACTACCTCTGCTAGAGATACTTGGGCATCCGCCGCAATCTTCTTTCCTCCTCCCTTCTCTCTCTCTCTCTTCTCCTCCTCCTCCTTCTCCTTTCCATTCTTTGATCCTCTCACATTAGCTCCTCCCAAATTACCGAGCTTTATTGCAAATGTAGTGGGAGGGGGGATATCCTGCTACATATCACCCTTCTTGTTAGAATTAAAAAAAAAAAATTTCCCTCAAAATATAAATAGGGCACAGCCATACCAATTTGTAACAGTAAGGTACACGATAGACCTAATACCCAGTCCAACATTAGTGTCAATAAAAGACCATCCTCTCAAATCTGTTCTCTTAAAAGTAAATGGCTTGGGTTGGTTAAGAGACTACAAGTCTTCAACCCTGTTAGAAATCTAGAATGACTGAATTAACTGAAATAATATGGGAAGCACAAAGCATAGCTTCTAAAACTTAGCCAAATTATAGAGACCGCTGAACACCTGGACAGTCCCTTCAAAACATTGGAGTATCTGGTCTTCAGCCTTCTGGCCCAGGATCATCTGACAGATCTAGTGATGCACATTTTTAAGGGCTGATTTCCCTGTCTAGGCAGAGATTATTAGTTGACTATTCTGCATAGTGTGTCCTATTTCTGGACAGTGATTTGTCTGTAGATGAAAAGAGGTAAATTCTCACCTAGTGGCTGTCTCACCACAACTGGAGTAACTCTAAAGATGCTCAATCTCTTCTTAGAATCCAAGACAGGAAGCTGTCAGGAGCAGACAGGTCTCTAATCAAATGAACTTTAATAAAGAAATGTCTGTACTGTGAATTCTGTGGACTTCTGACATTTTTGAAAACAAAAAAATGTAAAAGCAATCTGTAAATATGTAGAGCAATTTGGACTGTTGTCCGTTAAGTCCTCTCAGCTATTTTTAATTAAAATCTAGAAAACACCCTAACAGCCGGGCAGTGGTGGCGCACACCTTTAATCTCAGCACTTGGGAGGCAGAGGCAGGCAGATTTCTGTGTTCGAGGCCAGCCTGGTCTACAGAGTGAGTTCCAGGACAGCCAAGACTACACAGAGAAACCCTGTCTTGAAAAACCAAAAAAAAAAAAAAAAGAAAAAAGAAAAAAAGAAAGAAAAGAAAAGACCCTAACAATAAACTCAAAGCCATGAATTTGCTATTAGGCCCTTAACAGATTTCTATCCAGCCCCTCTCAGGATCCTGTAAGGTCTAGTCCCTCATCCCCACACAGCCTTCTTTCTTCTTCTTGCTTCTTGTGCTCCCAGAACTCTGCTCTACCTGTCTCTTCCTTGGGAAACTTCCCTTGGTCATGGACTGCTTACCCCTAAGAGTCTTGGTGTAGCCTGGTCATCACCTTGCTGTCCAGCTCAAACACCCAGCTTGCCAAGGGCCTTCCTGAGCACCAGATAGTTGCTCAGTTCCCTTCACTTGTCTGTGTTTCCAAGCAGAGCCCCTCCTGTAATTATGTACTTGCCCCCTAGCCCTCTCCACCTGATGATGATAGCATGGACATTGTTTTGTTTGCCATAGTGTCTTAGTTCCTAGAATAGTGTTTCATAAACTAGACAACTTACAAATATTAATTAAGTCAATGCATGAATAAACATCTTCAAGAGTCAGAATTTATATTATCCAATGACATTTATTAAGAAATAATTTCAATATATAAATACCTCAATGATTTAAAATACTAATGTCTTCCAACATTTTACTATGTCTTCTATTTTTTTCTTCTAAAATGTTTTTTACTTTTTACTACATTTTTTAAAAAATTATTACATTTTATTTTTATTATAAGATGTAATTTTTATTTATTGTCCTGAGATGCATACATACCACTAGAATGTGCTCATCCTTAAATGTTATTTGTTTGCTTGCCTGATTGGTTGCTTGGTTGGTTGTTTTGGAGACAGGGTTTTTCTGTGTACCTGTCCTAGAACTTACTCTGTAGACCAGGCTCTCCTCAAACTCAAAAGAGATCCCAAGCCTCTGCCTCCTGAGATCTGGGATTAGAGGCCTGTTCCTCTACTGCCCAGCTAAATTTTATATTACATTTATTCATTTATTTTGTGTATGAGAGCACATGCCATAGAATACATGTGATACATGGAATACATCTGATACATAGAATACAGTTGTCTTCTGTCAAGAAGACAACTTCTGGGCATTGGTTCTCTCCTTTTACCCTGTGGGTCCCAAGGACCAAACTGAGGTCACCAGGCCTGTGCCCATGGAGCCACCTCCTCAGCTCTTGCGTTTCTTTGCTTCTTTTAGCTAAATGCTGTACATAAACAATCCTAAACATTGCAGATATTTGTTTTTATCTGGGATTCATCTTCTCTCCTCAACTATGATTTTCATTTTTTATCTCAGATTTTCTCACCTGTGGGACAGCTATTGGAGTGGCAGTGAGCTGGCTCAGAGGGCAGGGGCACTCGCTACCAAGCCTGATGACTTGAATTTCATCTTCAGAATTCAGATAGTGAGAGGAGAACATCTCCTCCCACAGGTTGTTCTCTGACCTACACACACACACACACACACACACACACACACACACAGAGGCACACACTCAGGCACACACACATACATGCACACACACACACAGGCACACATACACACATGCACACACACACACACATACACACACACACACACACACACAGGCACACATACACACATGCACACACACACACACACACACACACACACACATACACACAGACACACACATACCCTCCCCCACCCCCTGCAACATAAATAAGTGAACCTTTTAAAAATAGATATGAGAAAGACTCCTACGGTTATCAACAATAGCTAACGTCTCCACTATTAACCAGTTAGATGTCCATCCTTGGTGTTGACAATAACTGACATTTTTGTGATTGCAGGTACAGATCCAAGTGAGAAATAGCAAAGATTCTTTTGACAAGTTAAAGATGGACGTCTGTCAGAAAGTGGACTTGCTGGGAGCTAGTCGCTGCAATATGTTATCTCACTCACTCACTACCTACCAGGTACCTCCCCCATGGCCAGCATGTCCTTGCAGTAGAGACAAGTGGTGAGATTCCTGTTTGAAAGTTGTCTAACGAGTGTGAGAAAATTCCTATTATTGCCCAGCTTCCTTTGACTGCTGCGATTGACTGTTGAAGTTCTGACAGAGGCCTGAAAAGCTCTGACTGAAGAGACACTTACTTAGAAACTGAGTCTTGTAATTTCACATTTAGGGGCTTTCTGATCTTGAAAGTTGGATGTGGTGGCACACATCTTTAATCTCAGCACTCGGGAGCAGAGGCAGGTGGATCTCTGTGAGTTTCAGGTCAGCCTGGTCTACAAAGCAAGTTCCAGGACACTTAAGGCTATACAGCAAGCTCTGCCTCAAAAAACAAAACAAACAAAGAAAACCAAAAACTAAACCAAACCTAAACAAAAAGAAACAAAGGCAAGGAGTGGTGAGTAAGATCAAAACTTGTTAATTCTAGTTATACATACTTTGATTTGAAGTAGTGATACTGAGTCCAGTCAGGTATGGGGGCTTATGCAGGTAACCCCAGGACTGCAGAGGCAGGAGGATTAAGAGTTCAAGACTAGACTCTGTCCTAAAACTAAACAAAAAAGCAAAAAGAATACCATGCTCCAAAAAGCTTGAAAACTTCTGTGTCAAGCAATGACTAGAGATAATGAGCCTAATGACAGTTAAGTAAATGGTGATTTGGGCTTCAAGCCTCAAGTTTACCAGACCTCGGAGGTGCGTGCCTCTCAGCCTGCCAAGTTGCCGTCTGTGCTACACAGCTCACCTCCTAAGTCTCACCAGCACATACTGCCCTCAAGTCTCATGTGAAAAGCGTACGAGTGCCAGCTAACAGGCAGTGGCTGCAGACTTCCACATGCCTTCGTAAACAGCCAGTGGAAGGCTTTCCTTGAATAAGGAAAGCTAGTGAAAGGAGGTGGCCACTCATTGCTGTCTTAAAGCAGTGTCCCTGATTCAGGTTGGCACTATGCAAGGAAAGACTCAAGGAACGATGTCCTGGAAAGTCAAGGCAGCGGCAGGCTGCAGTGGAACAGCTGTGAGCTCCGTGCTCCTCTCCGTGCTCCTCTCCGTGCTCCTCTCTTCTCCCCTCTCAACCTTTGTCCCGGAACAGGGATCTGAAGCAATAAGAAGATCACAAATTACCTCAGTTAGCTAAAGAACACTTTTCTTCTAAAGGCTTTATTAATTGTATATTTGCATGTGAGTACACTGTTGCTGTCTTCAGTCACACCAGAAGAGGGCATCAGATCCCATTCAGATGGTTGTGAGCTACCATGTGGGTGCTGGGAATTGAACTCAGGATCTCTGAAAGAGCAGTCAGTATTCTTAACCTCTGAGTCATCTCTCAAGCCCTAAATAACACGTTTTTAGGGCCAAGTCTTTGTTGAGTCCTTAACAAAAGGTCAAATTTAGTAGTATTTTTCTCTAGTGAATAAATATTTATGGGCTAAGCAGAGTGGCACACACCCAGGTACTGCAGAGGCAGGTGAGTTTCTGTGTGTTGTTGACATCCTGGTGTACATAGCAAGTTCCAGGCCAGCCAAGGCTACACAGTAAGACTCTGCCTCACAAAGTAAAACAAAGCATAAAAAAAGATTCTTCTGGGCCAGTAAGATCTTCAGCAGGCGATGCTGCTTGCCACCAAGCCTGATGACCTGAATTTGACCCCTGGGACTCCCGTGGGGGCTTGAGAGACCCAATTCCCACTAGTTGTTCTCTAATCTCTATAGGTATTCTGTGACATGTACATGCACACAAAAACACACACTCAACACCCATGCAAGCATGTGCATGCAACACTTACATATGCTAACATAAAAATTACATGTGTCCCTTCTGCAGAGATTGGTGTTTTTATTGGCCTTTGAAGCCCAGGACTTTAGACTTTGTGGTATTTGGAGCCATGGTTTTCTTTCTCATTATAAACTGTATTCATTCTATAGGTACATTCTAGTGTCTATGTGTACAGACAGGCACGTGCACATACAGACTCAGTGCTCACTGTTCTTTCTGGTTCCCAGTGCTCAGACAAGGGATCAGTTCCTGAGGGGCACAGCAGTGAGGAATCAGCCCCAAACAGACCTTGGACAGGCAGAACTGTAGTGTTGCCTTTTCTGTTTCTACAGAGAACATTGCTTGGGTTCTGGGAGAAAACAGCTCAAACGATGTCTCAAATCCAAGAGGCCTATGCTGGCTTTCATCCGTACGACTTCGTGACTCTCAAGGTATGTCATATTTATATTTACATGTGAGTAAACCAGGTCCTCCTGCTTAGCTGAATCACCTCAGGTGATAACGTTGAAACTGTCTTTTGCTGGGCTTAGTTTCAAACTCATGAAACACTGGGAAATATACTCCCACTCCTAAGGATCTGTCCTGCCTAGGTCCCAGTAACTGCCAGGAACACTAAAATACATAGGGGCTGAGGTAAGTCTGATTAGGCAAGTGGGAAGGTGCGGGGCTGGGGACAGTGGCTCAGAATGTAAGAGCTCCTGCAGAGGACCCAAGGTTTGTTCCCAACCCCAAGTTAGGTGACTCACAGATCCCATAACTCTAGCTCTAGGGCCTGACAGCACACTCTTCTGGGGTCTGTGGGCACTGCACACACAATTAAAAATAAATCCTTAAAAAAAAAATTCCTAGAAAGTGAAGTTTAGTAATAAAAAACTTAAAAGTACACAGATGTGGTTCATGATGCCCAGGTCACAGAGCATGGCCCTGACATGGTGCCACTGCAGCTGCAGAAAGAACGTAAGAGGTCCTTGTTCTATAGCATGTCCATATGAAAAGGGCTCACTGTGACTACAGTCTCTCCGTGTTTGTCCAGCACCCAGCCACATTTTTGCATGTGGCTTCTTCAACACGGTCACACTGTGGTGGTCACCTCCGCAGTTCTGATGGGCTAGCTTCAAGAGCCTTTTAACGTACCGTTCATACCTTAGCTGGATGAAGTGTCGGTGCTGGATTTTTAAAGTCATCTTTTTAAAAAAGAAAATTGAAGGGGGTGGTGTGTGGCACGCACTCTTGCCCCAGGTGCCTGCAGAGGTCAGAGGTATCTGATCTCTCTAGGGGAGTTACAGGCGGTGGTGAGCTGCCTCATATGGGTACTGGCGATTGCACTTGGCTTCCCTGAAGAACAGAACATATGGCCTGGAACACTCTGCAGACCAGGCTGGCCTTGAACTCACATAGTGCTCAGAAAGGGGTTAAAGGCCCAAGCCTGCCCACCTTGCCCATCTTTTAAGTCATTTTGTGAGATAACATCTTTCAGCCCCAAAAGCTGCCCTTGATTAAAGTTTTTTTTTTTTTTCTATAAGAAATGTTTTGCTGGTCAGTGGTGGCACACGCCTTTAGTCCCAGCACTTGGGAGGCAGAGGCAGATGGATTTCTGAGTTCGAGGCCAGCCTGATCTACAGAGTGAGTTCCAGGACAGCCAGGACTACACAGAGAAACCCTGTCTCAAAAAAAAAAAAAAAACCAAAAAAAAAAAAAAAAAAGAAGAAGAAGAAATGTTTTAGTAAATAGTGTATTATGTATTAGGCAAATTTTGTGCCTAATTTCTACTCAGAATCTAGTCAGAACATCTTCAGCATTGCGGTGCAGGCGGGGAATGCAGTGTGTTTTCTTTGGACCTATCACAAGTTGCTGACCTTTCTAAGGCATGTCACAGTTTATGTGTGGTCCCACAGGTGGCCAGGATGAAGAGCTGTGTCCATGGGCTCATTGCAAAGGACACCCTCCCATGTTCCCACAGCTCTCGCTCTCGACTCAGAACTCTATTTTATAGTGTCTGAAATTTTTATTCTCCTTTTGATTGTAAAAAGAGAGATTTTTTTAAATCTACTTAATTTTAAATTTTTTATCCTTAGAGACTCCAAGACACTCCAGGCAATCTTTCTCCAGACTACAAAGAAGAAAAAACAGAAGGCAGCTGTCTTACTACAAACCTCAATAAGTAAGTAGGCAAAAGATACCTCTGGTGCTATGGAAATCCTGAATGCCATCCCATAACATACGTGGCAATGGTCACTGGCTCTCTCCTCTCCAGCTCAGTGAATGTTTATTCTATGTCATTTTCTCAAACAACACAAACATCTATCCCTGCTATTAATTTGGTAGGCAAAGGAGACACCAAAAGTGCCAATCAGCTGTGGCAATGATCCAGACTGTCTTGGGGAAGAATGTGTATTATGTAAGGAACTGAGTTCTGTACGGATGCCTTGAAAAGAGGGCAGGGGGCAGGGGGGCAGGGAGGCGGGGAGGGGCAGGGAGGCGGGGGCAGGGAGGTGGGAGGCAGGGCGGGGGCAGGGTGTGTGTGGAGGGGCCAGGGGGGAAAGGGGGTGGAGGCAGGGGTAGGTGGGGGGGCAGGAAAGCAGGCAAGTCTAGGTACAGCAGCTGTTAGAAATCAATCTTGGATTGACCCAGCTGAGACTGGGCCCCGCCTGCACAGGCCTGCTCCCTGTCTCTGCCCAGGTTTCTCTGCTGCTTCACTCCTGTCTTGAGCAAACTAGCTAAGACAACAACAACTCTGACTGCCCAGCAGTAACATAGACTCTTGAGTAGACAGTGATTCCAGGCATATTCTCTACGGGAAATCCAAACTAAATGTTTGTATGTATGAAATTTTATGTATAAATTAAACTTATTTTAGCTTTTTTTTTTCAAAAATCTTTTTATTTACTTATTTTATGTATATGAGTACACTGTTGCTCTCTTCAGACACACCAGAAGAGGGCATTACAGAGGGCATTACACAGACCCCATTACAGATGGTTGTGAGCCACCATATGGTTGCTGGGAATTGAACTCATGACCTCTGGAAGGCCAGTCAGTGCTCTTAACCACTGAGCCATCTCTCCAGCCCAAACTTATTTTAGTTTTATGTTGACATTAAAATCATAAGTGAAGCTAAGGTGTTTAAAAATATCATATATGGGGAGGGGGAGCTGGACAGATGGAGAGCACTGACTGATCTTCCAGAGGTCCTGAGTTCAATTCCCAGAACCACATGGTGGCTCACAACCATCTGTAATGGGATCTGATGCCCTCTTCTGGTGTGTCTGAGGACAGTGTGCTCATAAAATAAGTAAGTTTTAAGAATATTTTAAAAATCACATACGTATAGTATCATTGGACATTCCATTCCAATCCTAAGTATCTTTACTCTGTAAGGGTTTTTATAGTTATTTTATGAAATGATACTATATTGGTCTTTAGGTGTCTTTAAAGAAATATTAAAATAGTCTTCAATACTGATGATTATAAAGTCATGCCCAGGAATAACGGTTTAGTCTCTGTTCAGTTTCTGTGTCCCACTTTTTATTGTATGGGTGTTCTAAATCACCATACTAGATGGATACTGTAAATGTCTACAATTATCATTGGCTGGGGACATTATAGGCTGGTCTGTCTTGCCTTCTTTGGCAAATATCACCTATACCACATTTTGTGTGGGATGTTCATCTCTCTTTCAGTTCTTATGAGTTAAGAAAGTGCCGTGCCCACCCTACAGTGCATGAAAACGAAAAACCAAACTCTATGGTCTAAGAGTTACAGGGCCAGGAGCACTTATCCATGATGTTTGGACAGTGTTCCAGTTTTTAGACCTTAAAAAAGGATTTTGGTACATTTGGCTAAACATAATGAGATATCTTAGGGATGAATCTAAGACTAAACAAGAAATTAATTTCTGTCTTCTATATTTTTAACTGATTAGGATAATTTTAATAAAATTTTAAAAAAACCCCAAAGTCTTTGAGCAATACTGTAAACCATAGTAAAAGACAGGAAGAGTGTTAGTTACACAGCTGAGAGCACAGACTCCAGACATTCCCATGTAAGTCCTGTGTACCTTCTTTTAGAAGTCCGTGCTGAACGGCAGACAGAGGAACAGAGGAAAGGAACTGGTGTGAGTCTCCTGTGTCTTATGTTTGTGGCCTATGGAGATATTACTCTAAATAGTGTATATATAAAAACTCGTCTTGTTATGATAAAGAAGTTCTTATTTATGACAAAGTTCTGAATTTCAGATTTCCAAATTAGAAATATTCAACCTTGTATTTGGCCCAGTGCCTATAACCCTACAGAGTCTCTGAGTCAGTGTATACAGAAATAGGGAGTCAAAGCCAAGAACAAGGTGCTGAGCGGTGGTGTTGCACGCCTTTAGTTCCAGCACTCAGAGGCAGAGGCAGGTATATGTCTCTTTTGAGTTCAAGGCCAGCCTGGTCTACAGAGTGAGTTCCAGAACAGCCAGCACAGAGAAACCCTGTCTTCAAAACAAAACCACCAACAAAGAGAAAATAAAAACAATGGTTTTATAGCTTCTGCAGAGCTATAGAGATAATACTTTGTTACAGATTTATCTACCAGGTAAGTATTTTATGTACCTCTTGAATTAAAATTTTTAATTATATGAAACTGGGGCAATGAACCTTGAATATGCTTTATCCAAAATCTGTACTTTCTGGTTTTTACTTTAGGGTAGCTTTGTCTGAAGAGGAAGAGAGATTTGAGAAAGAACCAGGTAAGATGGCAGATGCATGAAATTGAAATGGCCACATTTTTAATGTCAAAATGATGTATCTCAGTCATTCAGATGATTTAAATGTTGTAAAAGATTGACTTAAATTGCATTTAAAATGTCACTTTAATTCCACTTTGTACACCTCAGGTATGTTTTTCCTGAATAGGATCGAGGCCAAACCAAGTTTCTTTTAAGCCACATATAATTGGGACTTTTACAAAGTACCTTCAGTCACCAGTCACTGACCCTTAATGGGAGAATTTAATCCGCTACACTTATTGATTATTGCTAGGTGGGGTCTTGCTTCATTTCATTCCTTCCACGTTTTGAGACAGGGTCTCTCTTTATGTATATCTGACTGGCCTGGGATTTGCTGTGTAGACCAGGCTAACCTCAGACTCATGGATCAGCTGTCTCTTCCTCCTGAGTGCTAGGATTAAAGGTGTGGGCCAACTCGCCCTCCCTTGCTGGTGCTGCTTTAATACCAGCTTTACAGTTCTCCTCTATGCATGGGTGGTTTTTCTGCAGTGTGCTTGCAGTCCTTCTTCTTTCTGGTGTGTCAGCTGCACACATCTGCTTTGGATTACCAAGACTCACCAAGAAAATCTACTTATGAGATGTTTTTTGTAATCATAACAGTTTAACACTGGTCACAAAGAATGAAAAGAAAAACATGAAATTACTAGTTTTGGAAAATCTCTAGAAACTGGAGAGATGGCTCAGCAGTTAAATAACAGTTTAATGCTCTTGCAGAGGATCTGGGTTTGGGTCCCAGCACCTACCATGGCAGCTCACAACTTAATGTAACTCCAGCTCCAGGGACCAGACACACATACGGTGCACACTCACACACATACACGTGTATATACATATATATACATATATACACACATATGTATATATACATATATAAATGCCTTGCATACATTATATACATATATGTGTGTGTGTGTATATATATATATATATATATAATTCACACATATATAATTTCATACTTTATTTTCATTCTTTGTGATCGATGTTGAGTTATGATTACAAAATAGCATCTTATAAACAAGACTTTCTTATACATATATGTATTTATGTATATATAATGTATAGAATAGGCAGTATACACACACACACACACATATATATATATAAAATGTAGGCATAACATTTTATTATAACATTTTATATATATATATAACATATTATAACATCATATATGTAACATTATATATATATAAAATATAGGCATATATATAAATGTAGGATATATATATATATATATATATATATATATATATATATATATATATATATTAGGCATAACATTCATACACATAGTTTAAAAATTTTAAAACCCTGTACATTTGCAGGGTCTCTTGCAGTCTAAGCTGCCCTCAAACTGGCTGTACAACCAAAGATGACACTGAACATAAGACCCTTCTTCCACTACCTCTAGAGAGCTGAGATTATGGACGCGTGCTGTCATGCCTGTCTCATGTGGTACTGGGCACTGAACCCATGGTCTTCCTCATGCTCAGAAAGACATTACCAACTCAGCCACACCCAGGCGCATTGTGAATTTTTGATGTCTCATTTTACATCTTTTTTTTTTTTTGAGACAGGGTCTCTCCATATAGACCAGGTTGGCTTACAACTCACAGGCATCCACCAGTCTCTGCTTTCCTAGTGCTAGAATCAAAGGAACGCACCTTTGTAGCCTTTGGGGTTTTTGTTGATTTTGTTTTGTGTTGTTTATTAGTGACAGGGCCTCACTATTACATAGCTCTGGCTGTCCTGAAACTCACTCTGTAGATCGGCTGACCTTGAACTCCCAGCGGTCCTCTCAGGTGCTGGGATTAACACTACATGCTACTATACCTGGCTTTAGCCTTCATCTTACTTTGTAAGACTGTACATCTATTGTGTGGGAGTCTCTATATGTGGGTGCACGCATGCAGCAGTCCACATGTGGTGGTCAGAGGACAATAGGTTCCCTCCTTCTACCATGTGTCCTTGGGATCAAATTCAGGCTGTCACGTTGGGCAGCAAGTGCCATGCCCTGCTGAGCCACCTTACTGGACTCACTTCACACCTTTCTGCATTGCCTTTTCCCAACATAATTACTGTTATGTAGCTACTGTTGCTTTTACTTATGTTATTATTAGGCCATTACTAAAGACACAAATAGTTAATTATCGTTTACATTAGAAAATTCTAATATTACTCATGAGTTTTACCCCTTCTGGGTTATGTGTGTGCTGTTTTCTCCTCACTAGCATCTCTTCCCCCTCTCTCCCTCCTCTTAACTCCCTCTCCCCCCACCTCTCTCCTGAGGCAGGGTTTCTCTTTGTAGTTCTGGCTGTCCTAGAACTCACTAGAATGGCCTCAAACTCAGAGATCTACCTGCCACTGCCTCCTGAGTGCTGGAGTTAAAGATATGGGCTGTCATCCAGCCATAGCATCTCTTTCCATTTGAAGAACTTTTAGCAATTCTTGTAGGACAGGCCTGGTGAGAGAAATTCCCCCAGCTTTGTCTTTACTTTTTCGTTTTGTTTAATTTGTTTGTTTGTTTTTTAAGATTTTATTTATTATGAGTATATTGTAGCTGTCTTCAGACACACCACAAGAGGACATTAGATCCCATTACAGATGGTTGTGAGCCACCATGTAGTTGCTGGGAATTGAACTCAGGATCTCTGGAAAAGCAGCCAGCGCTCTTAATCACTGAGCCGTCTCTCCAACACTCCCCCCCCTCCCCATTTTGTTTCGTTTTTTTAAAGAAAGCTTTTCTGGGTGTAGTTTCTTGGCTACCAGTTTCCTTGGATACCATGACTACTTCACGCCACAGTCTCTTGACATGTCGATGTTCCTTGGTATAGTCTGTACATTTGCTTTAGCGCTGGAGAGCTTACTGTATATCTTATTCCTTTCTGAGAGCGGTGGCACCCCTGCCTTTCCAGCACCCCTGCCTTTCCGGCACCCCCGCCTTTCCGGCACCCCCGCCTTTCCACACCCCCTTGTACTGTAATGACTAGATGATTACTCTTTAATAATGTTTCACATTTCTTGGTTTTTCCAGTTCTCATATTTTCTCCTCCAGTTGCCTGTCTTTGAGATGGTTTCCTTCTTATCTATAGACTGCATTTTCACACTGAAAGCCTTTGTTTGTGGCTCCTCTTCCAGAAAGTCGGCTTGTCATCTCTGAGCCTGTGGACATTTCCACTGTTTAGCACTAGATGGCTCCCTACATCCAAGTTTGTTTCAGTTTTCCTGTAAGCTTGTCCTCTAAACGCCATGATGGACCCCATGATAGACATGTTGACTTACACCTGGAATTTCAGCACTCAAAAGGCTGAGACAGTAGGGTTGCCACCAGTTTGAGGCTGTCCTGAGCTCAGTATGAGACCTTGTCTTAATAAATACTTCTAAAAAAGGATTCTTTCCCCCAGCTCATGTTTTTTCAATCTGTAATTGATAATGTCAGTAAGGACTTGTTGATTCCTGTAAGCCTATGGGGCCTGGATGGCCCACATACTCCATCCACTCTCACTGGCCTGCAGTCAGACACCACAGTATTCCCTCTTTCCAGGGTTGTCACATGGAGGCACCAGCCCCAGGCTCTCAGGCCAAAAATGGGCATCTACTTTCCTTGTTTTCCCCAAGCAGACAGTTGCCTTCTGTGCTGTGATGGCTGGCATTGTGGGAGAAAAGGTGTAGGTAGTCCTGTGGTGACCAACACTCAACACTGCAGTGCTGGGCCTACAGTTGACTCCTATAGCCTAAGACCAGCACAGTGGGGAAAGGCAGGGTAGGACCAAAATGACTGTCAGCTGCTAGTGCTGAACTCACGGTGCAAGACTATAGTTTGTTAATGCCAGGTAGAATATAAGTCTACTCACCATGAGCCCCAGCCTAGAGACAAGGACCATTAAGACTACCCCAGCCAGCGACGAAATTACAAATAGTTTTGCTTCTTATTCACCCGAAGTTGGGAACCCTGGTAGCACAAGTCACTTGGCCCAAATGTCACTAAGCTAGGCTCCGCCTTTGTGGTCTCACAGCCACAGAGACCTGTACAATGTTGAGCCTGTTCACAAGATGTTGCCCTCTGGAGTGGCCTCTGATGATGCCTTGCAGATCAGGAAGCTCCGTCTAAGGACAGAGTCCTCAAGTCTGCCCATTGCTAGGCCTCGCCGAGTGGACCCTATACGGAGCTCTGTGATTCTCTGTCAAGTTCTGTGGTTATTTCCCTGCTGTGACCTGCAGTATTTATGTCTGGGTAGGAAGGGCTGGTGACAGTTACTGGGCCATCTGGCTAAGGGCTGGAGCATCCTTTAGTGGTGTGAGGGGTAGAGGCTGTGGGGCCCTGTCAGGATTTCACCTAGAGAGGCTAATACTAGATTTCAAGCTAAGGCTTGGCCTTAATTTATTCCCTCCTGCAGGGCAGGCATCTTCCTCCCCGCTGTGTTGCTTGGAGTTGGGGGAAGCCTGAAACAAGAAATGCCTTCCTGCCTTCTTCAGTGTATGGTTTCTGTTCTAGCACCAGGCACTGCAGTCTCACCCTGGCTTCCTTGGCTCTTGGGAAGGGAGAGTATGAGAAAAGTTGCAAACCGGCATCTGTAGGAAGGACTGCCCCATCACTTCCATCTTCAGGTGCTCACCGTCACCGACTTGCTCTCAGTCTCCTAGTTCTTATCCTGGATTTCTTTACAATTACTAAGTGACTGAGAGTCTTAGTGGTAAATGTGACATTTAGTCAGTGTCACACAAGGCTTCTAGCTTCTTGACTTCTTGCCAGTACAACAGTCTTGCCCCACGTCATTTGCTGAACACTGGCTATTGTAAATGTGCCGTAGTAACTCTGGATGCTGACCCCACTTATTGATTGCTTGATTTTTAGATGGGAATTATTTTAACGGGGCTATTCTTCATCATCCCCTCTTGTCACCTCAGGGGAGGATGCCTTACAGGGTTCAGACACCCTGTGGTAGCAGCTTTGTCAGAGCTTTGACATCTTTCTCTGACCACAGCCAGCTGGTCAGCTTCACTCAGCTGACTTCAGTGATGCTATGGTACAAATTGTTCCTCAGACCGAACCAGCCAAACTTGGGCTCTGTTGGAGGAATACTCTCCAAAGTCAGTAAGTTGTTCTGATCCCAGCCAGCCCCACCCCCACCCCATTCTCTCAGGCCAAAAGTAGCCGGCCATGATTAAGCTTATACATCCAGCAAAACTGCCTTTTCCTGCCATTCATACCACAGCCTTCATCTCTGAGAAACTTTCAGGCTTCAGTTCTCTGCGCTTGTTTGAGGATGATGTTAGTTCCTCTGGAAAAGTTAGGAATTCTTTATTCTGTGGTCTGCTGGTTCCCTCTTAAGGAAACTTATGTTAGAGACGAAGCTGGAGCAGCAAGGCCACATGTATGCACAAGGGGGCCAGGAGGGGAGCAGGGACGGTGGCATCAGTGGCACCTTTGCCTTAGAAGCTGAGCCTTGACTTGAAACTACCACTTTATCTACAGGCCAAGGACCAGGTCAGTGATGAAGGAACGGAAGCACAGCTCTACGGTCACCTTCAGCAGTCTGAAGAGACAGATCCCTAAATATTTTAGGGGTCTCAATTCAGGAAAACCCCAGATTTATGGCTTCAGAAAAGAATTCTAGAACTAGCCAATACGAAGCAGAATTGGAGTCTTATTTAGAATATTAAGATAGGAGCTAAAGAGGTGGGTCAGTGTTTAAGAGCATTGGTTGCTCTTCCAGAGGACTCAGGTTTCATTCCCAGCAACCACATGGTGATTCCTGGTTTCAGGGAATCTGCATGGACACAGATGATGCTCATAGTGCATGTGGACACACATAGACACAATACCTATACAGATAACACAGTTAAACATAAGAGTGCATGTGGACACACATAGACACAATACCTATACAGATAACACAGTTAAACATAAGAGTGCATGTGGACACACATAGACACAATACCTATACAGATAACACAGTTAGACATAAGACAGGGATTTGGGCGGCTCAGTCACTATCATTGCACAAGCATGAGTACTTCAGCACCCATGTAAGGAGCTGGATTTGAGAATGAGTGGAATGGCTGGCTCAGCTGGTGGGGGCCTTGCCATCCAGTCTGATGGACCTGATTCATTCCCTAAGAACCACACGGTGTAAGCAGGGAGCCTACTCCCTGAAATTGTCCTAAGATCTTCATGAGTAACACACACACACACACACACACACACACACACACACACACACACACGCACGCACACGCACACGCACACTCACACACACACCAATAAACACTCAGTTAAAAAAAAACAAAACAAAACTAGCAAACTGGCAAAGTGGTGCAAGCCTTTAATCCCAGCACTTGGGAGGCAGGCAGATCTCTGTGAGTTTGGTCTACAGAGCAAGTTCTAGAACAGCCAGGACTTTGCAGAGAAATCCTGTCTCAAAAAACAAAAATCAAAACAACAACAACAAAAATAAGAAGGAAAGAAAGAAAGCTGTTTTCAACAAGCAAGATTGTAGGGCAGCTCTGCCCTGAATAGGATTATAATCTAAAGCCTGCAGCCATTAGTGCTGCACTAGGGTTTTCTGCTTCTTGCTGGTGTGGAGCTCTAACCAAATGCTAAGGTGAGCAGCTCTCCGTCCTCATGTCTCCAGAACTCTTCTGTCCTAGCCCACCTCAACTGGGCAGGCTCAGTGTTCATCTAACGAGCAGGGTCTGGCTGGACAATGGGAACCTCTGCTTGACTGTAGTCATGGAATTTAGCCTTAGGTACAGGGACAGACTGTGTGATGATGGCCTCCTGACTCCTGGGAAGGTAGCTCCCCCCACCTCCACCCCAAATGAGACTGGGTGTTCCAGGCTAGAATGGTTATGGAGGAGAGGACTGCTGTTCTTAGTATGTACCTCAGTTCCTCCTGAATTCTGGAGGAATGTTTCGTGGTTTATTTTTTTTTGTTTGTTTGTTTTTTGTTTTTCTTTTGCATACCTTGAATAGTCTTGGGACTTTTACTAGCTACACTGGAGGTCAGATCCTGTGAAGATTCTGCTACTTTTATTGATAAAGTAGTTGTTGAAATCTGGGAATCGCCACACAAACAATCGCTCAGACATTGATCTCAAATAGGGCTGGTTTATCTAATGCACACCCCAAGACTGATCAAGGATGTAGTCTAGATTCGGAAGCTAGACTGCAATCCCAACCCAGAATCCTATAGGGCTTTTAAGCCTGAGATCTACAAACATCAGTGCCAAGCTATCCCACCAATCAGGATTCAGGGTTAGACATCTGTGC
>JANHMN010000001.1:141652253-141713586 GCA_030674055.1 Rhabdomys pumilio | reverse complement strand
ATTCAGGGTTAGACATCTGTGCCAAGCTATCCCACCAATCAGGATTCGGGGATAAAGAACTTCCTTAGGAACATGTCCTTGTTATACATTTAACCTGTTCCCATTGGTCCAGTTATTCAACTGTGGTGGGGTGACTTGCCTTGCCTAGTATTCATTTCCCAACTCGCCAACTAGGATGTCAGTGACCCACATACATGGTCTCTACTCACATACGTGGTCTCTTTCTACCAAGTAGGATGTCAATTTCCAAGGGCTTGGGTCCAAGCTTATTGTGGCTATCTATACAAAGCAGTTCTAACTGACCTCTGTTGTGATTGGTTCCTAAGAACACCAAAGCATGGAAAGTAACAGAATTCGGGTTAATGGTTAGCTCAGGCATGAAGAAGTTCCTAGTAGCAGTAGTAACAGTATATGAGAAAGCATGCTTGTGGCAGCATAAAATAGCTGGTTAGACAGACAGCAGTTACCCAGGCCTTAACAGTAGTGTGTCTGGGCCTCCACCACTTACTGTTGGCATTTAAGCATCCTATAGATTATGAAATAGTTTTACTAGAATGTTTCAGGAAGTCTATTCTCCTTCCAGCTAAAATTTAAAGTTTATTAGTAAAAGCTTTTTTTTGAGAGAGAGAGAGGGGGGGGGGATTGTCTAGCCCTGGCTATCTTGGAACTCACTCTATAGACCGGCTGGCCTCAAACTCCAAGATTCACCTGTCTTTGTCTCCTGAGTGATAGGATTAAAGGCATGGCCACCACTGCCTGGCTTTTGCTTTCTTTTAAATTTATTTTTTTCACTATAATCAGAACACATTGGTTCATGAACTCCCTGTATTTTTATGTGCATGGCTATCAGTTTCTATAATGTCCTGCACACACGAGAAGATGGTGCCAATGTTAGCACATCGCCTTGCTGCTTGCGCCTTGTCTGCTTGTTTGCTCCTTACTGTACTGGCGTGCGTCTTTCTCCCAGCTGAGTCTTTGTCTTGCATAGACAGTAGTTTATTAACACTTTGCATTCATAACTATTTGTTTAGATGCTATATGGCCATTTTGACCTAAATCCTGTCTTGTTAGAAACAATTATAGACTTCTAATCAATATAGTTGTTGTTTTAAAGTTATTTTAATGCCATAAAGGAAAAGGTAGTTCTCCTATGTCCTGCTCTCATTTCCTCAAAAGGAAATAAACCCCTTGCTGTTTCTGTTTTCAACCAGCAGTTGCAAGAGCTCTGCCTAGAGACTCACTAGAAGGAGATGATTTTGAGAAGGAATTCTCATTTCTGAACAGCCTCCTAAGCCCCACTTCTTCGAGTGCTGGTGAATTTACAGAGGAACACCAGCCTGCCTGTGGGAGCCCCAGCACTGGCCTCACATCCCAGGAGCCTTCAGTAGGAGCCGGGCCTCTCACTTCCTCTTCCCAGTTCCTTCCTTCACAGCTCTTTGACCTTGGCCTTCATGCTGACGGAGCTTTCAACAGTAAGTGTTGAGACATTTGGATGTGTGCTTTGTGTCTGCTAAGCAAAAGTACTGTGGCTGTTGACACTAGAATCAAGAGAAGTAGACATTAATGTCAATACTACTAGGTAGGCTGTGCAGTCACATCAGTCAACTGGAAGAATATCAAGTTGGTGCTCACTAGAGTTGTCATTGTGTCTGAAACAAGGTGAGGTGTCTCCTGGATACGTCACCAGACCCGTGTGTCCCCACTGACTTACACTTACGTCTGGCTTACACTTGATCCACTGAACCACTACTGGGTCAGGTGATGCCACCACTGCCCCAAGAAAATTTGTTGTATTTTTTTCCTGCAGGTTCAGAATTAGCAAGAAAGAGAGAGAAAAGAAGGCAGGAGTGGAAGACAGTGGAACAAACAGGTGGTATGGGGGGAGGTGTTGGAAGGGCCAGAGGGTTATCCCAGAGAAAGGGTCACCAGCATCCCTACCAGCCTGTGTCCAGGGATGCACATTGGGTGTCGTTTTGCTGCCGTACCTTAGCTGGTTATCAATGGACCCATCTGTTTCCCACTCCACCCGACTCCAGTTAGGACTTCATTTGGTTCCCTGTGCTGCAAGGGAGCCCAGAGGGCTTCGCCCTCAGCTCCTGCTCTCTTCTCTACTTATTCTTCTAACAGGTTCCCGTGTTAGCACTCCCGTGGGGGGGCGGGGTTAAGATAGAGGTTTCTCTGTGTAGCCCTGGCTGTCCTGGAATTCACTCTGTAGACCAGGCTGGCCTTGAACTCAGAGAGATCCTCCTGCCTCTGCTCCAGGTACTGGGACTAAAGGTGTGCATTGCCACTGCCAGTCACCATCGCTTCTTCAGCAGTTTTCGTGAGTTCAGACATGAGTCAGAGTTATGGACTCCTAATCCAACCGTGACCTTTCTCTATTGCACATGGTTGTGCCGTCTGTGTCCTCCGGGACAACAGTGCTTTGTTTCCTGTTTTCCTGTGTACAGTCGTCATGTAGCTTTACTTACCCCTCTCCCTCCCTCTCCCTCCTCCCTCTCCCCTCTCATCTGTCTTTCTCTCATGCTGTTTTTTTGTTTGTTTGTTTGTTTCTTTTGTGTTTTATTTTGCTGTTTTCGAGACAGGGTTTCTCTGTGTATCCCTGGCTGTCCTGGAACTCACTCTGTAGACCAGGCTGGCCTTCAACTCAGAAATCCGCCTGCCTCTGCCTCCCAAGTGCTGGGATTAAAGGGGTGCGCCACCACTGCCAGGCTTCCTTACATCTCTGTATCTCATCCCCCAGATACTGTTTTCTGAAGAACTCCCATGGCCCCAGCTTCAGTCAATGTGTTCTGTGTTGTGGTGAAACTCTTTTGCTCATACTGTACTAAAGCACATGTGAAGTCATTGAATAACTATTAAGGATTTGTTGACGATCTAAAAGAGAGAATGGACAACATTAGTCCTTCATGCCTAGCTCAGTAAACCAGTAAACCTTTAAAACAAATAGGGTAAGCAGGGAAAACCAGTAGTCTGACAAACCATAAAAACTTGAGTATAGAAATTTGCAGACCCTTCTCAATATCCTTAAATGTGAATGGTCTTCACTCTCCAATTAAAAGGTACAGACCAAGCTATTGGGGAGAGCTTGATCAGTCAAGTGCTTACTTTCACACACAGGAGAATCCAGCTTTTTACTCTTTCTTGTTTCTCTGTCTTTCCTCCCCTCCCTAAGGCTGGGCTTCCCAAGAGGGATCAGAACACGTAGATACCTTGCCAGTACCTTCACAGCACCCAAAGAAATTAGAATGTAAGTCACGTTTCCCCATCGCATCAATAGTCAGTGAGGTTCAGGAGAACTTAGGAAGGACCACTTTGTCTCAGTGTGAAAAAGAAAAGCAGACCTCATTTGTGGTAGATGTGCTCCATCACTGAACTACCCCAGCTCAGAAGACACTCACGTTGTATAATGCCTGTTGGCAAGAATGCCAGAGACCTAGGAAGTAGTCTTAAATTTCTGTGGCATTCCAGGTGTCTACAGACACTGGCCAGCTAACATCCAGCTTCCTCCGTGCAGGTCATTGCTTCAGACACTCCGTAATGTATCTTTGGTTTTTGGTGATGGGGCACTTTATTTTGCATAATGACCTCATAGGCCATTCATCCTGCTCGAGTGTCAGCATTTGCCTCGTAAGGATAGAGGGAAGCATGTTTGGTTTGCAGCAGTCTAAGCAGACTTGTTTCTCCCCATTAGTTATCTAACTACTATCCATTTAAATTCATATTTTTTCTGTGGTTTATAGTCATCAGTATACTTAATCATTTTGTGCTCAAATTTCTTGCAGAAGTCTTTTGGGCAGACTTCCAAATTTTTATAATACTAAGACTTTAAAAGTTTTCAATGAATTCACATTATAGAAAAACTAAAAAATAAATATAAATTCTCCCCATGTGTTCTTTGAGTAGGTTTTGTAAAATATTGTCACATTTGGTAAGCATAGTTCCTGCAACCCATACCTTGCTCTGTATTCTGTGTGTTCTAAATTGAAATACGTTAAATGGCAGACAGGGCTCTCACTGTGTAGCTCTGCTGGCCCTGAAACCTTGCTTTTCCAGCCTCAACTTCCTGAGAGCTAGGATTATAGATGAAGTCCCGTCTTGATCATTCGTAGTTCTTACATAATTTCTGTTTATATTATTTATTATTATAGCTGTTACTGAATTGTGATTTTTCTCTTATTCCCCCTTCCTTCTTTCCTGTCTTCCTCCTTCCTTCTGTGATCCTGGGGGTGGAACTTAGGGCCTCCACATGCTGGATGCCCTGCTAACTACATATCAGCCTGGATGGGGATCTCCTTTTTCCTTCTTCCTGTACATTTGCTAGTTAGAATTCTATTGCATTTTGGCTCATGGTTTTAGAGTCTTGATCCATGGTCAGTTGGTCACTGCTTCTGCACATGTGGCCCCAATGGCAGGGACATGTTTGACTCCTAGAAGCCAAGAACCAAAAAGGAAGCAAAGGCTGGCATCCCAGTAGCCCCCAGTAATGGATATAATGTCTTTCCATGGGCCTCAGCTATAGGTTGTGCGTGCAGTGCTGGCCTTGAGCCCAGCTATGGGGCTATACCCTTGTCTCATCCAGCTCTTAAAGGTTCTACTACCTCCCAGTGTGGGATGACTGAGGACACACATAGCATGTGGACTTCTGGCAGACAGTCACAGTTCACAGAACACAGAAAACACAGGTACTGCCGGGCATGGTGGTACAGGCCTTATCCAGCACATGGGATAGAGAGGCAGGTGGAGCTTTGTGAATTCAAGACCAGTGTGATCCATATGGTGAGTTTCAATCTCCAACAAAACTAACAAGAAACAAGCAGAGGTCCTGAGAAAGACTGCTGTGTACCTGTAGTCTGAGGCTAATTTGCTTTGTCAGGGAAGAACAAAAAGGAAAATGGCAGCTGTCAGCTCTGACCATAAAGTAATCCTGGAAAATTTGATAACTTAGAAATTAAATCATTGCCAGGCAGTGGTGGTGCATGCCTTTAATCCCAGTACTTGGGAGGCAGAGGCAGGTGGATTTCTGAGTTGGAAGCCAGCCTGGTCTACAGAGTGAGTTCTAGGACAGCCAGGGATGCACAGGGAAACCCTGTCTTGAAAATTCTAAAAAAAAAAAAAAAAAAAAAAAAAAACCCAAACCAAAAAAGAAAAAGAAATTAAATCATTAAGTATGCCACTTTATTAATCATCAAATGCAAATTGAAACAAATTCAGGACCAGAATGTTAGCTCAGAAGTAGAACACTTACCTAGTATGCACAAGGTGTGGGTTCAACCCGTAACACCATTAAAATAAGACAGAAAAGCCAGACACAATGGCACATTCTTTTAATCCCCAGTCATCAGAATTCAAATATTGGAACAAGATGAGCCAGGGCCATCCTGGGCTACATAGCTAGTTGGAGGCTAACCTAAGCTATGTAGCAAGGCTATGCTACAGAACAAAACCAGCAACAACTCAGCCCCAAAAATACATTAAAAACATAAGAATGCAGCACTGTGGCTAAAATGAGAAGGACAGCCTTACTGCTTTTAGAAAAATTACTATTAGAAAACTGTTTTTGCAGTTTCTGCTTTAACTGAACATGCACGTACTTATCGGTAAGCAGTTCCATTCCTAACTAGATAGCTGACACATTCATCTATGTAGTAGCCAAAATAAATGCAAAAGACCATAACACTGCTGCTAACAGCTTGGTTTCCTGGGCCTGGGGATGAAGAACAAACAGAATGATGTCACCTTACCATACATGCTCATCAGGGAGGTGTCAGGCATTGCTGCTGTAATCACCAGCCTTGGCATGATTACCAACAACCTGTTTACTCTCACATGTTATACTTAAGTGGTAATTAAGTGGTAAATTATATGACTATTCCACAGATAGGAAACAAGAGCCCCTGAAGGCAGGCAGGCGACTTGCCCAGCATTGGTCAGTGGAGGTAGAACACCCAGGACACACAGCTATCCTTACATGGGTATAGCTGACATGACCTCAGTTCCCAGAACTAGAGCTGGACCCAAACTCTGAAGTCCCTGGCTGCACCCTGCTGCATGGGGCCTCAGATACTGCGTAGCTGTGGCCCCTCTGGTGGAGCCAGTATTAACCATGATTTGGGCAAAAAGAGGCTTCCTTGACTCTGCTGAGTTGGACCGCATTTGTTTCTCCACATGCTGTGAATCAGCTCACACTTAGTTCTTGGGTTCTCAGGCCTCTGCCCTGGTTTCTAAACTTCTTGATCTTCGGGGATGTGCTGGCTAGACTTATGTCAACTTGACAGATGCTAGAGTTATCAGAGAGAAGGAAACCTCACTTGAGAATATGCCTCCGTAAGATTGACCTATAGGCAGCCTTATAGGGCACTTTCTTAGTGACCAATGGGGTAGGGCCCAGTATTATGAGAGGAGCCATCCCTGGGTTGGTGGTTGTGGGTTCTGTAAAAAAGCAAGTTGAGCAAGGCAGTAAGCAGCACCCCTCCATGGCTTCTACATCCACTCTTGCTGCCAGGTTCCTGCTGTTTGGGTTCCTGTCCTGACTTCCTTCAGTGATAGACTACAACGTGGAAGTGTACGCCAAATAAACTCTTTCCTCCCCAAGTTGCTTTTGGTCATGGTGTCTCACTGCAGCAACAGTAACCCTAAGATAACTGAGGGGTGGCTCAGTGGTTCAGAGCACTGGCTGCTCTTCCAGAAGACAGAGCTCCCAGAGCCAAATGGCAGCTCACTGCTGTCTTTAACAGCAGTTCCAGGGGATCTGATGCCTTCTTCTGGCCTTCATAGGTACTAGGCACACATGTGATGCACAGACATGCATAAACAAAATCCATTTCCTTTTTAGAAGTAGGATACTACTGCTTTGTGAGCAGAGTGATAGTGCATATAAAAAAGAACTTGGGTCTGACCATGTTTTTTGTGTTTCATTATTCACTTTACATCCCCGATCACAGTCCCCTCACTGCCCCACTCTTACCAACTCCACCCTCCCCCAATATGCCCCTCCTCCTTAAGTCCCCCAGGGCAAATTTTGGGTGGAAGGTTTTATGGGTGGGTCGATGTCCCCCTTCCTCCACTAGAAGTCTGGCCTGGCTACAAGAGGTTATCAAAATGTATTGACCTTTCTTCTTGTTTTAAATTACCTTTGTGTGCCCTGGGGAGCAAACCTGTACTTACCTGCTGAGCCATCTCCACAGCCCTTGTTAGGAAATGTTTTGACAAGCATTGGGCATGATGGTGCATATCTAATACAAACTTTTGGAGTGAGGCAGAAGGATCACAAACCTGAAGCGAGCCTGAGCTACACAGCGAGACCTTGCCTCAACAGAAAAATTAAAGAGACAACTGTCAAATGTGTGTATTGATAGGGTTACGAGGGGTCATTGCCCTTTATGGCCAATATTTTTGAAGTATTACTTTTATAATAGAGATCTTAAGCAGCACTTAAGCTTTCTTGGGAGGAATTATATCTGCTTTTTAAAATTACCCTTCAGGGGGATATAATGAATCACTGTCAGGCAATTGTATTTTTTTGTTGTTTTTTCCAGACAGGGTTTCTCTGTGTAGTCCTGGCTGTCCTGGAACTCACTCTGTAGACCAGGCTGGCCTCGAACTCAGAAATCCGCCTGCCTCTGCCTCCCAAGTGCTGGGATTAAAGGTGTGTGCCACCACCGCCTGGCAGCCAATTGTATTTTTATTAAAAGGTATCTACTTCAAAAATCATAAAAGTAGTATAAAATATTATCTCCAAAAACTGAAACTCTTTAATGTCTTTTTTTTACTAGCCCCTAACAGCGGTAACCAAGACATGTCAGCCTGGTTCAATCTGTTTGCAGACTTGGGTCCGCTCTCAAACCCAGATGCCATTGGACACTCAGATGACGAGCTTCTGAATGCCTGACTGGTATCATGGTGACTGATGTCACAGGTTCAGGGGACTTGAGGCAACAACTGTGCAGCATTTGCCTTTCTGAAGAGAAGTTCCCACTGCAACCATACACAGAAGCATGTGTTCAAGACAGAGCGTCTGCCAGCCAACTCTGGTCAGAGGGTTGGAGCATCTAAGCAGACTGTTGTACTTATGCTGGATTTGCAAGCTGTTGATAGTACGTGGATACTTTTACAAACTCCTGAGTCTGCAATACTGAGAAACCAAATTTATGTCTGAGTCACAGAAGCATGGTGTATTTCTTTGGAAGGTATTTTATGCTTGTTACTTTGCTGTAAGGGATAAAGAATAGGATATAAAGTGGCTACAGTTTGGGCTTTTTCCTCCATAGTATCGGGTGTTTTCTGTTGTGGAGAACAGCACTAGGGCTAGAAAGCTTTCTCCTCAAGTACAACATAGAACAAGATTAGAGAACTGTCTGTTTTACTGAAATTAGAGAAACGTGTTTACTTTTCTGTATCTGGAAACTAAATGCAATGTTACCTTTCATTCATATGCAATCATGGATACACTTAGTTCCATTATTAAATTTTCATGGGGAAGATAGCAGGGTGCAAAATCCATCGTTTGTAGAAATGGGAAAAGGAATCTACAGGCCTGTTTCACAAACTGTGGCAGTGACACTTCGTTCTGCAAAGAGCAGTGAGGACAGCACTGCCTGCCTGGGCAGCAATCTTGCTGAAACCTTCAGAAACTTCTAAGTGAATAAGCAAGGCACTTCCAAACACCTCATCTTTATAGTCATATTCTAACTCATTACACACTTTAACCCAGGAGGGCAGACATGGAAAATTCTACAGAAAGTTAAGGAGCATCTCGTGTTCTTCCTTTCCGTCTAACTCCCAAGGCGCCATGTGATCACTAAGCAAAAGCTATTGGCAGAAGATGTAGTCTAAGGTTTGGAGGGAAGGCTATTTAGTGGCAGTTGGGCAAGCTGGCGAAATCATAATGGATTACCACCCGCTCACTTCCTGTTCTTTCTTGTCCACCCTTTAATTTAGGGCAGTTTCCCAAGCGTTCTATCATCCAGTCCACTGTAGCTGACGTCCCACAAGCGACATCTTAATTACGTTGTTTACTGTGGTTTTTATGGGCTTCTAGTCATTAGCAGGTTGATTGAAATTACATGTAATGTCCAAGCCATGGTATATAGTGAGTTATTTGTAAGGAGTAAACCAGAGTGGGTAGAATGTGATCCACTCCACACACTCAGCAACCTGGCTGAGTCCTGTGAACTCCCTGGGCTCTCTAGAAAGCCAGCATCAGGTCACTGGTGCACAGGCTGCAGACTCACCTGAGGGTCAAAAACAAACTCAGACTTGTTCCTGAGTATCTTTAGTCTTAATGAACTATTTTCTCTTCAAAGGCACTGTCCTTCTGTTCAGTGGAAATTTCCAGAACACAACACTGTCATTGTTCTGCCAAGATTAATCACTAGGGTTACTACTATGAATCACAGTCTAAGGCTAATGCCCAGAGCAACCACTGCCATCAACCTCAAGAAATGATAACTTACATCATCTATGCTATTTCTTTGTGAGGGAATTCTTCCAATGAGTTAGCTTACAGTTATGAGAACACAGTTATGAGTACTTACCAGAAAAGGCAGATGCAGGGAAGGCATAGATTATCCTAAGAACAACTTTGTCAGAAATGGGTATCTCTCTTATCTAGTGGGGAAACACCTATGTCCTACTTTATTTTATTCCAGATAAGACCGCACAGAAAGGTAGACAAGCTCCAGCACAGCCACATCTGCCTTCTCAAGAGACACAAGAATGGCAGTCATAAGAGCAGGTGTAATTCGTATTTTCTGAGATCTGAATTGTACAATATAGTTCTAATACCATTAGAAACAAATTGTATTTCAAAAAAATTAGATTTCATTATTTGCACATTGAAAGGAAATATATTTCCACTCTGAATAGTCATTTCACATTACCTCTTGTTGTGGATATTTATTTCACATTTCCTATCTAATAGATCTAGAAATATACAGAGCTTACATCATTAGGATGCCAGTTTAAGTGTGTGCTCTCTCTCTCTTGATTGTCTATTAATAAAGACTACAGATGGCATAAAGCAATGTGTTCTCTAAAGTGTTCAATCCAAATATAACTGTTTTCCTATTTAAATTTTTGAGATTTACTTCTGGACCAGTCAAAGAATCCAAGAGAGGCTGATGAAGGACACCCCAAAGCCTAGCTGGGCTCACTGGGTAAAGTACTTGCTGTGTAAGCCTAAGACCTGCCTGTCTTAGGGCAAATATTGGGGGCCCACTGGCTAGCCAGTCCAGTGAGCTCTAGGCTCAGTGAGAGACACCATCTCAAAAACTGGGGGGGCTGGTGAGCTGGCTGCTCTTGCAGAAAAACCCAAGTTCTATTTACATCTGGCTCCCAGAATCCACATTAGGCAACTCACAACTGCCTCTAAATCTAGCTACAAGGAGATCTGCCACTGAGCCGACCCCAGCCTTGTCTTTGGTATTTAGTCAACACCATATTCTTCTCCACCCACTGGTGTAAAATAGAAAGCTACTGGCTAGGGTAAATACAAAATAAAAAATCAAAAGGTCTGCCTAGGAGTAACAGTTAAGATTTTGAAGTGTTTATTTTTGTATTTTGTATTGTACATTTAAAACTTTCCACTAGCTAGGTATACCAGTGTGGTCCTTTCCTACTCTGTTCCATGACCTAGAAAAATTGAAATGCACAGGTAAGAGGGAGGAATTCACACCCCATTTTGCCTACTTCACACAGGCTCTGGTTCCTACGAGCTTGCTAAGACCTGTGGCACTACTCTCTTTGATTCAACCTCTCCTCAGTGGACAATGTCTGCACTGCTTCTAGTAAACTTTGTCCTATGGCTTTCCTGTCTCTTCTTGAGACTGAACCCCAAATAAACACCTAAAGAAGCATTAAAACTGTTAATTTTTTTTAGTTTCAAAGTAATACCCTCTAAAGGAGGCCAGGTGTGGTAGCACATACCTTTTATCCCAGCACTCTTAGGAGGCAGAGGCAGAAGGATTTCTGTGAGTTTTAAGGACAGCCTGGGGTTCAGACTATGACCTATTCTAAAACAAAACAAAACAAAACAAAAAGAAAAACCAAAAACCAAAACTTTAAAAGCCACAAATTCTGGGAGCTGGAGAGATGGCTCAGGTTAAAAGCTACAGTTCCTCTTGTAGATCCCAGGTTCAGTTCTCGGCAACTGTAAGGTTACAACTGTTCAGAACTCAAGTTCACTGTAAATATCTCAACAAGTAAAGGGAAAGAAACAAATGTGACTGAATTTCAGATTCTCTAAAAGGCAATGTTTCTCATTTCTGTGGATACAGCAAAATTAAAGATAGTCACCAACTTCTTAGGTCATGAACTGGTACCTGTGGTGCTTTCTTTGGACCTCTGAACCAGGCTACCCGGAGCTGTGGTAAGGGAGTCAAGCCCAGGAGGAGGACAAGGCTCAGTGACTAGCACCTGCAATCAGATGACTGTTAGCAGTGTTGGTGCAGGGTAGGAATACGGCTGCATGGTCCAGAATCCGTTCTGGAGACGGGACATGGAAAACCACATTGGCATTTATTTCCCAGATATGACGAGTTGGTTACTTATTCCAATTTTGTTATCTGTAAGACAGTTTCTTGTTTCTTGGGAGACTATAAAAAATGTGATGTAACAAATACTGCCTGGCAACTGGTCTGGTGTTGGTAAAACTTTCTCAGTTACAAGCTTTGACTGAATTGTACTTGAGAAGCCAAAACGAATTTCAGACTGTTTCTAAGATGGATTCCTCCCTCTTGGCTTTCTTATGATTAAACAAACTTACCTGACAAAAAAAATATTAAACAAACAAACAAACAAACAAAGCAGGGTGTTGACCTGTAGCTCCCTTATCCCACTTGGGTGACAGCAGTTCTAGTCCTTCAAGTGAAAATCAAGGTTTGCGAAGGTGACTCTTGGTTCCCCGTCAGTGACCGCTAAGCAGCACTGACAGAACTTACCACACAAAATGTGCTGGCTAAGGTTGTTCCCATCCAGACCACCTAACCCTTTCCAGCAAGGCTGCTTCAGGCAGGCTGAGACAAACACTAGTTTTTCATGTCTCAGCATTCAGGACAAATCTTTCACAGTATGTTTCAAAAGGACTAAATCAAATCAACTGTGATCTGAATAAGAATGGCCAGCATAGACTCATCTATTTAAATGCTTAGTCACCATAGAGGGGAACTGTTTGGGAAGGATTAGGAGGTGTGTCACTGGGGGCGGGTGTGTGTATACACACACACACACACACACACACACACACACACACACACACGGTGTATCTAATGCAGTAGTTCTTGCTTCATTATTGTAATCCTCAGTAAGAAACAATTGTAAGGCGGGCAGTGGTGGCGCGTGTACTATGCCTTTAATCCAAGCACTCGGGAGGCAGAGGCAGGTGGATCTCTGAGTTCTAGGCCAGCCTGGTCTACAGAGTGAGTTCCAGGACAGCCAAGGCTATATAGAGAAACCCTGTCTCGAAAAACCAAAAAAAAAAAAAAAAAAAAAAAGAAAAAAGAAAAAGAAAAAGAAAAAAGAAAAAAGAAAAAAAACCAACAAAAAAAGAAACAACTGAACATTATACCCTGCTGTGTCTCTCTAACAGTTCTGAGGTAGTAGACAGCTCCCCTAGCATGCACAAAGCCAGAGCTTGATTATCCACACTGGGGACAAACAAACAAACAAACCCCACACAAAAAAGTCTCCTTAGGAGAAAACTTGTTTTCCATTCTGTGGGAAGTGGCTCCGCTCTGGATGTTACAAGATGACACTTGGCATAGGCATTGCTTGAGACTATATATGGCATGCCCGCGCTGAGAGGTGTTGCTACCCTATTGCCTTACCTCGCTTCACTGAGTGTGACCAATTAATAGTGACATCGTGGCAGCTGCTGATAGGTTTAAGGCAATGCTTATAAGGGGCTGCGGGAGCGGAGGAGGAGAGGGGAAGAGGAAGATCGCTGTACAGGGATAGCTGAATAAAACGTTTGAAGAAGAACACGGTTGCCGCTGCCTTATTCCGCTGGTCAGACGTGGGTAGCAACACCATTCTGCCAGGCAGATTTATTTAATTCCAGGCTAGACAACGGTTTGAAAACACGGAACCAAAGAGTTACAAAGGCTACTCATTGGTCTAACAGTACCATGTTGCATTAGAAAAATTTAAGATAGCTTAACTTGGGTGTGGTGGTATCCACTTGTAATCTCAAATACTAAGAAGCTGAGGCAGGAGGATCATGAGTTGGAGGCTAGCTTGAGCAGTGTAGTAAAGGGCTGTGTCAGAAAAGAAGGTGTATGCTAGGGAAGTGTTCAAGGGAGTGGCAGTATGTGGCATGTGCAGAGTTCTGGGTTACTTTGTATTTAGTTTGTTGCTTTCCTCCTGCCTCTGCCTCTTCAGTGCTGAGACTAAAGGTGTGCCGCGTTATGGCTGGCAGAATGCAGCATTAAATAAGAGGTAACACTTTTATGAGGTTTTAGTACAGAAGCCACACCACGTGGGGTGGGATCTGAATCCTGTGCTCTTAAAAGCTGAGCACTCTCCAGCTTATAGATCTTTTGAAACAACCTTACAACATCGCTCAGGCTGAATTTGTAATCCTCTTAGTCTTCCACATGCTGGGACTGTGGTGTGCCACCATGCCTGACTCAGAAATAGACTTTAATAATTTTAACAGATATGATGATCAAGCTCCTCTCACTTATTAAACAGGGCTCTTCCTACTAGGTGGCTACCTTCACAGAGCTGATCCGGCCAGCTCTATTCTATATAGACCAAACAATTTCCCAATAATTAAACAAAAGAAAAGGTCTTCTCTGTGTACTACATGTATACATGAAATACCCATTTCCCCAGATAAATAATCTCTAACAAACATGGAATTTATGGGTTGCTTATGAGTGAACCTCTGTCAGTGTGCGTCTGAGTGTCCATGTCAGTTCTAAGGCAGCCAGGGGTGGCCAAGAACAGCCTTTTGTGGAAGAGAATACACTACACATAAGCTACAAGGGCTAGAAATGCCTGAAAATAAATGAAATTAGAATTTGTGGTAATATTCATAAAAACACACAGAAAAAGACTCAAGAACAACAGACTTTATTTGAACATAGGAAGTTCTATTCCCTGTGACAAAGCACTAAGTGCTTAGGTGCAGGGACACAGTCCACAACAACAATACTTATCATCGCTGGAAATGCTGTTTTGGGGAGAGAACTTTGTTATAACTTTAAAAAATTGCATTAAAAAAGATTTACATCAACAGAGACAAAGAGATGCAGAGTTTAAAAAACATAAATTATGTATCTCCACCAGGACTGTATAAACAAAATACTGTTCAGAGCCACTCTGCGGGGTCACTAATGGAGGCAGAGTGACCAGAAACCTTAAAGTGCAGAGTTAAGTGTCTTGGCTTTATTTTGCAAATTCAGCACTTCCATTGGTCCAGTTTTGACACACCCCAAACCCGATATTAAGGAATGAATCTCAACTTTACAAATTTAGTAATGGCAATTTTAATTTAGTTTCCTTGAAAGAAAACCTTAAGATCTCAGTTCAAACCCCAGACAGAGAAAACTCTACACTGTGCCGTTTGTTTTTAGATCTTCTTCTAGAAAAGCCAACTGTTTCTTTCATTGAAACATCAAAAAAAAAAAAAAAAAAAAAAAAAAAAAAAACCCAAAAACAAAAAAACAAAACAAAAATAAAAAGCAGCCTTTCCCTGTTGCCAGATACACCCCAGTTAGCAACAGCATCTACAGAGAGGCAGATTTGGTTATGGTCCTGGGTCTAAGTGAGAAACACTGTAAACAAAAATGAAGACTCTGGTATAGAAAAAAAAAAAAAAACGACATTCACACCCTACTTAACCAAGAAAGCAAAACGACTAGTTTTTTTAAACACAAATGCTCATAAACTAGTGAGAAGTAACAGACTTACGTGTCAGAAGCCGTAAACTGAGGCTTACCACTGCAAGGAGGAAACTGCTTGAGGGTCAAGTGTAATTAAGATGGGCCAGGAACCAGGGACAGCACCTCTAGTCAAAAAATACATGCCACCCACTGTTACTGCAATGGAACAAAGTTCTTTTTAATTAAAAATTTAAATTAGAAACTGGGGAAAAAAGCCAGTGACAGAGCACTTGCTTAGCATGCACGAGGCCCTGGGTTTGATCCCCAACACTGGAAAAACTGTATTTGCATGGAAGCTAGTCTTCCGCTGTACAGTTTCTACAGAATAACCTCATTCTGGAGTGTGGCTTGTCAATGTAATCGTGCCCACTCTACTAAGAGTAGATCCAGTTTTAAAACCAAGCACCTGGGAATTAAGAGTTAAATAAAACAGCTTGGTGAATCTGTGGTTAATATATGTTAAGACCGCAATAAAGCTCAGATGCTTAAAAATTAGCCCTTTGGCTCTGGCAGTTTAGAGTTTTTGTTTTTCTTTAGATCTCAGGAGTGTCTGTTCACCATATAACTCATTTACTTGCAAATTCACAATCTTCTTCCAGCCAAACCTTAGACTAAAGTTCTACTTCTAGGAGCAGATGCTGACCTGAAACCTGTTGCCCCCTGTGTTACTTCAAGGATGGATGTAATGGCAGAGAGATGTCAATCTGCCAAACAGGTGTAACAGAAAAGGGAAAAATCTATTACAGAGTAAACTCTATTTGTAAATCGAGAAATGAGGTGGCGTAAGATAAAGGAAAAATAACATCAGTTTGACAACATTCTAGTGGGGGTAAACCCACAGGATTAAAATGAAGACAAGCATGGATGGTGGCACTTGTGAGGGTTATCTCTGAGTGCCAAGCCAGCTTGGTCTACATAGCAAGTTTCAGGCCAGCCAGGGCTATATAATAAAAGCTATCTCAAACCAAACAAAACTAAGAACCCTTGCTTTTAAATGCCTCCTTCTCCCTTCAGATCAACTCAACAGGCTGCCAGCTGCCTCTCTTCTGGACTTCTGACACTGGTAAAATGGTAAAGTCGAAGGCCTGACAAGGTGAAAAATTAAGGTACAAAAAACCCCAAACAGAGAAACAAAACCCAACCACCAACCAAAAAGCCTACACTCCAAACAACTGAGGCTTTTACTGACTAAGAAGCTACAGTTTACTAGTTCCTAGGAAGTTAAGCTTTGGGTGGCAATAATACCAAAATATATCAGTCTTCCTAACCCAAAACTGATGGGTTTTACTCAGATGTTTGAATTTATCCAATTAACCTAAATATCCTTCCTTAAAATTAAGCAGAGCCCACTTTACATTGCCTAAGCATTCTAAGGTGACGAACACCAGGCCGAGAAGATGTACTGCTACCTCTTGGTTTCTCTTGATGGAATGACTGGACCAGTGGATGGAATTTGCCTTCAAATCGTGGCCCTCTCGTGCAGGGTTTACCATCTACCTGTTGTATGAAGCAGCATAAGTTAGCATCTATTAAAACAGTGCTTTACCAACACTGATGGAATTCATCAATAAAGAGCAGCTCCTTAATTTTATTATCACACACCTAGAAATTAAATACTGTCATGTGATACTGGCAATGGTTACCAGATAACTCAAATCCAAAACTATAGAGACATTCCAAAGGTACCTGTTGTCTAAGCGCCAAACCTCTGATCTTTCCCCCAGTGTGTGGAATGTTGGAGAAAAAACTAGCAAAATCTGTAAGTAGCAAATCACAGCGCCAACATATGAAGAAAGTCAGTCCTCAAAATTCTGGGCTCCCAATTGCTACTCAAAGGATCACACTCCTGGCAAACTACTAACCCTGACCAAATCCACAAGACAACACCACCACGGAAGCAGAGGAGGGAATCCATGCACAGCCTTTTCAGGGTCTCTTGGGGCTATATGATACAGTGATGATCAAAGTTAGACTGACAGCCGGCGAGGGAGGGCAACCACGGGACACACAGCTCACAGAAGACCAGAGAGCTCCATACTCCTAGCTAACAATCCACACTTCAGAGTTTCTTTTGGCTCACTGACTGTTAAAGCAACCTGTCTTCAGACTGACTGACCACACGGTGGAGTGTGGACAGGAGTAGTGCAGAAAACAGCAGTGTACAAATACGTCACTCAAATCACAAACTGTTGACATCAAAAAACATAAATCACATAATGTACGAATATTGCTTTTTATCTTTTTATATATACTTGGTTCAATGCATTACCTATTGATTCTTACTTGGGAGAAGAACACAGTCATGAGATTGACATTGCTGGGGAAATGTCAACAATCCCTTTGGTCCCAAAGCTGAAAACAGCAGAGAAAAGCAATATCTAGAAAAAGGAAACAAGAAACAGAGGCCACCAAAGGATCATTAGAATGTCCTGTTTGTTACTCTCAGAAAATGTGACATTGGTATTATAAAATAGTCGTTTTCATATAAAAGACGATGTTCTTGCAGCATCAGTCACATCTCCTTTCAGAAATCATGTTTGCAGGGGTCCGGGTTTGTGGGTTTTGTTCTGTTTTTAAATAAGTCTAATTTGAAACGAATGAAAAAGTGATTTTGTTCCTCCAGAAGTAAAGAAGAGACCTTTCAGGTTTCAGCTAGTGCTTCAAGGCCAAGTAGGCGAAGCACGCAGAGGGCCTTCATGCGCAGGGCAGAGCACTCAGGGGACCACAGCTTCTTCCAGGAGCCTTGCTGCCACACACCACTGGAAAGCCAAAGCACTTCACAGCCAACCGGGAGGACATGATCCCATCAGTCACCTGGTCTGCAGGGTTCTTAACTCCCAGCACCCATAGCTGGAGCTGACACCTATCCTTCCGCTTCCTCAATGGGTTCTGGTGGTGCATGGAGGGAGGCGGACGGCAGGACTGTACTGGTTCCTCGAGATACACGGTCTTGCTCCGTGTTTGTAGACAGGGAGGCCATAGAGATGGGCTGAAGCAAAGTGGTGGTCATGCCAGTGGTAACGGTCAGGCTGTGACCAGAGCCCTTGAGGGTAAGATCTGGTGTAGGGAGAAGTGGTTTGAGGATACTCACGAGGCAGAAAGCAGAGCCACTTTTAGGAATGAAATTCACCTTGTTTTTATCAGGACAGTAAAAGGCTGGAATCTCATGAAGTTGTTTTGGCCTGCATACAAAACAGACAACCCCACTGTTGTAAATCACTCAAGTCAATGAAAGATACATAAAGACAACTGAAGCTATGTCAGAAATGCCAAACCCAAAGGATGAAAATACTATCAGACATCTGATTCAATGTTGCCATGCACTCTCTTCACAAGCCCTGTTACTAAGAAGGGTTCAGGCTGACACCTTCATTTCATAGAATCTAAGATAGCCAGTAGGAATATGGGTTTCCTAAAGCAAAAGAAAACCCACATGCATAGAGACAAGCATATCTCCAATGTGATTGTTCCAAGATTATGAAGGGAGAAGACCAAACAATGGACTATATAAAGCACCTGGTTTTGTTTTTGCTAAATTCTACCCCCACAGGACTATGCCTTGATAAGCAAAGGCTTTCATGTATTATTATTTGCTTGTTTGTTTTTGTTTTTTGCTATGTTTTGTTTTGTTCAAGAAAAGTTCTTACTATGCAGCCTTGGCTGTCCTGGAACTTGCTATGTACACCAGGCTGACTTTGAACTCACTGAGATTCACCTGCCTCTGCCTCTACAATGCTGGGCTTAAATTAAAACATGCACTTCCACATCCATTTTTTTCAAGTATAAGTAAAAATTTCTACATCAATTATAAAGATTTTTCAGAAAAATGTAAGGTAAATGTGAAATCAAAATAATGGAAAACTTGCTTTCGTTTTTTTGTGATGGTGGGAACAGAACCCGAGCAGACTTTGGCCAACTCCAGTGTACTGACCATGGTCTGGGGCAGGCCTTGCCTTTCTATCCCCTTTCCCTCTGCCTTGGTAAGAACCACTGAGATTACATTCTTAAAGCTAGCCACCAAGGTCTATTCCCTTATTTGGCCACTTCCTCCTTCTGAAGAGGACCATCAAGATGCAGCAACCAAAAGCTTCCTTTGGCTCAATTAACATGAAATATCCCATCCTAACGAGGGGTTGGTTTCCTCTTGAACTTTTACAAACTGCTGACTCCTCTCTATCCAGAGGCCATCCTTTTCCTCCAGGACAACCACACCTTCTCCCTCTTGTTCCCTTCCCCGTTCCCTCATTCTTTATCATCTGTCTCTTATTCCCTGCTCTCTGTTCTCTGAGACAAACTAAACTTCTGGGAACTTGGCCTTGGGTCCTGAGCTGATACTTTTCCTTTCAGACACCTCCCCCCCAGGAATTTTATCTACTGAGTTATATCTTAGTCTTCAAAGTTTTTTCCGAAGCAAACTTCTTCCCTGTTGTCAAGACTTTCCAAAATTATCCCAAAATATTTTTTTGTTCCTAATGGTATTCCATGAAAATTTAAACATTGCAAATAACATAAAAATGTCACAAAATTAAAATAAAATCCAGGTGAGAGAAGACAACTTTGATGAAAAAAAACCCTGTTATCAGATGATAAAAATATTGCTTCCCTCTGTAAGATGGATATAGGTGATCACTGCTAAGCTGTAAGTTGAGTTCAACTCCTGGAATCCAAATGACAGAAGAGAGCCAACTCCTCAAGCTGTCCTCTGATCTCCACATACACTCTGTGGCACACGCACCCATGCACCTGCACGTTTGCACACTTGTGTACACAGAATCAATCAGTCAGTCAACCACTAGTTTTTAAAGTATCATTTACACCAAGGACAACTGAGTTCAGTACAGATGATAGGGTGCCAAGCTGCAAGAGATTCTAAGAGCAAAATTCAAACTCTCTACAAGCAGACACGACAATCGAGAGTTCTTGGAGGGGGCTCTATAGACAAACCTATTTAAATATAATTAAATTATATTTTAATTATTTGTAATTAATTAAACTGTATTTAATTATTAATTACAAATCTGACATGATTTATGGATGTAAAATGTTATTTAGATAAGAGAATCCATATCATTATTTGACTGAAAAACTGTACCTAGCACAGGTGACCTGCAGGAGGGTCTGACAAACATGGTAAATAAGGTTTGTAAAGGTTTAGAGGCAAAATGAGGGAGAGCTAACCTGTGATAGAGCCAAGAGTCTGAAAGAAGGAAGGTCTCCTTAAACCTGTGAGCCAGCTTTAAAGGCGTAAATAACAGACATGGTGACTAGGCTCCAACACTGCGTCTCCCTAACAATGCTGGGTACACAGACTCCACTGACTGGCACTAAACACCCCCAAAGACTACAGTACAGTCAAAGAACAGAGGAAAGCACAGATTTATTTCAATCAATGGAAAGAACAGGTCAAGTACTGGCAGTATCTCTCACAAATGTTTCTGGGTGTTTTATGAAGAGAACCATACTCAATTTTTATGTAGACTCTCACTTGTAAGAAAGTCAATGTACCTTTCTATAATAAAATAATGTTTAAATTTGAATACAGGTTTATTAGAGATGGTAAATATTTTATACCCCCATCTAAATACCTTTTTTTTTGACCTTGAACTTCCGATCCTTCTGCTTCCACCCTGAGTGCTGGGATTACAGGTGTGGGCTACCACGCCTGCCGTGCAGGTACTGAGACCCAGAGCTTCCTTTACACTTGACAAGCATCCTAAGTGAGCTACATCCCTAGCACAAAGGACTAGGTTTGCCATGAATTTATCTGCCTGATATCACCTTATTTAAAATTTGACAGGGCTAGGGATGTTTGTGCTGTGTCGAGTTAAAAAAAATAAATAAATGGCTTAAGATATATGGTTCCCAGGATGAAGCTTGCAGTTCCAAACTACAAAAAGTCCTTTAAAAAAAGGGAGGGGACTTGAAAGGGGAGGGGTGGTACTGGGCGCATTTTTTAAATGACAGAAATGTAAAAGTCATCATGGAAACAGTAATCAAAAATACACTGAGATTCTATTTGACTCTAGTCAGAATGTTCATTCTCAAGAAAACGAACAATGCTGACCAAGAAGCTAGGCCCTGCATGACTTTACAGAGGACTGGTGAGGGCATAAATTAATGTAGCCATAATCAATTAGTGTAGAGATTCCTGGAAGAACTGAAAAGACTACTACTACACGGCCTTGTTCTACTGCTTCTGGCTACATACATTACTGTCTAAGCATGATCTGAACAGAGATGACACCAGCAATCATGCTAAAGTGCACAGGGAAAGACCATGAGATGTCCACCTTACACAGAGAACTCCAGGCAACTAAGAATGCTCAGAGCAGGAGAAATCATCTTCCCCAGGGAAGAGCTCACCCATGCTATATTTAGGAATATATACATATAAATATATGCATGTAACAATTAATGAAAAATAGTCTATAAATATGAAGGAAAGATATATAAGAGTGTTTGGAGGGACAGAAGAGAAGGGGAGGAATGATATATTATCTCAAAAGTAAAATATAAAAAAATTTAAAAAGAACTCATGAAATTTCAGAAGCTAAAGATCCTTCCAAAGTATCCTTTGAAAATCTCATGCATCACTCTGAATTATCAGAAGATCCTGAGTGAACAACTGTTGATGCTTTTAGAATAAGAATGACCAAGCAAACAAACAAACAAAAAACATGTAACTATTCAAACTGACCTTATTTCTTTGATCTACATTGATCATCCCACCCTCAAGAATATAGTGTGATGAGACACACTTTAACTGAGACAGAGTCCTGAGTGATCTCTTCGATGTAACAGAAAACACGACAGACACTAACCCACATATCAAATATTAAAAATCCTCTCTAAAGAGAAACACAACCATTTCTATGTACTTAAGCATATTCTAATTGCCAATAAATAAAATAAGAGGTCAACTCAAAGATGGTGCCTTCTGGGGTTGGAGAGATGGCTTGGTTAAGAACACTGACTATGCTTCCAGAGGTCCTGAGTTCAATTCCCAGCAACCACATGGTAGCTCACAACCATCTGTAATGGGATCTGATGCCCTCTTCTGGTGTGTCTGAAGAGAGAGACGGTGTGCTCATATACATAAAATAAACAAACAAATAAATAAATAAACAAACAAATTTTTTAAAAAAGAAAAAGATGGTACATTTACTTAATAAAATGACACCACTATATATATATATATATATATAAAAATAAATAAAAAGGTCTGTGATGGTCTGATAAGAATGGCTCCCCCAGGTTCATACATTTGAATATGTATTCAGCATAGACTGGAACTCTCTGACAGGATTACAAGAAATTAGGAGTCGTGGCTTGTTGGAACAGACACTGGGGATGTCTGTAGACCAGGATGTAGATCTCAGCTACTGTTCTTGGACCATGTTGGTCACCATGCTCTCCACCACGGTAACAAACTAAACCTCTGAAACTGTAAGTCAGCCTCTCATTTAATGCTTTTGGTCATAGTGTCTCTTTACAGCAATGTAACAGTAACTAAGACAAGGTCTAAGCCAGTATTTTTCAAGTTGAGCATAAAATCATCTGAGGAACTTGGTAAAGATTTATAACTCATCCTATCTCCATACACTGATTCATTAGACCTGGGGTGAGTAAAAGCTACAATTTTGGTAAATTCCCAAGTAACTATGATGCAGAGGCCAAAAACAAATCCAGAAAAGCTCTGATCGTCAGCAGCCATCAGTTAAATTCATAGCTGGCATAGTAAAAACAAAACAAACAAAAAAACCTACAACAAGAAGTTGCTAAAACAACAGGTCTCAATTGTTGTCTAGAAATAGACAGGTACCAACCTCATAGACGCTAAGCCCATTCAGAGACTACATGCTTTGTGTGGCAGGATTATTCAGAATTTAAAGAAAGTATCAACAGGACGGTCCATAAGAGAAACCAAAGGAAGCATGTTTCTTTTCTTTTCTTTTTTTTTTTTTTTTTTTCTTTTTTGGTTTTTCGAGACATGGTTTCTCTGTGTAGCCCTGGCTGTCCTGGAACTCACTCGGTAGACCAGGCTGTCCTCGAACTCAGAAATCTGCCTGCCTCTGCCTCCCAAGTGTTGGGATTAAAGGCGTGCGCCACCACCACCCAGCAGGAAGCATGTTTCAACTCACTCCAAGATGTTCGTGAAAAGATAAAGACAAACTAAATGAAATGGAAGATGGACTATCTCTACAGGTTATTTCAAGTTTCACAGTAAGAAAACAAATAAAGCATGGGACGTGGTGGTGCATACCTTTAACTCCAGCACTGGGAGAGGTAGAGGCAGATGGATTTCTGTGAGTTCAAAGCCAGCAGGGGCTACACAGTGAGACCATGTCTCAAAAAGAGAAAGAGAGGGAGGTGGGGTTGGGGGAGGGGAGGAGAAGAAAAGTAAAAAGGAGCTGTAGACAAAGCTCAGTGGGAGACGGCTCCCCAGACACACTCAAGACCTGGGCCTGAGCCCCATTGCAACCAATACATCAAGAGGTGAGCCTGGGGGTGGTTCTTAGACTTGCTATCTAAGGTTGAGGCCTAAATACTCTCATCACTTTCCAGTGTTCATCACTACTTTACACACTCTCATATAGACTTATAATCCTGAAGCCATCACTTATAAAACAAGGAGACATCGTTAATGAAAACACTACATTCTTTCTAAGCAAAGTTTGAGCTTTAAGTCAGACACTAGAAACTGGAAGTAAGGGGTCAAATAAGAAAAGCTACTAGTTTAAAGTTCTGCTTCCTGGGGGCTGGGTGGCTAAGCCACTGTGAATAATGGCTGTTATTACAGAGGCCATAGGCTTACCTACCAGCACCCACAGCTCATAACCTTCTTGGAAGTCTAGCTCCACAGGACCCACTCTTTTCCTTCTGGCCTCTATGGACACCTGGCACTCAAGTGGTGCAGACATAACACTCATATACAAAAGATAATTAATAAAAGTAAGTAAAGTTCTGCTTCTAGGAGTTGGAAAAACAGCCGTGGCTAGGCTGTTTATGTAGCATGTGTGAAGGAAGACCTGGGGTCAACTCCCTTGGTACCACACACATAAAATCTGCCACTTCTTAAATTATCTTCTCACAATATGGCTGAGCCTACAGTATACCGGAATTTTTGAAGTATGAAATCCCTGGAGACCAAAAAAAGAAGGCAAAACCTGAGGACTATCAGGTCTTTGAAAAAGGAACCACTCTGGGTAAAATCTGTACTTCACCTTAGGTAAGCAGGTGCTGTACCTACTATGTAAACCTGGTTGAATACAGATGCGAAAAGTCACAGAATATGCTCTAGGGAAGCTAGTCAGCCAAGCCAGCAACCTGAGCTCAACCCTCAGAACCCACATGGTTGGACAGAACTCTGACTCTCACAAATAATCCTTTGCCGGGCAGTGGTGGCGCATGCCTTTAATCCCAGCACTTGGGAGGCAGAGGCAGGCAGATTTCTGAGTTGGAAAAGCCAGCCTGGTCTACAGAGTGAGTTCCAGGACAGCCAGGGCTACACAGAGAAATCCTGTCTCGAAAAACAAAACAAAAGAAACAAAAACAAAAGAAAAAACAAAAAACAAATTATCCTTTGATTTCCGCAAATACAGATGCATACACAACCTCATGTGTGTCCATGTAGGCACACACACAGGCACACTTTTTAAGGAAGATGCTTTTGGGACAGCTGAAAAAATGAGAATAACTGGATGTTAGTGGACATTAAGTATCACTCTGCAGTAAGACACTAATACATGGTTGGTTGGAATTCCAGGGCTATTTTAGCAAACATTGTTAAAAGTAACAATTATGAAATCTGAGTAGGAGATACTAAGTAATCACTGTATTACTCTTTCAATTTATTTGAAAATTCTAACTTAAAAAGTGTGTGTGTTTATGTGGAGTACTTACGAGCATTCCTCAAAGACTTTGACCCTTTCACAGCCCTCTGGAGGTTCTCTTTTGAACATGTAACTGTTATTAGGTTTTGGTGAGGTTGCATATTTTGGCAAAGGAGAGTTGTTTCCATTCTCTGTAAGAAATGACATTAGATTACTAAAAACACTATTATAAAATGCATCAAAACACCATAATCAGTATTCTTGAACTTCTGCAAGAAGTACTCAAAGGCAAGCAGAGTGCTTTCCTCATTAACACCAATGTATGTAAATGTAAAAATAAAATATCCGTTGTTTCTTTTTGTTGTTGGTTTTTCGAGACAGGGTTTCTCTGTGTAGCCCTGGCTGTCCTGGAACTCACTCAGTAGACCAGGCTGGCCTCGAACTCAGAAATCTTCCTGCCTCTGCCTCCCAAGTGCTGGGATTAAAGGTGTGTACCACCACTGCCTGGCCAGTTTTGTTTCTTTTCTACTTAGAAGTAATTACTTAGGCATGAAGCACTGAATCCTCAGACTGCACACACACCTACCTGGCTACCATATATATCTATGAGCTCTGCAAATAAGCTCAGCCTGCATTTTCCCTAGCACATGTATCTGAAACAATTATTCACTGGCTGCTTGCTATTGACTCTTAGCCTGCCTGCAACTCTCCAGTGTCGTCTTGATGTTGCTCTGGTTGGTCTATGCTTTAGGTCAAAGCTGCTACACGTATCAAACACTTCCTTCTGCCCACAAGCTTCCATAACCAACAAGAAGTAAATTCTACTATTTTTCCAAAACTCTCTCTAAACTTCCCCCAAAAGTTTCTGAAATCTTTCCAAGTGCACCCTATCAGAGGGACCATTTCATGATTCTGACAGTCATGTCCAGTGTTGATGTACTAAGTTCATATTACAGTAATTTAAATTTCTTGGCATGTTATGTAACTGTTCTAAAATTTTCAATCTGTCTCTAAATTATAAATTCCGTACTGAAAGTAGTGCTATGACCCTGTTTTTTAATAAAAGAAACTCACTGAAGCCATCAGTCATTCCTTTCTAAAAATCAAAAGTACCAGGAAACAAAATTATGGAATTCAAACAAAGAGGTAGAGCTGAAGGGATGAGAAACCAAGGGGCAATTTTTGACAGGTATTTTCAATCCAACCTAGAATCTAACAATTTTTTTTTTTTTTAGAAGTCCAATTACCAACAGTCTACAAATGTAGTTTAAAATCCAAACTGTTTTTTGTTTTGTTTCTTGAGACAGGGCTTCATATAGCTCACACTGGCCAAAGATGAACTTGAGTGATCCTTCTCCTCCATCAAGTGCTGGGATTCTAGGTGTATACCATCACACCCTGCTTTAAAGCTCACCTTCTTAAACTAGGACCCCATGTGGTATCCCATAATTGAATGTGGGGCTATAAAAAATCTGGCAAGAATAAAAAGCTTCCTTAGTGTAGAACAGCCAGAAGACAAAGCAAACATCAAACACCCAAGGAAGGCCTGGCGCCCTGGCCACACAGCACACGTTCACTGCATGCTGGGCTCTGAGCAGAGCGCATGCTCTGTACCACACACCATCATACCACACGAACACGGGTCTCCTGAAATCCTTAAGCTTGGACTCAAGATTGTAAATTATGAACTACATTGTTTTTTACTGTGTACATAGCTTTCTAACCTTATAAAATACATATTGGGGGCTTAGGAAGATGGTTCAGCAACTAAGAGTACTCACTGGCTGCTCTTCTAGAGGACCTTGGTTCAATTCCCAGCAACCACATAGCAGCTCACCTCTGTTTGTAACTGCAGTTCCACGGCATACGACACTTTTACACAGACATATGTGTAGTCAAAATACCAAAGCATATGAAATAAATATATATTTTTTTAAAAAATGATTTAAATGTGGAAAAGAAAGTGCCTTAAACATTTTCTTAAAATTCTTTGTGTAGTATTTAAGTATTTGATTTTTAAAATTAATGTCTGTATTTTTTAATTTAGTTTCAGTTTAAAAATATTACATGACTTTTGCTTGAGATTAGGACAGAACTTCAACAACGTCTGAAACAGCCCTACACAATCATCCACTGTTGTGTACTCTGCACTTACGCAAGGCAGCATTCTCAGCTGCCATTCATATACTCTGAATGCTAATCAACTCACAAGAACCCTGGAGACCTCTACATCATCCTCAGCAGAAACCTCAGCAAGACTGAATTCTCTGAGTACAATGCGGGTTATGTATGTATATCAACAGAGGTGTGGGTTTTTACATGGGTACTTTGGACCTTAACTCCAGTCCTCATGCTTGTATACTAGGTGCCTGACCCATTCTTGGCCCCAAGATTTATTTTTAATCTTCAACTGGGTGTATGTGGTACATGTGCTCACACCCAAGCATATACAGGTGGAGGCCAGAGGGTGTCAAACGTCTCCACTACTGAGCACCACCTAACTTTTCTTTAAAACTGTTCTGAGACAGGATCTAGCTCTGCAGCCCTGGCTGGCCTTGGATTCATAGAGCAGCCTGCATCTGTATCTCCAGTTCTTCCATCTTTTTAAATAACTTTACTTGTTATTAGTGTGCAGGTGTGTGCCACAGCATGTACATGGGAATCAGAGGACACCTGTGGGGAGTTGGTTCTCTTTCAGTGACTCAGAGTTTGAACTTCGGTTGTCAGGCTTGCGTGGCAAGTGCTTTTACTTGCTGAACTATCCTGCCTTATCTAAGACAGGGTCTCTCACTGGATGTGAGGCTTGCTGTGTTGGCTTGACAATGCTGGGGCTACAGACATACTCTACTATGCCTGCCCTTTACATGGGTGGAGGACACAGACACAGCAATTTGTGATTTACCATCAGTTCATATTTGATTTGTACATCTCTTAAATACCTATGTACTCAGTCTCAAAATTATCTCAGGGAAAGGGTCCTAAGCCCTAGTTCAAAGTTCTGCTATTGTAAGATTCAAATGCTGAGGTGCCTGGGAGAGGCAGCCAGTCAGAATGGCAGGCAAGAGGTTCTCAATACACTTCTACTGAACTGAACTGTACAACTTACAAACAACTGTGACATCACTGTTTTCAAGTACATATAAAACTATGCTTAGGCTAACAATGCATTGTTCTGACACAGGCCAATAAAAATAATCATATTTATTTTCAAAGGTAAGATTTTGTACTTAATATTTGGAATACTGACTTTAGGCTAGTTCTTATTGTAAGTATCTCCAACCTTTTAAAAAGACTTTTTTAAATTTATCATGTGTATGTCTGTGCCTACTTGTTTGTATGTGCACTGACATGTATGCAGAACCTGTAGAAACCAGAAGAGTCCCCTACAATTAGAATTATAGATGGATGCGAAGCACCTGATGTGGGCTGGTGCTGAGAACTGAATCGTGGCCCTGTGCAAGATTAACAAGTGCTCTTAACCAGTGGACTACCTTCCACTCTCAGTACCCAATCTTGACTCTGCTTTGAGATAATCAAGTTTATCCTTGTTAGAAGTATCCTAAACAGTGTAAGTTGAAGGCTTCACATTTAATTAAGAATTATTAAGGTAATAAAATCCCAATGGGGAAAATGATTAAAAACAAGAAAGTGCGTTTCAGGAAAATATTCAGTTAGTCCAGTGCTTCTCAACCTGTGGGTGTAGATCTTGGCAAACTTGTATCTCCAAAAATATTTACATTATGATTAGCACTCAGGTATGAAGTAGATAATTTCATGGTTGGGCGTCACCACAACATGAGGAACTATTTTATAGGGTTACAGCATTAGGAAGGTTGAGAACCACTTAGTGCTAGTCACTAATAAGGTAGCTATATCCATCACAAATGCTGGAAAATAAAAGATACAAACAAAAGCCTACACATCCACTTAACTAAAGCACCATCAGAGCCCCTCGGCAAAGCTGCACTGTGCTCCAGTTGCTCTGACCGGGTGCTCTCCCTCATTCCTCCAACATGTGTGATCCCACAGAAAAGGAACAGGACAAAAGATCAAACAGGAGGTATGTCATTAGCATCCAGGGACATAGCTCCAACCTACTGTACCTTTATCTCTGGGATCAGCAAGCAGGTCGTCAGCTGAACAGGGACTCTCCTCGCTGCCTTCATTAGAGATGGTGAGGAAGGACGTCGGGGACACAGACTGAGAGCGGCTACTGTTGTTGCTTCCCTTGTCTGCACCCCCAGGGGTCTGCGTGTCAATGCTACGTGTGCTGCTGCTTCTCTGTGCGAGGGGCGGAGGCGCGCGATGACCGTCTGGAATATCTTGTGGCTGTTAACAAAATTTTAAAAATAGATGTTTATACCACTAATATTGAAATTTACTTGCAATGTATCCAATGTCCACATTCCTCTGTAGCCAGAAACTCACAAATCAAATTCTAAGCTTGGCATGGTGCCACAAATCTGACCTCCTAGCACCTGAAGGCCGAAACAGGAGGATTCTGACTTCTAGAGCAGCTGGGCTACATAGCAAAACCCCATTTCAAAAACAAACAAGCACCCACCCTTCTACTGTTACTGGGCCTTCCTGTTTCTCATTAGTGACATCCATACCTAACCTGACTTCTCAGTGAGCATCATCTTCTGGGAAGAATTTGTCCTCTCAGGGCATGGTACACAGGAGGCCAGTGTTTGCTGAATAAATGGACTGCACTGAATATCATGTACTGTTATTTCTAAAAATATAAAAAAGGATTATCATGGTAAAGGAGAAATTAGGTAGACCACAGGTCCCAAGAGAGGTGACCATAAAGGTGCTAACCAGTGACACCAGGTGGCCCTCAATTTCTGTGTCTTCCTGCCCATTCCTCTTCTAAGTTGTTTTTTTCAAAGAACCCTTCCTGTGAGTGAAAGGTTAATCACAACAGACTTCATTAGAGGGTGAAGTCAAGAAGACACTTCTGAAAGCTTGTGTGGCTCACACAGCAGCCAAGCCAGCTCCCTCTACAACTCTGACTGACTTAGCTTTAATTAGTCAGGGAAAGCATACTCCATTCTATAGAATGAAGGACAGGGGTGGGAGAGTTAATGTATTCTCAAAGCTCAGCCAAGCTTTGACTTTTTGTCTGTTAGTTTGAGAAAGGATTTCAGTTATATAATCCTGCCTCAAACTGAAGAGACTGGAGTAGAGACAGTCACCACACCCAGCTGCCTTCACCTCCAAGGAGAAAATTCCACACACCTAGAGAAGATTTCTCCAAACTAATTCCCTCAGCACTCAAGAACAAAGGCTGAGATAAAGATACTCTGGGCTACAAAGCTCATTCGTCATGAAAATGTGAGTCAACTCAAACCAGGCAGGCTCCCCGTTAGAACCATTTGCTGCTCTGACTTCCCCACCCTCCACAGAACTAACTCCAACTTGTAATATGGAGTTATAGCAATATGAGGAGGATATTTGCTACCAATGAAAACCAGTTTCTGCTAGAGCATCTGAACTAAGGTTGGGCCCATTCATTCTATAAAATGAAAAGAAATTAAAATTCTTCAATTACTTTCGTGGTTAAAGGCTTTTATATAAAAGCTAAATTTTCATTCTCTCAGTAAGAAACATAAATACAGTCAACAGAATGTGGAGTGTTTAGAGCTCTGGAGCTCATAACAAGACTGCTCTGAGGGTTGAAACTACTTACAATCAGCTGCTCTTCCTTCTCTCCCGTCTCTTTAATTATGATCTCAATCTCCTGGTTCAGCCCTTCCACGCTGTTCCGGAACCGGGAACCCGATGACTTGGTGATGGGTCCAGCTGTGAGCGTGCTCTTTGGAGCAGGAGCCTTAAGCGAAGGTGAAGAGGGTGAAGATAAGTTTTCAAGATGGCATAACTCAAAAACAAGTCCAAGGACACTCACAGACTTAAGAGCAACCAAATCAGCATCTCAGGTTATATGAAATGTAATTTAAAGCTCAAAGCCGAGGCAGTCAAGACCGACTGAGACATGTACCAACAGCTGTCACAGACTAAGAGAATGGCAAAGGTTCCAGGAATAGCAAACTCAGATATGCTTTCACAGGGCCACTGAGGTGGCTGAGCGTGCAAAGGTGCTTGTCACCAAGCCTGACAATGGAGTTCACCAGACAGGATTCACATGGTAGAACCCACTGCGTACTGTAGATAACTTTCCTATAACATTCATCGTATGTATACCAATACATACATACTGAGTATGTTCACCTCTGAAAATAAAAATATAAAATGTGTTTTCCTTTCCACAAATCCATCTGATTTTCTCTTACTCGCTGTCACAGTATTACTTTTTTAAAGTAACAGATTAAATAATTATAGAATATTAACTGGCCTCCTAATGAGATGCTCAAAATAAAATACAAGTTTCTGAGGGCATCTGTTAATAGCAATGGCCTGGGATCTGTGACTAACACATTCTCATTCACCTGGGAGAGGTGGCAAAGAGATATAAGCTCACGTGTCTCCAGGCATTTATCTCCAACCTCAGCCAATGCGTAAGTTTACTGTCTGACTCAAACTTAGAATGAAGTTTTATTTCTTCTTTTACTTTTGCTCATCTTTAACATAAACAAACAAGCAAAACAAAAACCCAGCAAACACAGTACAAGCATCCTTGGGAAACAGAAAATCTGTGAGAAAGAAGCCAAAGGGAATGGACTCTGAAGCAGCTCCAGGCTGTTATTAGTGCAGAGCTCTCACTTGCGAGGCAGGGTCAGCATCTTACCTCCTGGGCAGATAGCTTCCTTCACAGCAGCCTAATTCATGGTTCTGAAATGAGGTAAGCACCCTGGCCCCTGTTCTGCCCAGAATGGACACATTGTTTCTTAACTAGTCTTTCCTAATTTTAATCTCTCTGTTCACACATCTTTTCACATACCCCAACCATCTCCAATACTATTTATTCATTTTTAATTTCTATTTTTAAAAAATGTCTTTATTTATTTCTATTTCTTGTGTATGGGTATTGTGTCTGCATTTATGTGCACCACATACGTGTGTGGGCTCTGCATAGAGCCTATATACATGTGTGGACTCTGCATAGAGCCCACACAGGCCAGAAGAGGGCATCAGGAACTGGAGTTAACAGATAGCTGAAAACTACCATTTGGGTTCTGGGAGCTGAACCCAGTTCCTCTGGAATATCAGCCAGTGTTATCACCCACTGAACCATCACTCCAGCCCCTTACTTATATAAATATATGTATAAATGGAGTCTCTCTCTTAAACTGTTACTTTACTGGGAACCAAATGTAGGTCCTCTGCAAGAGCAGCAGGTGTCTTAACCACTGAGCCACCTCTCCAGCCCCTAAATATCTTATGGTTATGTTCAACAGGTAGGTTTCTGTTGTTTCTAGTATTGGGCTATAGGTTTTTTTGAGGGGGAGGGCACCCAACAACCAGACAGGGTTAACTCAAGTAGGAGTACAATTCATGCTACTTCTGCCTTAGCATCTTGAGTGCTAAGATTAGAGGTCTATGCACCATACCTTCCATCTATAGATGGAAGACTTGTAGGTGCCATTCTCTCATTGACGAGAACAGCGCCTACCCGCCTCACTTTTCTCACCAACCGCAGTGTAACAAGGCTGGTAAGCAGCACATGCTACCATTCTCTACATTCTTCTCTTCACTGCTTGCATTCTCTACTCTCCTACCTCAACCTCCCTCCCAGCCCTCACCTTCTTATTCTTCAAAGATACTTAATATTTATTTGTGCATGTCTGCTTGTGTGTTTTGTGCCGAAGGTGTGCAGGTGCCTGCAGATGCTCTTGACCCGCTGAGCCATGTCTCCAGCCTTGTCACTGAACTCGGGTCCTACTTGTAACTGTAGTGAGGCAGGATAAAAGCTAGTCACTGGAGCTGGCTACCTACTGTTTGTCTTAAGATTCCTAAGGGCTGCCACTAACTCCTAAAGAGTTTTTGTCTAGCTTACTACCCTATTTCCTTCCCAACAGATGTAAAATTCCAAAGTAAGAAGAAGCAAAAGTTGTTCGTTGTTTTAAAGATTTAGTCTTATCAATTTTAGAATTATGTGTATGGTCCATCTGTGTGCACCCACATGTGAGTGCAGACACCCAGAGTTCAGAGGGTGTCATATCCTTTGGAGCTGGAGTTACAGGCAGTTATGAGCCACCTGACATGGATGTTAAAGAAATGAACCTGGATCCTCTGTAAGGGCAGAGTACTCTTAACCACTGGGCCATCCTTCCAGCCCCAGATAAAGTTGTAAAAGCTATAGGTACTTTAGGAACAAGGCAGGGAAAGACAAAGCTAATGCTGCTTTGCTTCTGAGGAGTCATGGAAAGTAAAACAGAGACTGGAGAGGAAACAATTGAAATGATAAGAGAAAAGAAACAACTGGCCTGCAGTAAAGCACACAGACATTCTGACATACAGTCAGTCAGCTTTCTTGTGACTGGGTTATCTCGTGTGTAATGAGGAGACAGAGTAACAACAAAAAGCTAAGAGCAATCTCAACTCTGAGGACACAGACTATAAACAACAGTTCTAAACCACTTTTAGGTGCTCATGTGCTTTACAACTGCTACATTACAGGAACAGGGAAAGCTCCTGTAAGGGGAAGGTGATGTGCCACAGTATTTGCAAAATGCTGACCTTTGGTTTTAGAAGCATAAGGACACATTATTAGTAAGCTTGTTTGGTAAAGAAAGCATAAGAGTTCCCAGCTGCCATGGTAAGAAAGCACACACAGGACCCTGGCAGTGGAGTAGCTCGCTCCCCAAATCCGGTTTGCTGAGACTTCCTATCAGCAAGGCAGGGAAAGAAGTTAAAAATATTTTCTTAATATCTCCTTAACAGCAACTATTTATCAAAAATTTAATGTCTCAAACAAAGGAAAAAGAGAAAAACAGATTAGAAAGGAGAGCGAGAACAAGTCATTCTTGTAAGGCCTGTGCACCTCTCCTCTGAGTAAGGGGTTTTAACTAGCAGTTTAACTTAACTATAACTTAACTAGCTGTCACTGCGAGGTTAGAAAAAATGCTACCTGGGAAGAACTTCTTTGTTAAATCTAATGTAACTATTGAAAATAACATGAGGAAATAGTCCTTTATTTCACTCCTTATATAAACTACATTCTAAAAAACATCTGAAGAGAATAAAAATAATCTTTTATTTCAATGCCTTTTACTTTAAGGGATATTTTTCTTCTTTCTTTTCTTTTCTTTTCTTTCCTTTCCTTTCCTTTCCTTTTCTTTGTTCTGGCACCCCGCTCCCATTCCACCCTTTTTAGGGAATTAAATAACAAGAATTTGTTTTCCTGAACCAAAAGTGGTTTTTGCAATAACGTGAATTCTAAATATAAATCAGTATACACAAATGTAAGTGGGTTATCAGATTAGCTGAGAGTTCTTCAGACATCTAAGAAAGGTTAAAAAACTTCTCTCATCAGATCTGCACTTTGGGGAAAAAAAAATGCTTACTGTTTTCCAAATCTCTCTCCTCAAAGCAAACACTTCAGTAGATTCTGGCCCACTTAAGGCTTTTAATCTGGCAGCACAACGTGTCATTCTCTATATACCTACGTGACATTTGAATGTGGTAGTTTGAATAAAAACAACCCCCCAAAGGCACATATATTTAAATGCTTGGTCCTCCATTGATAGAACTGTTTGGAAAGAATTAGAAGGTTTGGCCTTATTGGAAGAAGTGTGTTGCTATGCCAGGCCCAGTGTCTTTCTGTCTGCCACCTGTAGATCAGATGTAAAGCTCTCAGTGCTCCAGTGCCACTCCTTTTTTTTTTTTTTTTTTTTTTTTTTTTTTTTTTTTTTTTTTTGGTTTTTTTCGAAACAGGGTTTCTCTGTGTAGTCCTGGCTATCCTGGAACTCACTCTGTAGACCAGGCTGGCCTCTAACTCAGAAATCTGCCTGTCTCTGCCTCTCAAGAGCTGGGATTAAAGGCGTGTGCCACCACCACCACCGCCCAGCTCCAGTGCCATTCCTGTATGCTTCCCACCATGATGATCACCAACTAACTCTGTAAAACTCTTAAGCAAGCCCAGTTAAATCTTTTCTAAGAGTTACCTTGGTCATGGTGTCTCTTCACAGCCACAGAACAGTTACTAAAACACTGTATAAAAACTTAAGAATTAGCCAATGAAGAATATCAGAAAGCATGGCCAATAGTAACTCTGAACCTTTCTAGTTAGGGTATGGCTGTGGCCATCTGTAGCACACACTTTTCATCCCTCAGGCTGGAATACAGATACACTCTTAGTACACAACTTTAATCCCAACAACGAAGGTAAGGTTAGTCTGCAGAAGGAAGCACCCATGTTTGAAAGTGATGACTGAGTGGCAGAAAGTGATGAATCAGAGAAAGACTTGACAGAATAGGATATGCCCAACTCTCACGAGAAGAGACAAGAAAGGGAAGCTACCTAAGGCAGAGACAGTTCAGGAGGAAGAAAGTACAGTACAGGAATACAGTAGAGTCGGAGTGCAGGACAGCAGAGCTGAGAGGGAGAGTAGAGCAGCACAGAGAGGGAGACTGAGACAGAGAGTTTTGCCAGAACAATTTGTACAGAGAGAACAAGCTAGACACAGGTGAAGGCAGAATGAGCCAGAGAACGAGAAGAAGCCAGAAGATTAGAAAAGATTGTGAGAGTTAGTTTGAGGCCAAACAGAGAAATTCAGGAGAAGCTGAGAGAAATCAGATTGAATCAAGTCAGCTTGGAGAGGAGTTCTGAGTCAGAACAGCTGAGTTAAATCAGCCAGCCAGAGCTCAAAGAGAATTAGGAAGAGATGAACATACTCAGAAGTAAGTCTCAGAGGCTGAAAACATTCTAGGCTTAGATTAGATTGTACGGAAGCAAGAAGCTTCCAGAATTAGGCCTATGTTAGCAGTAAGCCTCTGAGACTAAAGCTACTTTTACAATATCTACATCAACACCTAACACAAATGTCTGCTTCACAGCATGGGGGTGAGAACAGGATAAGACGTATGAGTCTGGAAGCATGGTAAGGCTGTCTACCGGAAGTTACATCAGTAGAGCTAAGAAAGTGAAATTTCTGAAGGAAATTTCTACCTGGAATGGAATGACACTACGTATTTCAAATATAATCTAGGACAAGCCCCATGCTCAGGAGTAGTTGCCCAACACAAAAAAGCCTCTGTGATTGGGGGTGGGAAGGTGTTTGTTTGTTTTGATAGAAAGAGACCATAAAATTGGGTGGGTTGGGAGGGGAGGGGAGGGGAAAGAATATGATAAAAACATACTGTGTGAAAAAGTTTAAAAAAAGAGCTGGTTGAGGTATGTGTTTCACATCGATTCGTTTTGATGTGATTGGGAAAACTGACTAATCTTGGAAGAGGCAGTTTCCTCAGCAAGGATCTAAGATGCCAAAGCATCATACAGAAAAAAAAAAAAAAATCTGCCTTGAGCTGAGAGTATCAGCTAAGACCACTAATCCTACCACTTGAGAGGTCAAGCAGGGAGGAAAGTGCCTATATTTGAGACTGCTCTAGGCTGCACAGTAATTTCTAGGCCAGCCTGTACTAAAGAATGAAACATTATCTCAAAAACAAAAAACAAAACAAAGGGGAAATAAAAACTTGCTTTGATAGACAATAGAATGTTGAAAACGTCTGTTCAGAAAAATACAACCAAAGGCAGGTGAAAACTGCTCCTTGCAACAGCCATGACAGAAAGTACACAGCTCGGGTTTATTTCGGGATCTCCATGCCACCTTGAGGCTTCTTGGTCTGTCACCATTCTTGTCTTTCAATGATAAGCTAAGCTTTCTCTCATCTGGCTCACCTCCTCAGTATGCCTACATTACAGCTATCCTCTGTCACAGATGTCACAGCAGTACGTAGATTCTTCATTTCTTTTTCTTTAAAAAATGATTTATTTATTTATTTTATGCATGTGAGTACAATTATAGCTGTCTTCAGACATACCAGAAGAGGTTATTAGATCCCATTAGATGGTTGTGAGCCACCGAAATACAAAAAATAAAATAAAAATAAAAATAAATAAAATAAAATAAATAAAAATATAAATTGCTGGGAATTGAACTCAGGACCTCTGGAAGAGCAGTCAGTGCTCTTAACCACTGAGTCATCTCTCCAGCCTCAGATTCTAAATTTCTAACCCTAAAAAATTACACAGCAGCTCTGCCAGACTGGAACATAGACTCCAGTGCAGCCAGCAATCCTCATTCCTCAGAAAAAAAAATGTTTGGTTTATTTCTTAACTCACTGTCTCCCATCCTCAAACTACAGTGTCATTAGTCCAAAGAAATAAGGAAATCTTTGAGAAGAGCTTTTTTGCTTAAGGCTATAATGGCATCCAGAGAACAACTATACCGTTTTTAACTCTTGCCTGGAAAATCAGTTCTCGTGGCTGTGAAATCGGGCATTCTATTATCTGACATCTATTCCAGTACTCAAACAATTATGGAATATGCTGCTGTATTTTCCAACCAGACTCTGAATATTATTCTAAAGTACCTGAGGACTTTTATCATTTTTGAAAACCAAGAACATGAAAATTTCTCATCTAAGAAACTTATCAATATTCATTCTCCCCAACCAACAGTGCTCCTTGAAATCCCAGGGACAGAACCACAAAAAATGAGCTTGTGATACTTATTTTCAAATTGTGATTCAAATCATTCAGAACTTAATAAAAAAAAAATCTGTTAATTAGAGGCTATCATAACTGTCCTTTAATTGTTAAGAGATAATAAAAACAACTTCAAATGTTAATTTATATACTTTTCCGTGTGTGTGTGACAGAGAGAGAGAGAGAGAGAGAGAGACCAGAATCACACTGAGGCCTGTTTCTTCTAATCCATTTCAGTTGTAACTTTTGTATTTTGCATTTTGACTTGCTTCCCACCTTCCCCACTAAGCTTTTTTTGACAATTTCATACACTTATATAATCTCAGTAGTTTCACCACCCCCACTGACACCCCATTTTCTCCTCTCTCATCTACTCCTTTCCCTGCTGAAACCCTTCTACCCAACAAGCCCCACCTCTACAGCCACACCTTCTTTTGTATGTGACCTAGAGTAATTTGTTTTTTGCCTAAGCATAAGTGACAAGTTATACACTAAAGCAAAAGCAACTTATCGGATGGTTGCATCACTCAAGAAAATGCAACATTCCTCCAACAACCATCACCTGCCAATAGTCCCTCAGTGAAGTGTGGGGGCTTCACAGGCTCCTCCACCATTGCATAATGAAATGTTGAAGGGCCCAGCTTCACGTAGGCTTTATGCAGATAACCAATGCAGTGAGTTCAGAAGCCCAAAATTTATGTCATGTCCAGAGGGTGTCTTTTAAGTAGACATTACCCTGATTCTTACACTCTCTCCAACCCCTTTCACAATGTTCTTTGAGCCTTGGAGGCTCAAAGTGTCTTGTTGAAGGCTGAGCACTTGGTTAACCTCAGTGCACTGGCAGTTCTGGTCTGCATTAGCAGCCGCATACTGCAGTCAGAGAGCTCCTCTGATGAAGAGGAGGTACAGCACAAATTTAAGATGTCAACCTGATATTAGGGCCCTGTTTCCACTTAACTTTTGTATGTACTTTCAGATAGATACATTCTTAGAATTGTATTTCAAAGGCTAAAATGGCCCCAGCCTTTATTCATCTCTCCATCATTACTGTGTATTGGCGGCCATCAGCTAGCAATGTGTGAAAACTCAGAGTCTCACATCAGAATGTCTAGGTGAGAACCCAAGCCTGTCTAATATGACCTTTAAGATAACTGACCTCTCAGGGTCTCAACTTCCTATTAAATGGGAGTTAATAGTATTAAATTACAATATGAAGATTAATTGCCAGTAATGACATAAGTCCTGAGGAGAATGCTTGTCATTTAGTAAGCAGTTCAACAGTGCAAACACTACCACCTCCTATGTGTCAGTAACTTATACTAAGCAGTTCAAAAGACTCCAACTATTACTACCTTCTCACTAGTTTTAAGTTTCTACAGTATCCCAGGTCAACTCTGATTCCTTACTCACAATTCTAACTCTTTAAATGACGCCTGGCTTGTATTCTTTGTCCTCTACTAAATTCATCATATATTCTAAGCCTACACTGACCACTATAAAATGCATTTGGGATCATGAGTCTCATTTCCAACATTAAAAAAAAATGTTCTTCTGTATAACTGAGATGACATCACAGTGTGTTACTAACTAGTCTGTGAAGACTTCAAGGTCCGTCTGCTATTTATCTCCTGATCTTTTACTACCACCCTACTTGGCCACGACTTTGTCTTCTAGGTGGGCTAACTCCAACTATATTTCAGGGATCAACCAGGTAACATTTTCTCTGAGAAGCCTTTCTCAATGGCTCATCCTCAGTTCAAAGAGAAATATCCCTGCACCGTGAACATATTCACTGTACATTATTACAATTAACTAGTTACTTACATCCCTCAAAGCTAAGATTTGATGAGGACATGAGATTATCTTTTTGCCACTTTTCCTACAATAGCATCAGATGGTAAGTATTTAATAGACTATGTGGATGTTTACCTTGATAATGTGCTTTTTCCGCTAACGAGAGAACCTACCTAAGCAACTTCATACCAGTAACTTAACATGCCCTGAGAGTCTCAAATAGACATTAATATGACCGATACAACAGTCAAGGTGCATATGCCTGATTTGGGGTTAGCTAATTAATAAACATACAAATGAAGCATATATTTTATTTGTCAAATATAAAGATTTAAGACAGATAAACTTTGTTTTTTGGGGGTGGTAGGGCAGGGATGGGAGTAGGAGTGAGTCTCCAAATCAGAGATCTCCTTGCCTCCACCTCCTGAGTGCTGGGAGGAAAGGCTGGCACAGCTAAACTCCTCTTTTCCCTCCTTTTTTTTTTTTTTTCATGTGCTGGTCATTCTTTTTCTTTTAAATATGTAAGTACACTGTAGCTGTCTTCAGACACACCAGAAGAGAACATCAGATCTCATTACAGATGGTTGTGAGCTACCATGTGGTTGCTGGGATTTGAACTCATGACCTCTGGAAGAACAGTCAGTGCTCCTAACCGCTAAGCCATCTCTGCAGCCCCTTCTTAACATTACCTGTGTGTGTGTGTGCATATGTACATATGTGTGAAAATCAGAGAACGACTTATGAGAATCGGGTCTCTTCTTTTACCATGTGGGTTCTGAAATTGAACTCATGTTATCAGGCTTGGGAGAGACAGCATGCAACACTCCAACTCACAAGACTAAGCTTAGTAATTTTTATTAAGAAGATTCAATTTTAGCTGGGTATGGTGGCGCACACCTACAGTCCCAGCACTTGGGAGGCAGAGGCAGGTGGATCTCTATGAGTGAGTTTCAAGGCTACTCAGAGAAACTTTATCTTCAAAAAAAAAAAAAAAAGGAAAATTCAATTTTTCAATTGAAAAATTGTGGCATATAAACTGGGTGTGGTGGCACATCCTTTAATCCCAGCACTCAGGAGACAAAAGCAGGTGGATTCTGTGATGAAAAACAAATTGTTGCCGGGCAGTGGTGGCGCACGCCTTTAGTCCCAGCACTTGGGAGGCAGAGGCAGGTGGATTTCTGAGTTCGAGGCAGCCTGGTCTACAGAGTGAGTGCCAGGACAGCCAAGGCTATACAGAGGAACCCTGTCTCAAAAACCAAAGGAAAAAAAAAAAAAAAGAAAAACAAATTGTTGACTGTATTTATCTTTTCTTTGTCTCCAGAGTCCTAGGATTAAAGGGGTGCAATCACAATGCCTGGCCCACTTAGATTTGAGAAAGCGCTTGCTACAAATAACTCTCCTGTCTCAGTCTTCCAAATACTAAAATTACAGTCTTCTGTCAGTATACCTAACTAAAAATTCTCACATTAATAAACTGGTATTCAAAAATCACTTCTAAAGCTTTTCAACTCCTACAGTGTGCCATGTAATTTCATAAAATTCCATCTTACTTCTGAAGTGACCTGGAGTAAACACAGATGGGGAATAAACACAGAAAGTGGGTATCTGTGAGCTCATCCTGCTCCACATAATGAATTCCAAGACAGCCAAGGCTGTGTAAAGAGACTCTATCTGGAAAAAAAGTCCCAAAGTAAATAAATGAAAATACTTTTAAAATGTTACTGAGTACACCTTCTAGATGAAATACTGTTGTGTAACTTTGGGGGAAGGAGGAAGGCTATGATTTAGTACTTACACCACTGTTTCACACATTTGGACATTCTATCCTAAATTATTACAAACAACCTAGAAGAGAAGCAATCTCTTTCCTTACCTGGCTCTGATTAATAGCTGCATGGTTGCCATGGAATGGAGACTGCCTTTCTTTATCTCGATGGTGACGGCTGCTGTGTTTGCTTCTCTGTAGTTGCTGGCGTAATTTTGCAATCTGAAAGGAAGAATGGACAGAAACAAGTGTTTTTCACACTAAACAAAAACATATTCTTGCTTAATAAGAACCAATAAATTCACCCTTAATACTTTAAAATTTTAAACCATACTATAAAATCGAATTGATCAGTATTTTTATACGTATATGTATAGATTTAAAGAAAAACAAAAGTACATTTAACATTGTTGTTAGTCTTGAGATCTCTCAAGTATTAAACAGTTTTCAACATTTAAATTATGCTTTTAGAAATAACTTATTCTCTTATTGCCTTTACAAATGTAAAAAAAATTAAAATGTTATTTACAAATCAAGCCAAGTGTGTACATCTGAATGAGAAATGCCTTCCATAGGCTCGTGTATTTGAGCACTTGGTCCTAAGTTGGTGGTACTGTTTTGGGGAAGTTATCGAACCTCTTAGAGGTAAGCCTTCCTGGAGGAGGTGTATCACTGGGGACAGGCATTGAGCATGGCTTGGCACAGGTCTGCCAAGGGTACTTCCTACCTCTCACCACAATTTTATCCTATCAGATTCCTCTGAAAATCCCTCAACTCCAGGAAAGCCCTCTAGCCTTACAGATCTTTGGGCTATATAAGCCCTACTTTTTACTATGTTCAATGCTTTATTTTCAAAAATATTTCAAGCCCCATTTTAGAGATAACCCCACCAGACAGAAAATAAAACTTGCTTAATTTGACCAAATAATTTGGGTGATGGTCTTTACTGTCATTCAGTGGGATTACCAGGAGGTAGAAGAAAGAGAGATGGATCCCTAAGGCTCACTGGTCAGTAGCACAACTAAAACAGTGGTAAGTTCAGTCAAAGACTTCTTATTTCAAAAATGTGAAAGTAGTCGACACCTGACATTACCCTCTGGTTTTCACATGTTCGTGAAGGCATGTATCCTCACAAAGACATGCATGCACACATACATACCCTTCCTGCACCAGGAAATGACATTTGCAGCCCACAACTTTAAGGAACTATCAAATTGGAAAAGCCAAACTTCTGACTTCACAGAACATCCTGCTGACCTCTTTAAGCTGCTCTGTGCTGCCCCAGGATGATGAGCGCTTATGAGACCCTCTCTTCTTCTCATATTCTTCAGCCCATGCACTCTCGGTCTATCATAGAGGGGAAAAAGTTATTTTAACAAAAAGTATTTAGTAAGAGCATACCAGACTTTTTCTATTAAATAATATATACTATAAAAAATTAGAGCTGGTGGAACTATTTTAAATTTTTAAAGATTTTATTATTTTATGAGTTGTGAGTATTTTGCCTGCATGTCTGTATATGCATCTTGTGTGTGTCTACGGATTGCTGTGAGCCACCATGTGGGTGCTGGGAAATAAACCCCAGTCCTCTGTGAGAACAGTGCTCTCCAACACTGAACCATTTCTCTAGCATATTTTAACCATCATAAATTACTCGTAAGTATCTTAGCATCAGTTGATTATAACCAGTTTTAACCTTTCTTTCATTTCTTTTACTAATAAGGTTATTCATAAATTCTGAACTGGCCCAGAGGTGGGACATGTGGAGAGGGGGTTGGGCAAACACAGAGCACAGCATCCAGCAATAACTACCTATCTGCTTCCTAGTGTACTGGCTCTCCCAACAGAAAGCTTGATTGCTATTTGCAGTTCCAGTTTCTAAACAAGAAGTGGCAAATTTTCAGCTTTTTGTTAATTTTTTAACTAGATGACAACAACAATGACAAGTCAAGACCAGACATTCAAGTCAAATCCGGAGACTAGCAGAGATGCTTGAATGTGTTTGGTGGTGAGAGTGATCAGTGCTGTCCTGGGACTCTAAACCGCAAACTAAACAGAGTCAGAAACACAGGTACTGCTGCAACAAGCAATTGAAGATGGCTCAAAATATGGATTAAAGAGTCAGCTTTTTCTCTATTCTTCCCCAGAAGATGGCTGTAGTTAAATTCAGTCAACCTAACGGTGGAAAACAAACAAACAAACAAACAAACAAACACCTTCATGTTGGACATTTGCAATTTACCATCACAGGAAATTATAAATAAAATCTAAAACAAAGTTTAGGACATCAAATAACAATAATAAAATTATTTTAAGCCAGGTATGATGGTGTATCGCTTTAGTCAGATACCTCAGGAGGCAGGCACAGGCAGGATATCTGAGTTCGAGGTCAGCCTGGTCTACAGAGAGAATTCCAGGATAGTCAGGGCTACACAGACAAACTGTCTTGGAAAACAAACAAGAAAAGAATAACTTATTTCGGAGACGGGCACACAGTGTGTCGTCCTGGGAACTGGTTTCCAACTGTCTGGTTATGAAGAAAAGCTCTAGTCCAATCCTCTGCAGGATTAGACTTACAAACTCTCTGAAGTTATATACAAATTAATATTGAGGCAACAAATGATAAAAATAGAGCAAACTTGGTACATGCGTTCTTCTACTGACTAGCACTGGGTGGCATGCAGGCATTTTCAAAGTGGCAAAGATTTTGGGACTTGACCACTGAAGAGTACATTCCAATTTACAAGTATCTAGAATATACTGATGAATACTCAGGAGAATCGTTTCATTATAAAAAGGCTCAAAATGTCTTAAAGTTGCTAGAGTTTAAACAAAAGCTTCTACAGATAACAACAGAGGGAGATGCAGATCTCCTACCTGCACTGTGACAGGAAGTGAGGGAACTTCTCTCTATGCAACTTGGGATCTTGCAGCTACTACAGATCACATGAACAAGTGTAGTTCTGGTGTAATGATTTATATGACAGGTAAAGTGGGAGGGGAGGCATTTTCAACACAGACTCCAAGTGGTGGAGGTCATGGAGTATCAACAAACAGAATGGTGCTGGCATGTACCTTCTGGGATAGTGAAAGGAATGCAGACTCAGATTTGCAGCCACTGTTCTGGGAGACATCTTAGATAACATTCAATTAAGGATGCTATAGAACATGGCTTCCATTAAGATTAAAACAAAAAACTAAAGTTGGAGAACCCACAGGAGACTGCTGACAGGGTTGGGCTCACAACTCCCATCAATCACCCAGGTCTCCGGAGATTTACTCCTATTTTGACTATCAGTTCAACAACACTTCAGCGTCATGGGGACACTGGGATCTTCCCATAACACACCCACACCTGCCTCCATCGTCCGGAAAAGACTTTTGGATGTGGTTACTGCAATGGGCTTAAGCATTGCCTATTTACAAAAGCCATGGTCGGTTTCGATGTTCCAGCATCTTCTCAAGTTCTATGAGGTACTTTTAATCTCAGGTACATTGCTAGTTACCTTTTAGTCACCTTGCAGCTGTACAAGGTAGCCCTCCTGAAGTGGCTGGGGCCAGGCTTTATGCTTTCAAACCTGTTTGTCTATTCTGTCCTAACCAATAAAATGGAATTTCTTGGGGTTAAGTCCTCTATGTAGGATGTAGTTTATAATTACAGTTTTTTAATGCAAAAATGTAACTGCCAACAGTATTAGAAGTCTTTACAGCCTTTCATTCTCTATTACCGAGAGTGGAATACTGTGCTGCTGATCCACTGCTTTGCAAATGCTCCTCAAAATCTCCTCAAGCACTTACTATTCAGGTATAACCCGGAGAAAACAGAAACAATAGGCCAGACACAGCTTCACCCTACTGAGATTCACTGTCTAGTAAGTATGAAAAACAATGGATAAATGACTGTATAAATGCTTAATTAATTACAGTGTGGTAATACTATAAAAAGAAACTTCAAACTAGCATGCACTCATGAACTGTTTGTACAATATTGGACTTCAATATTTTTTTCTTGACGAGGTTTCTTTGTGTAGTCCTGGTTTTCCTGGGACTCACTCTATAGACCAGGCTGGCTTCAGAGCTCTGCCTGCCTCTGCCTCCCAAATGCTGAGATTAAAGGCACATGCCACCACCTCCTAGCTGGACTTCAACTCTTTTTTTTAAAGGTTTATTTATTTATTTTATGTATGTGAGTACACTGTCACTGTCCTCATGTACACCAGAAGAAGGCATCAGATCCCATTACAGATGGTTGTGAGCCACCATGAGGTTGCTGGAAATTGAACTCAGGACCTCTGGAAGAGCAGTCGGTGCTCTTAACCCCTGAGCCATCTCTGCAGCCCCCGGACTTCAACTCTATAACTATAAATTTGACTTTCTAACATCCTTTTAATTAGTCAGTTAGATGTAAAGTAAGAAATTCCACTTTCAGACTACCATTTGCTGAGATGTTTACATTTATGAACCCTATAGTAAACGGGCTTAGCAGTGTATGGTGGTGCACTGCTGCCCACCTGTGTTTAACCCCTAGAGTTCATGTAAAGTTGGAAATCGAGAACTGACTTCACAAAGTCGTCCTTTGATTTCTATATGCACTCTAGCATTCTACGGTATAAGCATGCAGATGTGTGAGCACAAACACACACACACACAATCAACAATGTAATATAGTTCTCCCAATAAGGTTTTGGGGCACAAAAATAAACAGTACACAGAATAATCCTATTATTACAATTTTTTGAGTCCAAATTCCAGACATGAAAATATTGTGAGACTAACCTAAGTTCTAAGAAATAAATAGGGGAAGTATGTTCACAATTATATATGTCTATGAGAGTTATTTATGAGAACTTTTAGAAATGCATGCTCCCAGGTCAAACAAGTCCAGATGAATATCTGAAAGGCAGGCCTGGAAACCTGTACTTCTGAAAAGCTTCTGAGAAAATTCTGGTGTGCACTCAATGCTTCAGAAAAGAACAAGTAAGAGAAACCTACCTGTGTGGCCTTGTCCCTCATGCAGGGTGCGGCTTGCCCACGACTGTCTCGGGGCCAGTGTCCAGCAAGGTATGGAGCTGCCAGAGTATCCAGGGAGGAGGTGCGTCGGATAATGCTGGAGGGGCTTGAGGAAGGTGGGTGTGTTTTGTCACCTAGGTATAAAGCAAAAGTGTTAATTTAAAGGTAAGTTTTAAGCTTTATAGAAGTTCTCCAACTTAAATATGCAAAGCCCTGGCCCAACCCAAAACACTGACCATAAAAACAGAAGGAACAAGGTACGGATAGCACAGTTGATTCCAAAGGGCTATATACTATTATTTCATATGTAGTATATTTTAAAATAAACAAATACTGTTAGTTCAGAACCTTTAGGCTTCAGCCTAGTATTTCTCCTTAGCAAGTAGCTATGCATACTCTAAGTCTGACTCTAAGAAACAAATATGAATAAGAACCCTTAGAAAATACAGTTCCTGACTGAGAGAGGTATGGACAAACAACTCCCTAACAGTGAAATTTTTTTCACATGCTTATGTCTATTCTAACTTGATAGCACTTTCTTTCTTTCTCTCTTTCTTTCTTTCTTTACTTATTTCTTCCTTTCTTTTTTATTGGATATTTTATGTATTTACATTTCAAATGTTATCCCCTTTTCTGGTTTCCCCTCTGGAAATCTCCTATCCCATCCACCTTCCCCCTGCTTCTATCAGGATGCTCCCCCTCCCAGCCACCCACTCCCACCTCACTGCCCTGGCATTCCCCTACACTGGGAAATCAGGTCTTCACAGGACCAAGGGCCTCTCCTCCCACTGATGCCCAACAAGGCCATCCTCTGCTACATAGGCAGCTGGAGCCATGGGTCCCTCCATGTGTACTCTTTGGTTGGTAATTAGTCCCTGTGAGCTGGGGGGCGGGGGTCTGGTTAGTTGGTATTGTTGTTCTTCCTATGGGGTTGTAAACCCCTTCAGCTCCTTCAGATCTTTCACTAACTCCTCCATTGGAGACCCTGTGCTCAGTCTAATTGGCTGTGAGCATCACATCACCTCTGTATTTGTCAGGCTCTGGCAGAGCCTCTCAGGAGACAGCTATATCAGGCTCTTGTCAGCAAGCACTTCTTGGCATCCACAATAGTGTCTGGGTTTGGTGTCTGCATATGGGATTGATCCCTGATCCCCAGGTGGGGCAGTCTCTGGGTGGCCTTTCCTGCAGTCTCTGCTCCACACTTTGTCCCCTATTTCCTTTAGACAGGAGCCACTCTAGGTTAAGAATTTGGAGATGAGTAGGTGGTTCCATTCCCTAACCAGGGGCCTTGCCTAACCTCTGGATATGCAAAAATATCATATCCAGAACTCTCAGGTTCTCCCTTCCCTTTGTTGGGCATTTCAGCTAATCTCACCCCCTGGTTGGGTCCTGGGAGTCTCTTGCTTTCCTGGCATCTAGGACTTGCTGGTGGCTACTCCCAGTTCCCAGTGAAATGCTTTAACAGCTAAAAGCACTTGCTGATAAAACCTGATGACCCGAGTCCAATTCCCAGATCACAAAAAGGTGAAGGAAATAACCAACTCTACAAAGTGGTCTTTAGATCTCTCCACATACACAAGCTGTGACCTGCGTGTCCTATATATAGCTATCATACAATATATGTATAGTAATAACAAGTGAAGTTTTTAAAAGGACTTCTGAGATTGGAAATTTAGCAGTAACTAAAGCATAGGCCTAGCATGCATGAGGCCCTAGCTTTGATCTGTTACAACTACAGAAATAAAAACAAAGTCCGGGGGCTGCAGAGATGGCTCAGTAGTTAAGAGCACTGACTGCTCTTCCAGAGATCCTGAGTTCAAATCCCAGCAATCACATGGTGGATCACAACCATCTGTAATGGGATCTGATGCCCTCTTCTGGTGTGTCTGAAGACAGCTACAGTGAATAAATAAATCTTAAAACAAACAAAACAAAAACAACCAAAGCCCAGTGCATTCATTAGACGTTAAAAAAGTTTAAAAGAATTTGTGGGCTAGGAGTGATGGCACATGCTTTTAATCCTATCACCTGGTGGGCTGAGGCAGGAGGATCTGTGAGTTTAAGGCCAGGCTAGTCCACAACACATCAACTTCTAGGCCAGAGAAGGCTATCTAGTAAGCTCCATTCTGAACACACACGCACAAACGCACACACAAAGAAACAAGGGGAAAACTTATGAGAATGAATTAGTGAACTGAGAAATTTAAATTCTTTTGAGTAACAGCAATTATTGAAAAAGGTGGCACAAATAATAAATAAAATAAACAAAGCTTAAGAAACGGAAGAAGGAAACTAATGAGATATTTACTGCAACATATATGCAATGCAGATTCAGAAGGATAAATCAGCAAAAAACAATGTTCAAAATGATAAGGTTGTCTTCCAGAACTGATAAAAGATAGTCTTCAGAATGAAACTGAAGCAGGATCTCGACATAAACTACACACTTCTACAAACAAAATCAACCTTGGAGAAGCACACGAAGAAAAGGATGAATAGTTCTGTCGGTAAGAGCAGAGGCTTAAGACATTGAGGTAACTTCATGGAATTAGAAAACTAACAGTTTATGGTACCCTGGGCCAGCAAGGTAACTCAGTAAGTAAAAGACATTTGCCACCAAGTCTGGCGACAACCTATTCAATCCCCAGAGCCCAGCCATGCGGTGGGAGGGGAGATGACTCCCTAAAGTGGTCTCCACACATCTGCTGTGGTAAATGTACACCCACAAAGGGTAAGACACTGAAAATCAGACAAAGATGACTTAACAATTAAAGACAGTCTCTGACAATGGTTTTTAAAGAAAAATACCACAGAAAGGAGGAAACTGAACCAAACAGTCTAAGAAGCAAAGTAAAGCAAGCAGTAAGCAAGTATGAGCAGGCATTTACTGTAACAACACAACAGTAACTACTAACATAGAGACCTTAAAAACAAAATCAACCCAGAATAGGAGATGACAATGCGAGAATTAAGATCAGGGTGACAGAAATAAAAACAAGCAAAAAGTACAGGTTTCAGCCCAGAGCATGTTTAACTCTTGGCACCAACTCTGAATACAGAGCAAGTATGTGCCAATATTCAGCTTCAAACTTCTACTCCCTGGTAAATTTCCCCTAATGTTTGATGGCCCCAAGAACTCAGCTGCTTTTTATTTCCTAAAATGGCCTTGACCAATGCTGCGACCAAAACTGGGTTACTTCAGAATCACAAGTGCGAGAACTCTCCATAAGCAAATTGAGGGGACTCAGTATGAGAGCCAGACAGAGCAAGGAGAAGAAGGCAGGTCCTAAGAATGACATCACAGGGCACACTTGAGAGACAGGTGTTAATAAAAAACACCTGTAGGTTATAAAGAAACCTACAATAGTATAAATCCCAGAATTCTAGTCGATAACTAAATCACTGTTTACATTTTAATTCTGTTAACAAAACGGACCAAGTCTTCATAAACCAAAATAAACCTCAGTGCCCTTTAGTACCAGACATGTGATTTTTGTTTTTGTTTTTCCTGTAGACAGGGTTTCTGTGTAGCCCTGGCTATCCTAGAACTAGCTCTGTAGACCAGTCTGTCCTCTGCTTCCCAAGCCTGATGGGTTTTTTGTTTGTTTTTTTGTATCTAAGTACTGTGTTTTTAAACAAAATGATGAAAAGATAAAAAAAATTACTATTAGGTTTTGAGATTTTTTTTTCATATTTTACACCTAAATTTAGGGAGGCTACAGGCCATGGGCCAAATCTGGTCCTCACCCTACTAATTTGAATGTATATTTTTAAATGGATAGAAAAAAAATCAACTCATTCTTAAATATAGAAAAATTATATAAAATTCAAATTTTAGTGTCCATAAATGAAGTTTTTTTGTAACAGATATTTACATATTGTGCCTGGCTACTTCTATGCTGTCAAGGCAATGTTAAGTGTATGCAGCCAAGACCTTATGTGGCACTCTCATGGCTTCACAGTGTGGCTCAGTGTTTTGTCACTCACAGTGACAAAGTTACACTCTGTATAACTTATCTGGACAGAACACCATAGCCAAGGATGTCAAAATGCAAAATGTCCCCACAGGCTCCTTATGCTGCCCTGGGAGGTTGTGGGAAAGGCCTAGCTGGAGGAAGCTGGGTCACTGCGGGGCAGGCCTTCAATTTACATTCCTGCCTGTTTCCAGCTCTGTCTACTTCTGATCTGTCCAGATATGAGCAGGCTCCTGCTGCCACATGCCTGCTGCCACCAGCCCACCCTTCAGCCATGATGGACTGCATGCCCTCACACTGTGTGCTATATAAATCCTGCTTTCCTTCTTTCATGCACTTTATAAAACAATGCAAAAAGTAGCCAATATAGGAGATAATAGTAAAATCTCATCCTAGATGAGGCAAGCACTGTAAAACTGATCTGCTGATACAGAACTCTGAGACAAAATAAAGCCAAGTGTTACCCTTAAAGAAAATCCCCCAACCCTGTTATACTAAAATGTCTGAAGAGAAGGCTCAGCACATTAAAAGCACTTGCCATCAAACTTGACAACCAGAGTTTGATTCCTGGACCCCACATGATGGAAAGAGAGAAGTGACTATTGAAAGTTGCCCTCTGACCACCTGAACACCCTGGCAGACAGTGCCCCCAGCCCCCGTGCTCCTGCCACACAAAGTAAAAATTGTAATACGTTTAATTATTACATTTCAAAATTCCATGAATTTGAATTTCTCTTTTTCATTATAAGCACTTGTACTATTAAATAATGTGCTGGCTAGTTTTATGTCAGCTTCACACAAACTAGAGTCACTGAAAAGGAGAGAGCCTCAACTGAGAAAATGCCTTCAGAAGATCCAGCTGTAGGGAATTTTCTTACTTAGTGATTGATATGGAAGTGACTGATGTATCCATTGTATACCATCCCTGGGGTGCTGGTCCTGGGTTCTTTAAGAAAGCAGGCCGAATAAGCCCTGAGGAGCAAGCCCGTAAGCAGCATCCCTCCATGGCCTCTGCATTGGCTCCTGCCTCCAGGTCCCTGCCCTGCTTGAGTTCCTGTCCTGACTTTTTCAATGATTAACAGTGATGTAGAAGATGAAGCCGAGTGGTTCTTCCCTCCCTTACTTGCTTGGTCATGGTGTTTCATCACAATGGTAACCCTGACTAGGACAAGTAATATCTCTGGATTTGGCCTCATTACCTGGTTCAGTACAAGAGTCTGCTATTTACAATGCATGACTTTACTGTGTCATGCTTTCTAAAGAAATATCGGATATAATTTTTCTTTCTTTCCTTTTAATTTGGGGGAGAGGTCAGGTAAGGGTAAGCTTTGTTAATTTACATTTAACTTTGATATGGGATTTATACTTTTTTTTTTTTTTGAGATATGGTAATACCCAAGCAGGTTTCAACTGGCTCACGATATCCTCCTGCTTCAGCTTCTCGACTGCTGAAATCTACAGTGTATTCCATACTTATCTTAAAAATTGTAAATAAAGGCTAGGGAGATAGGTGGCTGTCAGTAAAGCACTTGCCATTCAAATATGAGGACCTAAGTTCATACCTCCTCATAAAAAACTGGTATGGTGGCATGTGCTTGCAATCCCAGTGCTGGGACAGAGACAGGAAGGATCCTATGGTTTGCTGGTCCCAAGTTATCCAAACTAGTTCCAGGTTCAGTGAAGGACACTGTCTTAAAACATAAGTAGAGGACAACTAAGGATAACTCCTTATAAGCACTCAAATGTACACAATGGGTACAAAGAAACATGTATGATTATACAGACAATGTGACTGTTCTAATTCTATATAATGGCCAGTACCTTGCTCTTCTTAATGCCGTCATGTGTGAGAATACTTTTGGACAATTCTGTTTTACACTATTATCATAAAGGTCTTGCATAGTTAGTTCTAAGTTTCAGAGTTTAGTTACAAAGACTCAGCTCCACTAACACAATAGTCCCAGCAGCTGTACTGATCATCACACCGTCCTAGACAGTGGCAACTATCTCACAAAAGCGACGCCTGTTATAAAAGCTAACTATCACAGAGAAACGTGTAAAAAATTTTTTTCTCAATGTACACAGAACTTTCTCTTACAGCATGTTTTGATTCAAGAGAATAAAAATGTCATGTCAGGGCTGGAGAGGTGGCTCAGTGGTTAAGAGCACTTCCAGAGGTCCTGAGTTCAATTTCCACCAACCACATGGTGGCTTATAATCATCTATAATGAACTCTGATGCCTCTTCTGGCATGCAGGTGTACATGCAGATAGAGCACTCATATACATAAAATAAGTAAATAAAAAATTTTAAAAAATCATGTCCATAAATTCAAGAAAATATGTACCCAAATTATTCTAAGAAAAGAAAAGCAACAAATAACATGTTCATGTGTGTTCTAATTAAACAATTACTATATGGGATAGCTGCAAAAAAACTGTTGACATCTAAGGCAGAAAGACCATTCACAAACATGTATGTTTGTGCAGAGTTGAATAGCTAAAGCTGTCTGGTACATTTCTCCAACAAGACCTGCCACTGCTTTCTTTCCCATCAGCACACCAGCCAAACAAACTGTATAAACAGGCCTGATTTCATTTCAAGATTTCCAATTACTCAACAGTTAAAACTTCTACCAAACTTCCCCAAATCATTGGAGTTATTATTTTTATAGTCACACAGAGAACAGAAGAGTTACATATGGTCACAAGTAAAAATTCTAAACATTTTCTTATGGTCAATGAGATGGCTCAATCTGTAGTATGGCTTGTTGTGTAAAAGCGCTTGCTACCAAGCCTGATGACCAAGTCTAATCACATGGCTGAAAGCAAAAACTGACTGCTACTATCTGTCCTCTGACCTCAACATGTACATTTATACACACACAAATAAATATAATTAAAAATAAATTTAATAGGGACTCAGTAATTAAAACCATATACTGGTCTTACAAAGACCTGAATTTAAGTCCTAGAAAACACTTCTAGGCAACCTCTAGGTCTAGCTCCAGAGGGACCTGCTGCCTCTGACCTCCACAGGAACCTGCACTCATGTAAACAAACCCCCAGGCAGACACTCAAACATTCATAATTTAAGATCATAACAATAAAATCTTTAAAAAAAAACTTTTAAAAAACATTTTCTGTTTTGAACCTGCTTTCCCTTAAACCACTCATGTAAACATTTACTAAAGGCCTATGGGGTGCAATGTGGTAAGCCCTAGAAAATATAAAGAATAAGTCACAGCCTGCTGAGAACAGTTTATACATTTTTTCAGTGAAGTCCTGAGAATGGACAGATCTGTTGCCCATAATTAATTATGAAGAGGTTATGGAGGGGTGGGGAATCTTGGAAGAAAAGATGACTCAGTTTCCAGTTTCAGGGAACAAACGCTGCACTGAGATGGACGTCCAGATACAGACGTCCAGAGGAAGGGACTGACAGTCCACAAGATCCTTTACAACCTGACAGACTATCTCCAGCCTCAATCCCTCTTGAACTGTGTCTACAGCAGTCCCTGGTGTATCCCATGCCTCCAAGTCTCTTTCTATGCTATCCCTTTCTTTAGTTGGGCTAATCCATGTACAACCTTGCAATGTCAGTTCAGAAGTCACTCCTCTAGAAAAGCTAAGCCCAAGAGACAAACACCAGGCCAGGAGTACCCACTCCTGAGTGCTGCTGAAACGTCACTCAAGAAAAGGGTCCTATGCTTCTCATCAGAACAACGGAGTAAAGTAGCAATTCTGCTTCATCCCTGTGAGAAGACAACTAACATATAAAAGTGGCTCATAAAAAGAACAATAAGGGGAAATTAACATTTCTGGTTACAAGGAAAAAACCATTTATCCCAAATGTGGTGGGAGCTTGTTATATGTCTTCTGTCAGTAGCAGGGTTTGCAACAAACTTAGACATTTTTCTATTCAAATAAATCCAAACAATGGTTCAAGCATGCTTAACTTGTTTTTGAAAAAACAAAGTCTATGAAAAGACTACATGCGGCAGGGTGTGGCACTGAAATTTTTAATCAGTGCCTTGGGTTTTCAAATTCAGAGCTCCCAACCATCAGCTCAGACAAACTGGTTCCTTGTACCTTCAGTGGTGCCAGCAATGGCATTAGCACAGCATCTAAAATCACAGCCTCTAGATACTCCTTTATACAAGTTCTATGGCCTTTGCCACAGTGTTAAACCTGCATATTTTTATAACTTGACTAAGGATTGGCTTAAAAGCTATGCTTTCTATTATCCACTAAATCAACAAGCAGAAAGGGTATAGGAGATACACTTATTTAGAAAGGGGGGAAACTTCTCAAGTGTAAAAACAGAAAGATTGTAAGTAAACCTAACAGTGCCCACTCTCCAAATTTCTAACAGGCCATCTTCTAGTGATAAGCACTTATTAATAAGTACCTCTTTACAGGTTTAAATTTAAATTTTATTCATTCCATATGTATAGGTGTTTTGCCTTCATGTATGAGTGTGCACCATGAGGGCCTGACCTAGCAATTTTTCTTAATTCTATTGGGGCTGCTGGGAAGTGGTGGCACATACCTTTAATCCCAGCACTGGGGAGGCAGAGACAGAAAATATCTCTGAGTTTGAAGACAGCCTAATCTAGAGAAAGTTTTAAGATAGCCAGGGTTACACAAAAACCCCTGGAGGTTAGGTGGAAATTTAGTTATCAATTAAATAGGGTTTTGTAACTTTAAGAAAGATGTGACAAGTCAGCCTGGAAAAAAAAAAAAAAGAAAGAAAAGTTTTATTTTCACTCACAGTTTTTGGAGATTTCAGTTTATGAATGATTATCTAGTGTTCTGTGCCTATGGTAGCAGAGATATCTTGGTGGGAATGAATGGCGGTGGAGGCCCAATCGCTGACTAAGAAGTAAAAGGTCAGAAGAAGGTCTCACAGTCCCCTTCATGAGCAAACCACAAATAATTCAAAACCCTCTATCAGCCCCACCTCTCCAAACTGTAGCCCTACTGAAGGGATGATGGCTCAGTAGCTAAGAACACTGTCTGTTCTTCCAAAAGACCTGTGTTCAATCCCCTGCACCCACAAGGTGGCTCACAAACACCTGTACCTCCAGTTCCAGGGAATCCAATGATCTCTTCTGACCTCTACAGTGGTGCACACACACAACCTGCAGGTGAAACGTCCACACACATAAAGATAATTTAAAGAATTGAATCTGTAATGTAGGCCATGTAGGGGAGACTACAGCAGAAATGGTATGTATCTTCCTCCTTGGAAACATTACTTATCCTAAAGTTTTTCCTTTCTTCCCCTTGACAGGGCCTCCTATAGCCCAGGCTGGCTTCAAGCTCGCTATGTGTCTTAGTTAGAGTTTTGCTGCTATGAACAGACACCATGACCAAGGCAACTCTTATAAGGACAACATTTAATTGAGACTGGTTTACAGGTTCAGAGGTTCAGTCTATTATCATCAAGAAAAGAAGCATGGCAGCATCCAGGTGGACATGGTGCAGGCAGAGCTGAGGGTTCTACATCTTCATCTGAAGGCTGCTAGTGCAAGACTCATTTCCAGGCAGCTAGGATGAGGGTCTTAAAGCCCACGTCCACAGCGACACACCTACTCCAACAAGGCCACAGCTCCTAACAGTGCCACTCCCTGGCCCAAGCATAAACAAACCATCACACTATGTAACAGTGGCTAGCCTTAAACTTCTGACCTTCAGGCATCCACTTACAAACTGCTAGGGTTACAATCATATATCACCACATCCAGTTAATGATCTGCATTTTAGTTCAAATACTTAGACCAACTAATACATTGTCATATCAATCTACTGCCTTGCTATTTATTTTTTCTTTGTTCCATCTATCTGTTCTTTCTTCCTTTTTCATAACGAGCTAACCATCTACAGACACACTAATTATCTATCTTTGAAGTTTTGCTTGTTCGTGAGCTTTTTAGTATATGCACATTTACCTTATATCACAGTGTATCTTCAAATTAAATTTTGTTACTTTATATACAGTATAAGACTATGTCTTTCCACTACTGCACTCTGTCCTTTGTATTACTGTTGCCATGGATCTTATGCATACAGAATGAAGCCACAGTATGGTATAATTCACAGGTAAAGCAATTATGGCCTAAAGAAATAAAATAATAATAAAAATGCTGTATCGTATTCATCCGCTACTCTTGGTGCCCTTTATTTCTTTGTAAGGTAAGATTCAATATGGCATCATTCTCCTTCCCCACAAGAAAGGAGAATCTTTATTTCCTGTAGGTCAATTTCCCACATGTGAAAAAGTATGTTACCTTTAAAGGATATTTTGGCTGTGTATGGCATTCTATACAAATTTACAGTTTACCTCCTAGCATTTCAAAATATGCCTCATATTCTGTTTTCTGCCTTATGTTGGTTCTGCCAAGAAACCTGGCGTCTCTCTCTCTCTCTCTCTCTCTCTCTCTCTCTCTCTCTCACACACACACACACACACACACACACACACACACACTTCTCTCATATCTGTTCTCTCTCACACATGCACACACAACAAAATGAAACTTGCCCAGTTACATCACTTGTTATTTCTTTGATCCTACCATCTCTTCATTGCAGTTCACACAGTCCTGCATTCAATAAATTACTTTATTAGATTCCAAACACTACACTACAATGTCCTTGAGGTTGTTGGGCTTTATTTTGAAAGTCAGTTACAAAACCTGTAGATCAGCTTGATCTTTTAAAGCTTGTTTTGATCTTATTTTAAGAAAAAATGGGAATAACCTTTTCTCTAGAATTTAACCCTACTATCAAGGCATAGTCTTTCTAGAGACTCTACTAAACGTATGGATAATTAAAACAGCACAATGTCTGGTCAGTGTTTAAACAATACCTAGCTTGGAAAACCACTAAACTTAGAGGTCCCTTGGGTCCTTGTCCAGCCTAATGGGAGTTCCTTGGTACACAAATTCCACATAAACTCCTTTAGTAAACACTAAGAGAGACTCTTGTGAAGACTGTCTTTTTCATGCACCTCCCTCTTCTGTGAAACCTGGTCCAGTTCTTTCCAGTCACCGCAACCTCCCTCAAGCCTACTTCCATCTCATCAATCTAATCAGGTCCATGTCCTGAGGCACCCCGAATGCACTATAGTCTGAATGTGTCTTCTGGAAGACACCCACCGTAATCAGAGTTCACCTTACTAGACTTTACTCCTCTCAGGAACCACAGGTTCTGTTATTATCTGAAAACAGCAGACTCATCACCCCTTAAAAAATCGGTCTGTTCCAAAGCTTTAAGAAACAACACCCAGGATATGGACTGGCATAACCATCTCTGAGGCCACTATCACCTAAAGTATCACTGCCACACTCAGCCCTTCAGAGTTTTCTTCCCCAGCCATCCCTTTAAATCTGTCCCCTCTTTCTATGAGTGTTCCACTTTCCTCTTCAATGCACTGTCTTGTACACCCACAAACAGCTGCTTCCTATCCTTTGTTCAGTTTTCTGTTTACATAAAAGAGACAATTTCACCACCATAGCCAGAAACAAAAGTATCTTCATGTCCAAGTACTCAATTCAAATTCAACTAACTTATGGTTGGTCATCCAGAACTAGAAACAAATCTTTCTCTTCAGGAATTATTTTAGTCATTGCAGTTTTCTAGGAATCAAGAACTATAGAATAAAGAGCAAAACAGATAGCTGACTATAATAAACAATAGGCAATAAGCACACTTACTAGGCACTTTCTAATTGCTTTCCACACATTACCTCGTTTAAATATCACAATAATACCTTGAATTAAGAGATTACATCATGCCTTAGTTTTTGTCAATGTGACACAACCTAAATTCACCACGGAAGATGGAACCTCAGTTCAGAACTGCTTCAATCCAGGCATGGTGGTACACACCATTAATTCCAGCACTTAGGAGTCAGAGGCAGGGGGAATCTCATGAATATAAGGCCAACCTGGTCTACATAGCAAGGACAGATAGGACTATATAAAGTAGTATCCAAAAAACAAAAACCCAAGACAAAAAAGAAAACAAACAAAAAATATGCTACAATCATACTGGCCTGCAGGCATGTTTATACATTGTTGTCTTAATTGATGACTGATGTGGGAGGGTCTAGCATACTGTAGGTGGCAATACCCCTAGGCAGGTGGGCCAGAACTAAAGAAGAAGAATAACTGAGGGACAAGCAGAGAGATGGCTCAACAGGTAAGGTACTTGCTGTGATGCCCGTTGACAGGAGTTAGATCCCTAGCACCCACGTGGTGAAGAAGAGAACAGACTCCCTGAAGCTGTCCTATAACTCTTAGACTGCCCCTCCCCCAACACACAATGTTTAATTAAAATCAGTTTTTAAACAACATATTCTGATCATGCTTTTCCCCTCCCCCATCTCCTCCCAGAACTTCCCCACCTACTCCTCAAAGCCACCATACCCTTTTCAGCCCTCTCTTTAAAACACAAACAAAAACAAACAAACAAACAAAAAAACAAAAAAACTCAAACAAAAAAACAAACAAAGCCAGACGGCGGGCAGCGGTGGTGGTGGTGGTGGTGGTGGTGGTGGTGTACACCTATAATCCCAACACTGGGGGGGAGAGGCAGACAAATCCCTGAGTCTGGGTGCCAGCCTAGTCTACAGAGTAAATTCAGGACAGCCAGGGCTACAGAGAAAAAAAACGTGTAATGAGGGAATGGGGAGGGGGGTTGAGGATTGGTGACAAAAATCAAAACATACAAGCAAAAGACCATCAAGACAAAACAAACAAAAATCCCAAAGCAGTAGAAGACAGAAAGTCTACAAAAAGCCAGGCAGTGGTAGCGCACCCCTTTAATCCCAGCACTTGGGAGGCAGAGGCAGGCGGATTTCTGAGCTAGAGGCAAGCCTGGTCTACAGAGTAAGTTCCAGGACAGACAGGACTACATAGGGAAACCATGTCTTGAAAAACAAAACAAACAAACAAACAAGTCTACAAAAATACCATTGAGTTTATTTTCTGTTGGCTAAGTATTCCCAGGCACAGGGTCTATCCTGAAGTGTGGCTAATATACCCAGTGATACACAACTGTAGAAAACTTTTTTCCTTTGCAAGTAGGTATCAATTGCAGCTAGCTTCTTGGTTCTCACTCCTAGAACTTGGACCTAGTCAGGCTTGAATCTGTACGTGCTGCCAGTCTCTACAATTCAAATGTGCATGGGTCCTGCTGTGTCTGAAGGACACTGTTCCCTGGAAGTCACTCATCATCTCTGGCTCTTACAGTCTTTCCATTTCTTCTTCCCAATAGATCCCTGAGCCCTGGAGGGGAGAGGCTGGATAAAGACATCCCATTTAGGACTGAATGCTCCAAGTTCTCTTATTCTCTCCACACTGTCAAGTTGTGGGTCTCTCTCTGAGTTAGTTCCCATGTTTTGCAAGAAGCAGCTTCTTTGATGATGGCTGAGCAAGCACTGATCTATGGGCATAACAGAGTGTTGTTAGGAGTCAATTTATTGCTGTGTTCCTTCAGCAGAGCGGATAGTATTTGCTTTTCCTCTGGGCCCATGGTCTACCTAGTCTCAGGCTCTTGGTCACCCTAGCACTACCAGTCATGAGTTCTACCTCAAGGAGCGGTCCTTAAACCCAACTAGAGTAGATGGTTAAACCCACAGTGTTTGTACTGCGCTTCTACTACTGCACCAAAACACCTCCCAGGCAGATCAGAGCTGTGGTGACAGAGTCTGAAGCTGAGGTGATGATGACCTTCCTCCTCTGTGGTACATAGACGACCTCAGAGTACCATGAAGGCTACTTCATAGCAGTGAAACCTCTAGTTAGGCACTGGCTTGACTTCTCTGTGTTGAATGAGAAGTGTTGGCTTCAGCAACAGAGTATTACCATCAATTTGTAGAGAGCAGCCAATAGCCTTGGCTATTACCTAAAATGTTTAGGAGTTTCCATGGAGCCCCTTTGGCTGAAAACTCAGCTAGATGTAATCCATTCCTGGTACTGGAGGTTTCACTTGGCCTAAGATGTCATGTTAGGGCATTGTCTCCCCCATTATTTGGTGACTCCACTTTCATATGTATGAAATGTTAAGCTTCTATAGTAGCAGGTTTCCACATAATCCCTCAACTAGTCCTTAGTCTTAGTTGTTCCTCCCATATTCTCATATTCCCTCTCAAACTATCACTTTGCTGAGTTTCTATGATGATTAAACAGAAAAGAAAAAAAAAAAAAAAAAAGATGGTGTATTTTACTCACCAGCAAACCCTGAACGCAAGATGACCCCATGGCACAAGAGTAGCATGAAGGTTATGGGAGTACCAATCACTTTTGAACTGGATTTGAGCCCTGCTCTATGCATAGCATAGGAGAAAATCCCCTTCCCCCATGTCTGTCTGTCTGTCTATCTCTGCTAGAAGACAGGGAGGAGCACTGTGAAAGACTATCTTCTGGACATAGATAGCATGGCCTCTGCACTCATGAACTCGTCCCAGTTTTGGTTACTGAACAAGAGCAGTCAACACTAATTGGGCTCTGTGAGGAAAGAAAGAAAGAAAGAAAGAAAGAAAGAAAGAAAGAAAGAAAGAAAGAAAGAAAGAAAGAGAGGGAGGGAGGGAGAAAGAGAGGAAGAAAGGAAGAGGATTTATGTATGTACAGGGAAAAGGTTACATGCTAGAATAAATAGAAGACATTTCACATATGTATGTGCACATATATGTGTGTATACACAAATAAATAAAGAGAAATAATTACAATGTAGAAAGCACTATACTTCCTTTTAAGATAAATGTAAATAAAGTCATCATCAGATAGAAATCATACTGAACAGATAGTCTGAAGGACAAAGAAAAAGAAGCTAGATATAACAATACTTTTAAGGTTGCTTATGATGAGAAAAAAATGAAGTTAAAGCTTAAAAAATAATCTAGAATGACCAGCCCTTTTAATATTTTGGCTTAGGTTTTTGACCAATGGTCTAGCTATATACAGCCCTGACTAGGCTGGAATTTGTAGACCAGGTTTTGCCCTGAATTTGCTGTAATCCTCCAGCCTTAGCCTCTCAAGTGCTGGGATTGACAGATGTGAGCTACCCAACTAGACCTTTTGTTAAAACTGGTGCTAGCTCCCTAGGTGCTATGTGTCCAGAATAGCCTTGAACTCAGGATCCTCCTCCCTCAGCCACAGAAGAGTGCGTGCACCACCACACCTAGAATGACTAGACCTTAATTCATTGTTGTACTAAGACATTAGCAACATTTTTCTCACTCAATTAAAATGTAAAGCAAATAGAGGAAAAGAAATATGGATTTAGCTCTCCAGCTTTAGCCAGATATAATCAAAGTGCATGCTACTCTAGTTCATACATGCCAAGGTCTCTTTCTATGTTGTTTTGCAAAGAATTAAAAATAAAATTTAAAACACACACACGCAGAGAGAGAGAGAGAGAGAGAGAGAGAGAGAGAGAGAGAGAGAGAGA
>JANHMN010000001.1:141640950-141652243 GCA_030674055.1 Rhabdomys pumilio | reverse complement strand
AGAGAGAGAGAGAGAGAGAGAGAGAGAGAGAGAGAGAGAGAGAGAGAGAGAATTAGTAGATCTATTAGCACAAACAACAACAAAAATACCTGTGTGTTAACACCAATTTTCAAAGAGTGATAGTCAAAATACAAAATATAAAAATGTATGCACTATTTCAGCAAAACTTGTTTTGGTTTTGATATAGAGTTTCTTTATGGAGCCCTGTCTGTCCTGGAACTCAAAAAATCCACCTGCCTCTGCCACCCAAGTGCTGGGTGGCATTAAAGGCAGGCACCACCACGGCCTGGCAATTTCAACAAAACTGAAGTTTTACATTTCAAAAGGCACTTCTAGACTAGAACTGGGCAGCCAATGCATTCAGGACACTGTGTGCGTCACTATCCACAGCCTTAGCTTCAACTCTCTCCTACTTTCTAGGAGACGTTCTGCTTGCCTTCTATATATAGCAAAAGAGGCGAGCAACAATCAATTCTGAACCAAGCTTGCCAAATGACCCTTCGGGGTTGCCTAATTTCAATGGCAAAGGCATTCATTCACTATTATCTACTACAGATATAGAAATAAAGAAAATAGTTTCTGCCATTGGAAAGCTTCTGTTGTAACAAAAAAAGTAAAACACACAAAACCAACAAATATGCCAGGTGCTAACACACAACAAAGCAGCACAGGGAAGGGAGACGCACTCTTCATGGGGCTGTCACTTTACACACACGAGACAAAGCAAAGGTCCTGAGGGAGAGCATGCCTGAACTATTAAACACCACTGAACACACCGATTCCTGCAACCATCACAATCAACAAGTTGTAGTTTCCCAGGCTGCAGAGATGGCTCGGTGGTTAACAGCACTGGCTGCTTTTCCAAAAGTTTTCACTTTTTTCTTAGAAAACTAATACGTATTTATCATACGCACTATTTTACAGAATATCCATACACTGTGGAATGCATACAGGTAACTAATTAACATACTCATCTTTTAAAAAAATGATTTATCTTAATATAGCATCTGACCGTGCCCAACTTTGCCAGGGACTACCCTTCCTACCTCACCCACTGGTAGGCCTACAAACAGGTAGTAGAATACATCGGTGAAAATGTAGGCTCTGCTGCCAGACTGGATTAAAATCCCTGAGCTGGCTAGGCAGGGCAGGGCATGCCAAGAAGAACGAACTCAAAGCTAATGTAGGTTACATAATAGACCTGTCTTGAAAATAATAACCAAAAAAGAATTAAAGAGGAGGGAAGAAAAAGAAAAAATAAAACAAAAGAAAGAAATCCCCTGAGCTGTTTAATACTGAATGCAAGTTCTTGGCTTTGAATTTGTGGTTTCTATCTGCATTTGCAGTTTCCTCTTCTATAAAATGAGGTGTTACAACAGTGGTCCTTTCTTCTGGATTTTTAGGATCCTTTTTACATTTTGTTTGAGACAAAAGGTCTCATTACTTTGTAGCCCAGGCTAGCTTGGAACTAACTAGGTAGACCAGTATGGCCTACCACATACAGATTCCAGGCCACCTGAACCACCACATACAGTGGTTGGAGAGACTGCTCAGAGGTATTTGCTGCACACAACTGACAATCTGTGTGATCCTTGCAATCCATAGGAGAGGAGAGAACAAATTCTAAAGTTGTGTTTTGATCTCCACAAGTACACCATGGCATGCCCCGCCCCCTTCATGCCCACAGATAAGATATGACTTAGCAGTTAAGGGACATGTTGCTCTTTCAGAGGACTTGAGCTCAGTTCCCAGCACCCAAATCAGGCAGTTTACCACCACCTGGAAGTCCAGCTCCAGGGGGTTCCAATAGCCTCTGAGGGCACCTACAAAAACATGCATATGCATACAAACAAATAAGCAATAAAAATCTTTTAAAAATAAATGAAAATTAGAATTGTCTCTCTCTCTGCCATAACACACAAAAAGTAATTTCAAATACTAAGCTACATATATATCCCTCTCATCTCCTGCTACCTCTTTCTTATACATTTAATATGTATTCAATTGTGATACTTACATAGAGAATAGAATTTGAGCAAAAACGAAAGTTTGTTCTATTAAGTTTGTATCTCAAAAAGTAAAATAGGAACTAGGGAGATAGCCTGGTGGTTAAAGTGCTTATTGTGCAAGCAAGAGAATGAGTTGGCACCCGAGAAAGTCATATAAATGTCAAGTGAGCATGGCCACCCACCTGTAATTCCAACCTCAGAAGGTGAAGACAGAATTCTTAGAGCAAGCTGGCTAGCCATAGCCATATGGAGAGCTCTGGCTTTCACAGACAAACCTTGTATCACAGAGTAAGGTACAAGCGTGATCAAGAATAATTCCCAACAGCACTCAAACAATAATAGAAAGTGGGTAGTTAAATACAATTCATCCCAAAGAAGTCACTCTACATTAAAAAAAAAAAACAAACAAACTCCCAACTTAACTCAAATGTGTTTAACTTGGGATGAAAAGACAGCTCATGGAAAATGTTCCTTCCTTACAGGCATGAGAACCTAAGTTTGACCCCAGGTATCCATGTAAAAATGCTCAATACAGTGGCACAGCTTGCAATCCAACCACTGCGGAGGCAAGGAAGAGACAGGATCATTAACAGTGAGCTGCAGGCCAAGCTGGATGGCATTTCTGAGAACAAACAAGAAATGTCCTTTGTCTTCCACATGTGCACAGCAATACATGTGCATCAACACAAACATGTACAAACACATGCATGAAAGTGTGTAATTTTATACTCAGCATATCATATCTTACTGGTTTTTTTTTTTTTTAAAGTTCAGTAGGTATAGTTAGTAACTTTAATCTCAGCACCCAGGAAGCAAAGGAAATAGGATCTCTGAATTAAGACCAGCCTTGTCTACAGAGTGAGTTCCAGGATACCCAGGGACAGAGAAACCCTGTCTCAAAAATTACTTACTTACTTAATTAATTAATTAAAGTTCATAAAATGCCTTTAATGTGAATGCTCTAAATCTGCAATGTCCCCAAAAGGTACATTTGTGACTAAATGTGTACACACAGAGAGAAATAAATGTTATTTTAAAACTTAAAGAGCTAACAAGATGGTTCAGTAGGTAAAGGTGTCTGCTACAACGCTTGATGACCTGTGTGTGTTCCTCAGGACCCACGTGGTGGAAAGGGGAGAAGCGACTCCTTCGAGCTGTCCTCTAACTTTCACACATGCCAAGGCAAGCATGAACTCTCATGAACAAGCACATGCGTGTGCACACATACAAACACATTTAACAATTTAAAATCCTCTAAAATTTAAAAATGATTTGAAACATACATCAGGTTATATATGTGTGCTATGATGTAATAGATGGGTTCCAAACAACAACCAAATCTAATTAGTCTTAAAAAGTACAGACGGCCCTGGATGCTTAAGTGCCGTCAGACCTGAGACCTCAAGAACTGACATGAATGAGCTGGCTGGGTGCGGGGAGGGGAATCTACCAAAGAGCTTACAGAGGGCTAGAGGCAGTAAAGAGCACCAAAGAAATAAAAACATAAGCAATGCAGTCATGCATGGCAAGGAAAATGCACTTTCCTTTATTTCACTATTAACAAAACCCTATGTACTTTTAAATTTAAGTATCATTTCAAAGAAATTTTTGCCAACTCTCTAAACAGGCATCTCTTCTGTGTACACACTCAAGCACTTCTACAACTTACGGAACTCATCCTGGCTTTTTAAATCCTTGAAGAAAAGGATCTCTTTTATCTCTTTAGCATATTATTTTGTGTTATTTTACCATTTTATGTGATCATGTCACAGAAAGGAAGAGTATAGAGTTCCCACCTTCTGTATAAAATGCTAACTATACAGTCACTTACATCTGAGCCCTCTGGTACAGACACCTTTTCCTTTATTTCATCAGTGACCAGGTATAGTGGTCCATGCCTGTACTTCCAGCACTTGGGAAACAGAGGCAAGAGAATCAGGAGTTCAACCTCAGCCTTAGCTGCACAGCAAGATAGAGGCAGCAATAGTCACATGCACTTACTTATGTAACATCTATGGTTGTTTTCTTGCCACAAACAGCAGAGGTAGTTATAAAGACTATATAAATGAATTACAATTTAAAAATATTTACTATCACATACTTTTCAGCAAGATTTGCTTTTTGACTTTTTAACAGTTTTCCTATTACTTTCGTAATCTGCCATGTTGCATGGTGGCAAGGGAAATAAAATTTTTAGAGCAGAAATTTATACTTAATATAATTTTCTATTTACATTTAAATGCCTTATTATTTTCATTGTAGACTCTTCATAGAAACCACAACTACACATCTTCACGGTTTTTACAAATATGAATGTTTATTTTAAGCAGAACAAAATTTCCCTTAAATATAAGATTTGACCTTGTGGTCATATGGTGGTTTGAATACGCTAGGTCCATAAGGAGTGGCACTATTAGGAAGTATGGCCTTGCTGGAGGAAGTGTGCCATCGTGGGCATGGGCTTTGGAGGTTTCCTCCTATGCTCTACCATTGTAAAAGAGAGCTTCTTCCTAGCTGCCTAAGGGTGCCAGTCTCTCTTGGTTGCCTTCAAATCAAGATATAGAACTCTCAGCTCCTTCTCCAGCACCATGTCTGCCTGCATGCTGCCATACTTCCCAGTATGATGATAATGGACTAAACCTCTGAAACTGTAAGCCAGCCCCAATGAAATGTTTTCCTTTATAAGAGTTTGCCTTGGTCACAGTGTCTCTTCACAGCAATGGAAACCCTAACTAAGACAAGTCACATAAAAGTTGCACAAAAGAACATATCCCATGCTCAGCTCAGGGAATGGTGCCACCCATAATGGACTAGGCCTTCCTAGGCCAATTAACAACCAAAGCCACAAACATGCTGACAGTTCAATACAATCTAGGCAATCCTTCAATTCAGACTCTGTTCTCAGATGACTCTAGGCTGTGTGTGTCAAGTTGATAGTAAAACAACTGCCTTTTACTATTTGCAATTCATCTACGAATAAAATTGTACACTCTTAACTAAAGAAGAAAAAATGTCTTTTTATCTTTTTGTTTAGTCTGAGGCAGACTCATGTTGCACAAGCTAGCCTTGACTGAACCTAGCTATATTGCCTACACTGACCTCAAACACCTGATCGTCCCTGCCTTAACCTTCTGTGCTGGGGTTAAGCATGTATTACAATGCCCAGCAAAAAATGTGATTTTTATAGGGCTGAGGAGAGAGTTCAATTGGCAAAATGCTTGCCCTGCAACAAGGATCTACCATGTAAAACTGCTGGATATGGGTGGCACTTTTAATTCTAGCACCAGGAAAGGAGAGAAGCATAGATCCCAGAGGATAAACTGGTCAGCCACCAAACCTACCAGGTAAATTCCAGGACAAAGAGCAATTTGTCTCACCCCAATCCAAAAAAAAAAAAAAAAAAGGTGATAGTAGATACCTGAGGTTGTCCTCTAGTTTCCACACATACCCACACCCTACCCATGCACCCATTCACACGTGTACAAATCACTATCCAAACTTACAGTATCCCCTTCTTCTCTTCAGGTGACATAGTCTAAGAGCACCCCTCCCATAGATGTTGGAAATTACAGGGTACTTGCTTAGCCCTAGATAAGCTGTGTTTTATTTTAATTTTATTTCTGTTGTAGGTTAGGCAGAGGAAATTTCAAGACAGAACAGAATTCAGGCTGTGTCATGGTTATTGCTCTCTACTCTCAAGTCTATAGGAACAAGAACAATAAATATGGCAGAGACAGTTTTTAAAATACCAGAGTTTTGTTGAGGAAAGAGTTTAAGCAAGCTTAAAGTTGCAGCTGGGGAGCACACTGAGATAGAAGCTGTAGGAGCTAAGAAACTCTCCGCTCTATGCTAGAACAAAAGGAAAAATGTCAAAGGGAGAAAACTTCTTCACCAAATCCTCTTTGAAGCTTTAAAATATAAGGAATCAAATTTCAAAGTGTAAGCCCTGTAGTAGAGCTAGTATCTTTGCCTGTCCCATGCATACACTTCCCGAAGCTCTTCCCATTGTCCGGGACACAAGCTCTCGCCCCTCAACTGAGTGAGTACATGATCAGACTTAGTTACTAATAACACTTCATCCTTCCAGGTATACAATTTGATTCAGGGCTCACAATCTACCACAGTTCTTCCCTAGAAGTGTTCTGGCTAGAACTGACCAAAAAGGACCCCCGTGTGCCTGGTGGACCTCACAGATGGAAACACTAGCCTACAACTGTCTGCAACCATCTCTCAGGGAAGAGTTCCTGAATTAAAAAATTGAGAAAAGCCAGGCAGTAGTGGTGCACACCTTTAATCCCAGCACTTGAGAGGCAGAGGCAGGCGGATTTCTGAGTTCAACACCAGCCTGGTCTACAGAAACACTGTCTCAAAAAAACAAAAACTTGAGAAAAGAGGGTTTTTCTTACTTGAGTATAATTTGTTTCCCCAACAACAAAAGTGGGTCTAACAGCACTGTTTGTTTAACAGGCACCTAATAAATACTCAGATTTAGAGAATAGTTCAGAATGAAGCCAACAGAAACACACATGAATGAATCATTCAGTAAAAGTGTCCTGGAAAGCATTTTATCCTTGTCATCAGATCTATCCATTCTTAGATACTCAGAGACCCTTCAATCCTACTATCACTCTACTGAGTTTAAAGGCTGGACTGGCATTTACAACCACAGATCTGGAAAACCACCACATTAGCCAATGACCAACGACAAAAAGAGTCAAACAAGTCATGTGGCAATTTGCTTTACTACTACTCTGGCTTTGGCCCAATAAAGCACTCATAGTTGAAGATTTTATAAGGAGAAAATTCACGCAAAGCACTTTGTGATCCCTCGTGGAGGCACAAAGATCCTAAGGTTGAGGACAGCCTGCACTACAGAGCTAGACACCACCACACACCCTGCCCTGTCCAGAACAAGTAAAAAAGCAATGTTCATCTAGGTTTTTGTTCTTTCTGAAGGACGGTTTAAGGAAATACTTTCACAATGACATGCCTAAAAATTCCATCTAAAACAATATAAAGAACATTTTTCTTAGTTATGTTCCATCTTTGCCAAAATACCTCCAAAAATAATTTTTTATAATTCAAGTTTGATTCAGTTAACAGAATAGCTTCCAGAAAAAACAAACTAAAGAATTTAAGAGGAAAATGTCTTCTGCTTTAACCCCACAAACACATGTATTAGCAGCAGACCTTGTCCTTTTGCTTATTTTCAACTTTAGTATGTAATGTATTTCCTGAGAATAAAACAGAACAATTTAGACTTATACACATGTGGCACTACAAGCAAGACACATCCATGTGAATTACACGACTGATACAGAAAAGCATGTACTTTTTTTTTTTTAAGACAAAAGGGCGCCCCCACACCCCTGTACTAGAACCAGCATTGCTTTGTTTTTTGAGACACGATTTTTCTCTGTGGCCTGGCTGTCCTGGAACTCACTCTCTAGACCAGGCTGGCCTTGAACTCATGGAGATCCACCTGCCTCTGCCTCCTGAGTACTGGGATTAAGGGTGTGCTCTACCACACCAGCTACCACTGCTTTATTTCTTTTTTTAAACCTACTTTCCTTCCTTCCTTCCTTCCTTCTTTCCTTCTTTCCTTCCTGTGGATATCCGAGAACTTACTCAGGTTGGCCTTGATCTCAGAAATCTGCCTGGACCTGCCTCCCAGGTGCTGGGATCAAAGGCAGGCAACCAGTGCTTTAATTTTTAAGGCTATTCTAAAATTTCTATCTCAGCATCAGCATTTATTTACCAAACACAGATGCAGACTTAAAAGGCTGGAAAAATAGTTTTATCTAACAGTCTCTATTTTTTCCAACAAAGTCTAGCAATTTTTCCAGATCATTCTGCCCTCTGATTCATCACTGTACTAATCACTGTTCTTCAACCAGAAACAAAATCAAGAAGGAATGCTATGCACTATAATGCCCTATTTTTGTGTTCCTTAAAAGTATTAGCTTAACATAACACCTGTTTTATTTATTTATTTATTTATTTATTTATTTATTTATTTATGTATTTATGTATTTATGTATTTATGTATTTAATGTATATGAGTACACCATTGCTATCTTCAGACACACCAGAAGAGGGCATCAGATCTCATTACAGATGGTTGTGAGCCACCACGTGGTTGCTGGCAATTGAACTCAGGACCTCTGGAAGAACAGTCAGTGCTCTTAAGCACTGAGCCATCTCTGCAGCCCAACACGATACCTATTTATAATAGGAGTATAATGGATGAATTTTATCATATAATATTCTAAGATTGTTTTGAAATGGTCCTCAAAATACGACGTGAATTGAGCTGGCGCGCTGCTACATGCCTTTACTTCCAGCACTTGGTAAGCAAGTGGTAGGCAGATCTCTATGACTTAGTTCAAGGCCAGCCTGGTCTACACAGCAAGACCTAGGGTAGCCAAAGCTATATAAGGCTTAAAAAAAAAATCAAAGTATCTGTTTATACATGTACACTACCTGTGTACACACCCACATACCACAGAGCACATGAGGAGGTCAGAAGACAACTTGAAGGAGTTAGCTCTCTCTTTCCACCTAGAGGTCCTAGAGGTTGAACTCAGATCAACGGACTTATTTAGCAGCAACTACCTTTACTTTACTCAACTCTCCAGTCCTATGAAATACTAAATTCTTACTACTCAGTTCTCTGGTCCCAGGCATTTTCATTTATGAAAAGAGAGCCTAACTTAGAAGTATACATCCAACTATATTATCCTTTTCCTTTTTTTTTTTTCCCACTGATACAAAAAATAAAACTGTCAGAATCTACTGTCCTATATATCACTTTCAAAACAACTTTTTAATGTTATTGTTACTTTTACATATGTATATACATATTTGTCTGTGTGACTATATGCCATGTGTGTGCAGGTTCCCGAAGGGGGCCAGAAGAGGGCATTGACTCCTTTGAAGCTGGAATTGCAAGTGATAGTGAGCCATCGGCTACGGGTGCACTGGGGTCATCTAGGAAGAGCTGGAAGTGATCTTCAACACTGGGCAGCTCTCCAGCCACTCAAAAGTGTTTTGTAAAGTAAATCCTCACGAAGAGAGAGAATTATCATTAACCAACCAATGAACCAACAAGTCAATCTCTCTCACTGTGTGTCTGTCTGTCTCTGTCTCTGTCTGTCTCTGTGTGTGTCTGTCTGTCTCTGTCTCTCTCTCTCTCTCTCTCTCTCTCTCTCTCTCTCCCTCCCTCCCTCCCTCTTTCTCTCTCTCTCTCCCAGCTACTTTTCCAGTACCATGTCTGACTGCTGCCATGCTTCTGCCAAGATGGTAATGGACTAAGGCTCTGAAACTGTAAGCAAGGCCCCACAATTAAATGCTTTCTTTTATATGAGTTGTCTTAATCATGGTGTCTCTTTGCAGCAAGAGAACAGTGACTAAGACGGGTGGAAACCTGATATATTTTAAAATATTTGAAAATTTTTATTTTCAAAGGCTTCAGAATAAATTCATGTTAAGTACCCATAAAATAAAGACAACAAACAAAGCAATTTCTACCTCAAGGAACATAAAAAGTTATCAAAGGAAGAAAATGCAACTATAACACATCACAAGATTCTGATACAAACAGTGCCTGCATAGTCAGAATTAAACATCAATACTAACAACTGGTAAGCCTGCATTTTCTGTAGGATTAAGTCATTAGGATACATAAAACTAAGGGAAAGATCTTCTAAAGGCATCAATAAATAAGCACCCAAAGAAAACCCCCAAAAGAAAAAATGGGAAGTAGATTTGACCAAAATACATGATTTGCATGTTACGAACACTAAACATTAAAAAAACTCCTAAGGGTTGAGAATTACCGTTTCTAGGAGCTGCAGAGTGAGAACAAATAGAAGTGTTATTATCTGATTACAAGTATAGTGCTATTTGTAATTTCAATTACTTCCAGATACTCTCATTCAAAAGATTAATTTTTAAATGTGAAATTAAGACAAGCATGCTACAGTGGTGGTGGTGCACACTTTAATCCCGGCACTCAGGAAGCAGAAGCAGGTGAATCTCGAGGCCAGCCTGGTCTACAGAGTGAGTACCAGGACAGCCCAGGCTACACAGAGAAACCCTGTCTCAAAAAAACAAAAAAGACAAGCATGCTATTTTTTCTCCAAGTATTTTAAAGACAGAACGCTGCTGCCTTTTTCAGCTTCCTTCCCTTCTATTGCTTTATCTGTCATCGTGAACCACACCCATACCCATTTCCCCTCCTCAGTAAATAAGATTTGTTAATGGTTTCTGAGACTTCCAGACTCTATGTACTATGTCCAATTTCTATGGCCTGCACTATTTCCTGTGAATACATTTAGTAAACCAAAAACCATGCTGAATTTTTTTCATCCTATAATAAATGAACCCTAGCACAATGCTTTGTTCAGCTTGCTTCCTTTCACTGACATCAGAACAATTTATAATGGTTAGTGTTCACTGTTAACCTGACAGAATCTAAAATCACCTAAGAGACAAGCCACTGAACATACCTATGAAGCAGTGTCTAGACTGGGTTAACTGGGATGGGAAAACACCCTAACTGTGAGCCACACCATTCCAAGGGTTGGAGTCTTGGACTGAATAAAAATAAAAAGCAAATGATACCAGCTCCCATCTGTTTCTCTTTCTTTAAAGCAGGCCCAATGTGACCATCCACCTCACATTCCTGCCTCCATCATTTCTCCACAGTAAAGGACTGTGTGTCCTCAAACTGTGAGACAAAACAAATCTACCCATAAGTTGGTTTTGTCAGGTATCTTGTCTCAGCAGCAAGTGACTAATACAGGAAAAATGACACAAAGACAGGGGTGGCCCATGATAAACCTGACTCTGGTCCCCTTCCTAGTGAAGTCTTTCTCCAAGTCAGCCTCGAAGACAGACAAAAGGCAATGCAATGTGGGTCAAGCACAACTCACAGCACTGTGCACATCATACTGGCTTTGCAGACATTAAAAATTTAAGAGTATAGGGATAATGGAATCTTGCATTAAAGTTCTAGAGAATCACTGAGGCCAGACAATGTGCAGCAAGGTTGAAGACCCCTCAAGGAGGTTAGGTTGTGACAGTAAACCTTTGTTATAATGGTCTTGAGACCTCAGGATGTGAAAATACGGAGACCACGGGACATCCATCTAGAAAAGCAGCTTGGGTGCAGTAGAATCAGCCCAAGAGAGGTTCTGTATGCTACAAATGGCAGAGCTAAAAGTGGCTCAGAGAGCCAGGCGGGTGGTGGCACACGCCTTTAATCCCAGCACTTGGGAGGC
>JANHMN010000001.1:141617873-141640850 GCA_030674055.1 Rhabdomys pumilio | reverse complement strand
AAAAAAAAAAAAAAAATGGCTCAGAGACCTGACAGGGTAGCTGGAGAGCTTTGTTTGCCCTGCTTCTGTGTTTTGTGATTTTTGTGTTTGGTCTTGCTTTGGTTCAATTTTTCCTTGCTACATCATTATTCCTCTACTTTGGAACAGGAGTGATTACCATCTATCATTATACTTAAGTATATAAAACTTATTTTTTTTTATGTTATAGGGGCTCAGTTAAGAGACTCCTGAGTGTCTGAAGAGGCTCTGCACTTAATACTTTTGAGCAGTTCTGGACAGTCTTTTTGGAAAAAGAATATGGATACTCTGGAAGTCAGACTGAATGCATTTTACATTATGAGATGGCCATGAACCAATGGGAACAAAAGGTGGGAAGATTATGGCTTAAAATTGGTATTTGGACAGTAAGCTGAGGGTGAACCTGTGACAGTACTGCCAACCTGGCTCAGAATTACCCAGGAAATAAACCTCTGGGCAGATCTATGAGGGAGTTTCTAGACCCAGTTAACTGAGGCAGAGTGACCCTCTCTAATAAAAGGGCAGCATCACTCTACATGTTGGGATCCTAAACTAAATAAAAGGGAGAAAAGGGGTTACCTATCAGTCACTGTCTGTGTCTCTGTGTTTCCTTCTTTCTATCTTTGTATTTCCTGATATACACTCAATGTGACCAGCTTCCTCATACTCCTGAGACTAAAACATTTCCCTACCACAATGGATCATACCCTAAAGCTGTGAACCAAAAAAGAGGGCACAAACCACCAGAAAAAGAAAACAAAACAAACAAACAAACAAACAAAAAACCCTTCCTTTCTTAAGATGTTGTGGCATTTTGATACAAGAAAAATAACAATATTCTATTCCCTTACTCACTACCTTCATCTGCTTTGTGGCCCAACACTGACAGTCAAACTACTCTCAGCCATCATCAACTGACCTATATGCTTATTCTGCCAACTCAGGCTAATTGTTCTCTTCACAGCATCTAAAACATCTTTAACACCACCTCCCTTACACACAAGCTTCTTTTTTACTTTTCTCAATAGTAATCTACTTCTCAATCTCTCAGATTTCCTCTCTGTGCTTGCTCTCAAGCCGGACATGATCATGCACACCTGCCATCTCCAGCACTCAGGAAGCTGAGGCTGATGACTGAAGGGCAAGCCAGGATACCTAGTGAAATCCTGTCACAAGAAACAAAAACCCAAAAAACCTGACATATTTGCGTTCTCCCAGACTCCTATTCCTAGCATCTTCTCCATCACCTTATCCACTCCAGTGCTCAGTCCTCTCAGCTGTGTCGAGCTGCAAACACCTAGCAGAAAGTGTTTAATGGGTGCACTCTGAAGGAAAATGAACAAGTCCTAATTTCTTATCCCATTTTCATCCATTAGTTCTAAAAGTATTATTTTCCTGAGGGCACAAAATATGTCTTGGAGTTGAGTTGAGCTTGCTACTCTACTCCAAATTTGCTTCCCCACTCTCCAGCAACTAGTAGAACTAATCCAACTACCATCCTCAACTCCTTTTCTCAATCCTTACACCCAGTGTATTACCACATCAAAGGATTGATTTGCCCTCTTCCATGAGTGTCATTCCCACCACATCTCAACTCAGGTGTTCTATCTCTTTGCTAATTCCTTCCTTCCAGATTCTTCTATCTCGATTCCTACTTTATTCATCCTAAACGTACAAAATATCCCATACCTTAGTCTAAGAACATAAATACAACAAACAGCAAATTAAACTTGCCTCAGGAAGATGACAAAGATAATCCAGAAATATCTAACACTGAAAAACACCTATACCCTGTAGTCGGTTTACAGGAATTTTTTTAAGCTTGGTTTTTAGAGATAGGTCTAAGTAGCCTTGAAATGCCCTTTGTAGACCAGCCTGACCAGAAATCAGAGATCTGCCTTCCTCTGCTTCACGATTGCTGGGAGCAGGACTGTATATCCCTGTGGCAATCCTCTACAATTAAGTATTATGAAGTACTCCTTTTTGCAGGTAGTGACTTTGCCTAAGTTGAACAGTTAGTCAGTGAATGACAATGGCAGAATGTGAATCATGGCAGTCTGGCTCCAGAACAAATGTCATTAGCTAGGAAACATGTTCTGATTCACTTTAATTCACACTGAGATAGTTCACACTGCTTTACACAGGGCATCTGAAGTGTGCCCTTCTACTCTTTTCCTACTCTAACATTCCCCTAGGTTGTGTATTTTAAATGACACACAACTGAACATGGCATGTACTGTCACTCCTGTAAGACAACTGACATGTTTGGTTCTTCCCTTTCCAACCAAAGTCAGACAGCACCTTCTCTGAGAGAAGGTCTATACCCATACCTGTAGAATTATTCACTCTAAACAAGAGCAATCATAGCAATCCTGTCTTGCCTGGTTAATTTGAATCTCTGGAGCACTGTTAAAACTGTTGTTTGTAAAGGGTTTTAGTTTTTTACATCTTTGTATTGCACAGTAACAAAAAGTAGTTCAATCAAATATGCAGAACTGAACTTAAGTGAAAATTATACTAGTCAAAATGTAGAACTAGCATGTTTTACAATGCTTCATCCATATATATATATATATATATATATACACACACACACACATACATATCATAAGCCAAAAAGATTGCCTTGAAAGTGTGAAATCAGCAACTGTCCTTCAAACGTTAGAGAAACACTGAATTTTCAGAGTTCTACTTCAGAAGAAACAAGACATGAAAATGTAGTTTTGATGTTCTACTTTCTGATTCCGCCTACTACTTTAAAGAAGTATGTCTCTTGGGCTGGAAAGATGGCTCAGGGTGAAGTGTGTGTCACTGTTCCAGAGGTATTCCTAGACTACCCATACCCACAGGCAGCTCCAGCTCCAGGGGGATCCAACGTCTTCCCCTGGCCTCCACAGACATACTACCAAATGTGATTCATGTACACAGAACACAGACATGTAATTTTAAATATATTCCTTTTTTTTTTTTTTTTTTTTTAGTTTTTCGAGACAGGGTTTCTCTGTGTAGTCCTGGCTGTCCTGGAACTCACTCTGTAGATCAGCCTGGCGTCGAACTCAGAAATCCACCTTCCTCTGCCTCCTAAGTGCCACCACTGCCCGGCAAATATATTCTTTTTAAAGGAAGTACATCTCTTGCTACTTTTCTTAGCAATTTCCCACCCCAATTAAAAGTCAAATTTACATAAGACATGCAATGAAAAAGAATACACAGCTTGTTATCAACATTATCAGCCACTCCACAAAAATCACACATATACTAAATTGATGCTTTTTTTCCTATCAAGTTTTCAAACCATGTCTTTGAAGGCTTCTACAACTACTGTTTAAATATAGAGTACAGTAACAACACTAGGAGGGAATTTCAAAGCCTAAAATTAGAACTGGAACTGGAATTTTTTAAACAAGCACCCTGGGGTGCTTTCAAGCACCAGGCAATTCTCTGTTCACCAAATGGAAATTTAACAATCTAATTCTTAATTCTGATTGTAACTACCCTGAGTTAGCAGCATCCTTTCCTATCACTATAGCAAAAATACCTGATAGAACAACCTAGCTCCTAGGTTCAGGAAAGATTTGTTCTAGCTCCTAGTTTCAGAGATGTCAATCCATTATGGCAAGGAGGACATGACAGAGCACACAACTTCCTATCATGGCAGCCAGCAAGTAGAGAAAATGGAACATGGGAAGGAGTCAGGGTAAGATATACCACAAAGGACTCACTCAAGGTAACCTTCTTCCTCCAGCTAGACCCCTCCTCCTAAAGTCTCAACAACCTTACAAACAGCACCACAGCTAGCAAACAGCTGGAGCTCTTCCTGAACAGGAGCACAGCACCCTCAAATAACAAGGGCTCAGGAGACTGCTGGCTCTTCAAATGCTAGTTTCAAGTCCTGGGCCACCTGCACTTCTGACCAAACACCTACAGATCACAGGTTCCTGTGAACACTTCTAAGGTTTGGTAATATTCTAGAGTGGTTCACAGAACTCAGAAAGATAACTCATTTACACATATTACCAACATATTATAAAGGACACAAGTAAGGAACAGGCAGATGGCAAGATTCACAGGACAAGGTATGCAAGTGGCTATAGCTACTAATAATGTGCAGCTGACATTAAACCCAGGTCTCAAGTGCTCAGGTCCAGTTATACAAGGATTTTGGTGGAGACTGCAACAAACTGAAAAAGCTCACAGAACTACCACATAGCCTAGAAATACCACAATAATTTAAATGTTAGCTTATATCATGGATGCATAAAATATGTGTTTTCTGTTTCACTACTGCCTGTAAGTGATAATAGTCTGTTTTATCACTATTAGAAAACACACATAAACCTGTTATAAGAAGTCAACATTTGTCAAACCTTACATATGCAAACACCAAGCCTGGCTCTATTCTTAAGAGAAGTGTAAGTAACAGTGTGGATGCAGTATTAAACCATAGCTGCATACTAACTGTAGCATAACTGCACTCCTGTGATACAACAGAGCAGTCACCTTCTGTGCTGTGCCAGTGACTGTTTCCAGAACACAGTGACGTGGTCACCCCCACCGGAATGAGTTCACCTCTTTGGTGCACTACTGGTGGCAGTAAGAAGTCATCCAAGTTCTCATGGATTCTTTTCACCATATATAAAATATGTAATAAACAAAACATATGTCAAGTTGAATGTTTCTATTTCTAGTAAGCCTTCTAATAACTTCAGGCTATTTTTTAGTAGTTAAGTTTAGAAGGAATCAAACATTATGGAGATTTTCAGCAAATCAGCTTTAACCCCTCAACTATACAAGAGTCTATTGAATTACACATCAGATAGCTGAAAAAATCATTTTAAGTCCAGCAAGATGGCCCAGAGGGAAGAAAGAGCTGCTTGCTGACAAACCTAATGACCTGAGTTCAGTCCCTAGAATCAGCACAGTGAAAGAAAAGGCTGTATTCCTGAAAATTGTCTTTTCATCTCTGCAGTAGTGCCATGGCACACATGTACTTTTTAAAACTGAATCTTAAATATATCATAATATTTAGTACAAAATGATAGATAAATCAATTAGCCAAACATGATCATTTATTTTATGATGTATTAATGTATAAGAAACAAACTATGTCTCATAAAGATAAATTATTAGTCAATTAAAAATAAAAGGAAGGGGGGCTGGAGAGATGGCTCAGTGGTTATGAACATTGACTGCTCTTCCAGAGGTCCTGAGTTCATTTTCCAGCAACCACATGGTGGCTCACAACCATGGAATTCTATGCCCTCTTCTGGTGTGTCTGAAGATGACTACAAGTGTATTCATATAAATAAAATAAATAAATCTTTAAAAAATAAAATAGAAGAGGCCAAAGATGACTCATCAGGTAAAAACACCTGCCACCAAACCTAACACAACAGTGTCAGTTTGATTCCTGGGATCCTCACAGTGGACAGATAGTATCAGCTCTTAAGGGTTGTCCTGACCTCCAGGCATGAGCCCTGGCATCCATGTGATGACACACAGACAGACAAACACACACACACACACACACACACACACACACACGGAGGGAGGGAGGGAGGGAAGAGGAGAGAAGAGAGGAGAGGAGAGGAGAGGAGAGGAGAGGAGAGGAGAGGACGGAGAATAGAAAATGTAATCAAAACTTTTTAAATAAAACTACACCTGGTGAGATGGCTCAGCAGGTAAAGGTGTCTGTCACCACTCCTGATGACCTAAGTTCAGTCCTCTGGACCCAAAGACTGAAAAGGAGGACAGACTCCAGTAGATTGCCATCAGGTGACATCTCATATGTGACCCCAGAATGTAAGTACCAACCCACATGCATACCACACAATGTAAAAATAAAGAATCCCATATGACCATGGACTCTATCTATCACTAACTTACGTTTTTCACTTCTCCGTACCACATGACTCACAGTAACTGCATATGGGCATTAAGCCTAGTGACTACCCAGAGCTTATTCTAACTGCTCTTGTGCTGCCACCCCACTTCTCATGTAAGTAACCAACAAAAAGAAGAAAGAGCACAAAGTAAACTCCACAATTAACCCTGCTGCTGAGTTACTTTCTGAAAGCACATCTTACCCAGACAGGCCCCTGGCAGGCACTGAAGTTAGACATTTAAATAGCAGCCAAGGTCGAGTGTGTGGTGACTTTATCAGAGGCAGGAGAAAGACATTTTGGATCATTCAGTAATTAGTTCAAGGCCCAGAGAAATAATCAACCAGCTAGAGATCCTGAGATCTCCAACTTAGGGACTCTAGTACTGAAGCCCTGGTGGTAGTGGGACTCTGTTCACCCCATAAGACACCTAGAAGCTAGCAGCTTAAAGATGAACCCAGGCGTGAGAGTCAAGTGAGGTTCCAGAACTGCATCAAGAAGTGCCTCTGTCTCTACAGTAAGAACTTTTACATTTCATCAAGCCTGCAAACTGGTAATCTCCTTCTAATCAAAAAAGGGCCCAGTAACTACAATGTCTTTTTCTAGATTTGGTCATAAAAACATGGAATGATTTTATCATAGTAATCTATGCTAGAAAGATCTGCAACTGAAAATACTTCCCCTACTTTGTATAGACTTAACTATAGTGAAACAAGAATATATTCCAAAAAGAAGCCATCAGATAGATATTTACACTTGAGTAAGACTAAGAGACCTAATAAAAAGCAGTATCCCTCATACCTAGTGTAAGAGTAACTACTCCATTTGTTCTGGGGGTTTTTTTTTTTGGAGGGGGGAGGGGAGCTTGGGGGGTAAAAATATGAATGAGCACACAGTAGCCTGATGTCCCCGGAAATAAAGCCTCTTTCACATTTGACTGTTACCCTAATCAAGCTCTCCTTGGAGTGTGTTGAGAATCAACACTTTGAAACATTCTGTTATCAGACTGAGGGGCTGGCTCCTTCCTTCTCTACTGTCCACTCAAGCAGCTCATCGTCCACACACCAGATGCACTATCCTGGCTCCAGACACTCAACGGCAAACTGCAGAAATCTTGTTGAGCATGCGTGGAATTTTGGTGTGCAATGTTAGAAGCTACTCCCTTGATCTAACTTGAAGATGTTCTCTGTGGACTAGGAGCAGAGTCAAAGCTCGCCTGTCAGCACTTGTTCTTCTCCTGTCTAAAGGCCAATATAAAAGCTAAAACGAGGTCTTGTATGAAAATCACTTGCCCATTATTGAAGCGAGGGAGTCCTCTTAACAACATCTTTTAAAAGCATTTTGTAGCCCGGCAAAGTAGCATGCTTTTGATTCCAGCACTCAGAAGGCAGAGGCATGAGGCTGACCTATCTACACAGTTGAGTCACAAACCAGCAGAGGCTACAGGAGACCCTGTTTCAAAACACACACACAAAAAAACAAAACAAAACAAAATGGGTAGGCCTTTAATCCCAACACTAGAGAGGCAGAGTGCAGGCAGATCAAGGCCACCCTAGTCTACACTGCAAGTTCTACGCCAGCCAGCGCCAGTGAGACTTTCAGGGAGGGGGGAAAAAAACAAACAAACACTAAGTCAAAGAGAAATAAAACCAGTATCTCAGAAACACATTCAGACCCTCAGGCTAGCTATCTACCATTTACGTATATATGTAAATATATACATAGACCTATGCACACACCCCAAAGCAATCTTGCTTAACTTCTCCCTCCTTGCTACTCATTAAGTCTTACGAAATGCAAAGACTGCTTGCAGCTTCACAACTCTTCAATGCTCCAAATCCGCCTTTGCTGATGCATTCAGTCCTCCAGATCCGAAACTGTTTTGTGGAACAGAAACACTGAGCAGCACACATGTGCTATTTGCAAGCATTAACCGCGTCACTAAAACAAAAGTGACAGGACCAGTCCTAGCAGTACCGACGCAAGGCCAAACCCCAGGGTTTATGATTTCCACAAATTGAGCCCAGGCCCAAGGTTAGCGGCGACACCTCCACTGCGAGGACCGGCACCGGCACGACGCAGAGGTGGCGGACCGCACGCCCGGCCCCGCCCCGCCCCGCCCCGCCCCACCGGAGCGCTGCAGTCCCCACTCCGCGGCACAGGACCCCTACCCTCCACGTACCTGCTTTGCACACCGGGGCGCTGGGACTCCTCTTCTCCGCCGAGGGCCGGCCCTGCTCTGGGGACCTCCTCCGGTGGCGGACGCGGGCGGGGGATGGGGCCGCACTCACCTCGCTCGGCCACAGGTGGGTGGGCGACGAGCTGGGCGACGACACGGTGCCCAGCAGGGGCGGTGGCGGCTGCGGTCTCGGAGGACTGCTTCGGGCCCCAGGCGTCGTGCCGCGCGTGGGGCTGGTACCGCGCGTGGACGTCACGGACGCGCCCGTCTGCGTGGCCACCGTGGGGCTGGTGCGCGCCGCCGCGCTGCCGCCGCCGCGCGTGGGGCTGGTGCTGCGTGAGGCGGTGCGCGGGCCGCCGCCGCCGCCACCCGAGGGGCCTGAGGCGCCTCCGCTGCCTCCGTTGTTGCCGCCGCCGCCGCCGCCCCGCGTGGGGCTGCCATGTTGCTGCTGCTGCTTCAGCTGGAACGGCACTGTCGCCCTCATGGGCTGCAGGCGGCTCCCGGGGCCGCCGGCCGAGCCGACCGCGCCACCCGCGAGGGCGCCGGCGGGCGTGGGAGACCCATTGCGCCTCACCCGCTGGGACATGGTCCCCCCGCCCCAAAGACGGCGGCCGGGGGTGCTGGGCGGCGGGGACCGGCTGCTCGGGGCTCGAGGGAAGGCCCGAGCCAGCGGGTGACGAAGCCTGACTTCGGGACCAGGGGGCGCGCGGGCAGCGACGGGCAGCGAGGAGGTGGTGCAGCCGCCGCCGCGGCTCCTCATCAACAATAGTGTCTCCTCCGTTGTCCCCGCCCCCTGCCGCCGCTCATTGGTGCAGCGTCAGCGCGCTCGAGCCGCTCGGCCTCGCTGATTGGCTGCGCGTAGCTCGGCTCCCGAGGCTGAGTCTGCTCTTTAAAGAGAAAGAGGCCCGCCCCCGAGGGGTCGGGCGGCAGAGGAAACCGGCGGTGGCGGGAGGAGGAGTGCGGGGGAGGGGGGGGGACGCTTGTGTAGGGAGATGCGGGGGCGTTGTTGGTGCGTGCGTGCGTGTGTGTGTATACACGTGCGTGTACGTGTAGGCGCGTGCCCGGCCACCCGCGTCCTCGTTTCCCGCTGGAGGGAGCCCCTGGGACTCCTGGAATATGGCCAAAGGGACAGACTGTACAGGACCACGGTGTCCCCGGGGATGGTCTGTGCCGACTCTTCCCCTCTGAAACTCATTTTTTTACAACAGTGGTATCTGTGAGTTAACACGTACGCAAATCTCTTTGGAGACTCCCCTCACCCCCCCCCCCAATCTTTTTGTTCTGTCCTAATTCCATCTACCTATGAGCAGGGCTCGAAATAAACGAAATTTAATCCTAGGATATTTTATATCTTTCTTTTCTTTCCTTTTTCTTGTTGGCGCTACGAAGATTCAAATCTCAGAACGATTACATTTGCAGGTTAGAATGGAGCTTAGGATGGTATCTGTGAAGTTCAGTTATAGAATAGTGTTGCTACTACACCCCCCCCCCCCATGTAGATCTCAAGTAACCAAGAATGTATTTAATCAATTACTTCACAGTTCCCGTATACCTTAGAAAGATGATTATTAGCTTGCAAGTTTATAAAGTGCTGTGGCCTCCGTTTGCTCCTCTCTTTTTGAGACAGAACTGGGTACACCACCCATATTTTATTTATTTGTTACATTTATGTATTTGGCTTGTGTGTAAGAATGTGACTGCATGAGTAGATCAGAGGAGAACCATGTCTGTCCAGGAGGTCAAACTCATGCATCAGGCTGAGCTGTTCAACTGGTCTCTATTTGTAGTTTAGTCTGGTGGAGAAAATAAGTCTTCACAGTTTTTATAAGGACTCTCTGAAATGCAAGAAATTCTAAAATTAATACATGGGTTCCTCTTCAATTAAAAAGTTGACATACGTGCCCGCACATGACGTCCTTAATCCCTTTGCAGCTTTAATACATGTACATTCTAAAAAGATCTCTTAAACGTGGGAGTGATGGTTCTGGTAACAGGTTCTAGGCCTCAAGTCCTATTAGGTTCCTGTAGAAAGCCATTAGGTAGGTTCCTAGGATCCTGGAGACAATCAGACACACCACGTAGCCTGTGATCTCAGGTATGTCCATAGATGAAGTCCCTTATTTGTAAGGTACAGATAAAAAACACCATCTCCTACAGACAGTTCTAACTATTAACCAAGGATTTGATGAGAGAGTGCTGGGCAGAAAGTTCTCAAAACCCCTTTTCTAGTAGTCTGTCTTTATTCATTCATTCATTTATCATTGTATATATATGTGTGCATTCCAGCAAACAAAACCTCAGAACAGTAAAAACGTACTCTGTTATTAAGTCTTTCTGCCTTACTCAAGTGTGAATGGCCAATGGCTTTCTTTTGAAATATATTCCAGTATCCTAGGCTCTCTAATAATTTGTTTTGTGTGTTACTGACCTAAAGACCTCCCCCCCCCCCTTTTTTTTTTTTTTAAGCTAAAGACCTGTTTTCATCAGATAAGCTGTATTAGATCAAAAGTTAAAATGTTTTGCATGGTTAAAACATGGTCTGCTGGAGCCTGTTCCTTTTTTTTTTTTTTTTTTTTTTTTTTTTTTTTTTTTGCGGTAGAGTTCAATATAGCTCAGGCTAGCCTGGAACTCACTGTGTAGCTGAGGACGACCTTGGACTCCTGATCCCTCTTTTCTCCACCTCTTGAAAATTAAGATTTTCGCCACCATGACCGGTTTTGCGGTGTTGGGACTCAAAACTGAGTGATGTGTCCTTGATTCACATTTTCTTCTAACTGTGTTTCTCACAGGATCACAGATCCAATGGCTCCACATAAATAAATAAAACCCTTTTATCTCATTCATCAACTTAAAGCTGAACTTTCAACGGAGAGAGCCAATATTAATCACTGAAGCCACCTTTATACTAAAGGCTGCTTGTAGTTAGTTGTAAATAAAAACTATGAGATCATCAGAAAATCTTAGCGATCAAAACATAGTTAGAACTGTAGAGTTGGGTGCCTTGGAGTGGTTCTGTTTTTAAGGGTGAATGGAAATAAATAAAAGCATCATTTGTTCTCATCCTGGTCCATTACTGCTGTTGAAGGATCAAGGCAAACGGTACATCAAGGTAAGGTCTTTGTGCTCTGGCTCTTCTCTGAAGAGTGTCCTTGTCTGTCAAAGATAAAGAAAGTAAGCACTCCCCTCTGCTTGAACCCCACACATCTCGGGAGATGATTCAGATTTTCCACTTTCTCCCGAAGTTGAAATGTGACTTACGAAATTTTAGGCAAGAAGCAACATATTCGAATTTGTCTGTCTGTATTTGAATTCATGTTTCTAACATGTGTGAGGCAATCCCAGCACAGCAAAATAGTACCATGTGAACCTCAGAAGATAAAATTATTGACAAACTTATGTGCTTCTGGGTTTGTTTAACTCTTTACAAGAAAGAAGATATGTATTTTGAAATTTTTAATATACGTAGGTATATACATATACATATGAGTAGTTTGCCTGTGCTTCAGGTGCATCTAGTACTCATGGATACCGGAAAACAGTGGGTGTTGGATGCACTAGAAGAAGAGTTACAGATGTTTGTTAACTGCTATGTGCGTGCTGGGAATTGAACCCCGTTCTCTTAACCTGTGAACCATGTTTCCTGTTCCCAAAAAATGGGATTTTATAACTCTTATTTTTTCTGTAGTTTTTTTTTAAGCTCCTTTATTTTAATAGAATCAGCTCCATTTTTCTACAAATATTTCTAAAATGTGATTGAACAGTGTGACCCGCGCAATCGTCTCACCGGCAAGAACGCACGCAGGCACCAGGATCCTTCTGCAGCACGTGTTTATTACCATGTGTGGAGGAAGAGAGAGAGGGAGCCAAGATGGCGCTGCTTTATATACACCCTAGGGTGGCGTGGACATATTTGATTGGCTGCTTGCTCAAAACCCCGTATGATACCCCCCCCCCCCCCCCCGGGTTAGGCGTTGATTTGGCGGGCCTTTGCCACTGCACATGCGCAATTTTACTTGTTTACCCACGAGTGTCAGGTGCGAGCGCCATGTTCCAATGGCAGATGTTGTCACCGGTCACCGCGGCTTTCCACAGAACAGAACTTATATATAGTCACTAAACTGATCGTTATAACCATAAATTCCACTTTAAAATGGAAGAAATAAATAAAAGGGGAAAATAAAATAGAAGAAACAAAAATTGTAAGTGCATTATAGTTGCAACAACACAAAAATATGCACATAAATTATTAGAAGGTAAAATAAATACATGACATGTCCAAGCAGTGGTGGTGCACACCTTCAGTCCTGGCACAATGAGGCAGAGGCAGGTGGATCTCTGTGAGTTCGAGGCCAGCCTGGTCTACAGAATGAGTTCTAGGACAGCCAGAACCATACATAGAAACTCTGTCTCAAAAGCACAGATTAATAATAATAATAATAATAATAATAATAATAATAATATACATGACACCATTTTGAGGTAGAGTTTGTAGAGGTGTTATTTTCTCCAAGAAATATGGAATGCTGATTTCCTGTTTAGGAAGAGGATTCATAAAGCTTCAGTTGCTAATTGATATTTTCTATGTAAAACCCAACTGCTTGTTTACCTCAGATCCTCCAGGTTCCTCAGGCACTCCCTCATCCCTTTGATGGCTTGTGCACTCTGATCTTGAATTAGGGAAAGTACCTCAGGAGCCTATCTTGCCTCTCAGTCCTGACAGAAAAATCTGTGCCTAGAGTTCCACAGCCACCACGCTGTTTCCTACTTAGCTGCCTGCATGGCACCCCTTACATATCTTGTATATATCTCCAACCTGGCCCACACAGGATTCATCATCTCCTGGACACTCATCTGCCACTAAAAGGCTCCCCTTCCATCTTACTCAGCTATCAAACTCACTGATCTGAATCAAAACTCTTAAGAGGTCCTCTAGCTTACAAGAAAGCCAGTAAAACATTCTATCTTGTCATCTGATGTCCTGAAACTCATGTGAAAAGAACATTCTCTAAACCCCACCCCTTTTAGCCAAGTCTCTGTTCCCCTCCACTCTTCCTAGTCTGCGCCACGCCCTACTCTTCCAAGTGCCCACTTCTCCAAACTTGCTCCTCCCCACCAGGGTTACTCCCCTCCACCTATACATGCTGTTCATGTACTTTGTTTTGTTTTGTTTGAGACAGGGCCTCTCTATTTTGTAGCTCTGACTGTCCAAGAACTCATAGTGTAGACCAGTCTGGCCTTGAACTCACAGAAATGCATCGGTCTCTGCCTTACAAGTGCTGGGGTTAAAGGCATGTGCCACCGCACCCAGCTTCTTAGCATGGCTTTTAAAACTCAAATTTGAGCTGCTTGATGTGTACAAACCTGCAGTCTCAAAGCCAGGGAGGCAAAGGTAAAGGTTCATTAATTTGATCTACAGAGCATAAACACACACACACACACACACACACACACACACACACACACACATGCACACACTTGTGGCTAAAGGTGGATGGCTCAGAGATACAATGTTTGCCCAACATGTTGAGACTCCAGGTTCCACACCCGGCACCACAAAACAAACAGAAAGAACTCACACAAGAGCACCTTCCTCCACTGCACAGCTTTCTGTTTCCTCTCAGATGCTGCCCACTGCTGAGGCTTATCACATCTCTCCTGGCCCTCCTCTACCTAACTCTTCCTCAGGAGGTTCCAGCCACCTAGACATTCTTTCATGTCCCTAAATTCTGGGCAATCTCATCCCAAGCCTTCACGATTACTACTTCCTGTGTGGGAGCCACTCCTTCTCCTCATCTGCTCCAGTCTTAATTACTTTTTGTTTTAATCATGGAGGCAGGGGTAAGGGTTGCCTTCTTCTCCCCTTAAATTCACTCCCCTGTATTTACAGTGGCATCACACGTTCCTGCTGTGGCCATAACAACACAGTTACTTATGTGGTAATCACAGTTCCCTGTCAATATTCAGTTTGTTCACTCACTCAACACTCACTGTGAGCCTTCTCTGTGTGGAGTGTGTGGTGGCCCTAGAGTGATGGACAACTCCACATGCTCCATGCCTCATGGACCTAGCAATGAGCAAATAAACAAAACATACATGTGTGCACACATGCACCCATATGTGTAAGTTATTGCCCATGGCAAAGTTCTATGGAGAAAATCACAGAGTCATAGAGAACAATGGAGACCTAGCTATACTAGGCAAGAACTCTTTTCTCAAAATAATGACTTGTAAGAGGAGACCTAAAAGATGGAGCTTTCCTAAAAGAATATTCCAGACAAAATAGCTATTCGGAACTCAAGAAAAGAAAATCTCTATGTGTTTAATGAAGCAGAAGAAAACAAGTATCCAGAAGGGAAGGGTAACTCAGAGGTAACTTAGAAGGTAGGTAAGAGGTTCAGATTTTATTCCTTTGATCTGTCTGTCTATCTGTTTTATCTTCTGAGACAGGGTTTTGCTATGTAGACTAGGTTAGCCTCAAACTTACTATGTAACCCAGGCTACCTTCAACCTTTTAGTCTTTTAACTGTGTACATATATGTGATATGTAGACATGTGTGCTTGCACATATGTGGGCATGTGCATGTAGGAGTGCAGGTCCATCGCGTACATGTGTGCAGAGGCAAGAGGTTGATGTTGAGAGTCTCTTCTGTGCCTCTCCACTTTATTCTTTGAGGCAGAGTCTCTCAATTGAACCCATAGCTCATTGATAAGGCTAGGATCTCTCACCTCTACTCTCTGAGTTCTGGAACTACAGGCAGATCAACACATTCCCCCAATATTTAAGTAAGTTCTGGGAACCCAAATTCTCGCCCTCACATTTGCATGGAAAGTGCTTTAACCACTGCGCTACCTGCCAAGCCTGGTCCATTCAAACTATTGATCTCCCTGACTCAGCCACCAGAGTCCTGGGATTCCAGGTGAATGTCAGAACACCCTGCTAAAATCAGATAGCATTCTAAGTACAGTAGTTCACTTTGAATAAAGCTAGGCCCCATCCATTGCCTAGACATTCTGCCTCTCTGAGCAGAATGTCTAATTGGAAAGCAACAACAGACACCAAAAATAGAAACAAACACAAAGGGGTATTTCTTTGCATGAGTCTCAATGCATATCTCTATGTCCTACTTGTCACAACGTAGACCTAATTTGTTTGTTTTTTCCAGAAAAGTTTTCTCTGTGTAACAGCCCTGGATGTTCTGGAACTCACTCTGTAGACCAGGCTGGCCTGTCTCTGTGCCCCACTATGCCCTGCCAATCTCTCTTCTTAAACATTAACCCCTGTGCCACATGTGGACCTGGCTTTTCTTTCTTTGGCCCTCTCCTCTCAGGATCCATTTTGTTCTCTGAATAACTCCACGCCTTTGTTAAATGCATCCTCTCTGACCTCACCAGGCTGCATCTCTGCCAGCAAATCCTTATCACAACAGAAGCTCGGGCTCAATCTTCCCAGCAAAGTGTGGCTCTGAGAGAATTAACTAGACTTTCTGTTTTGTGTTTATCATCAATGCCTTTGCTCTTGCCTTCATACTGGGAATCCACTTGGCTTGTAGGAGTGCCAGAGGAGCAGAATGACAGTTGGATAAAACCCAGATTCAGTGCTGGTTGGAGGGTTGGGGGGGGGGACATCTTTAATTTTAGTACTTGGTAGGCAGAGGCAGGTGCATCTCTGAGTTCAAGGCCAGCCTAGATTACAGAGTGAGTGAGTTCCAGAACAGCCAGAACTACACAGAGAAATTCTGTCTCAAAAACAAACAAGCAAACAAACAAAACCCCTCACATTCAGAGATGTCAGGCCAAGTATATGAATCTGGGCACTCTGAAGCTCTGTGACCAGCTGACTAGAGATTGCAACTGGCTTGCCTAAGCACACTGCTCAACACATACTAAGTGACCCCCAAAATTACACTGTAAGGTCTTGTCTGCTCCATTCAGTCCCTTTCCCCATGCTGAGCACATGGCATGTGGCTCGGACTCAGTTTCCCGCAAATGGAATGAAAAGCTTAGCAAACATCACTCACTGCAGCAAACCCACAACTTTTAGAATCTAAAACCAAATTGCCTTTTTTTTTTTTTTAACCACAAGCTGGAACCTCAGTTCAGCAAACCACTTTTAAAAACTTGATAAGACAAGCACATGACCACCTTGTGGCATAAAGAAAGAAACCAGGGGTAGGGGCATGACTCTGCGGTAGATAGACTACCTCTTGGGGAGGTATTGCTTCAAACTAGAATTTGACTTTTTGACTCTCATTATACCCTTTAAGTCTAGAGAAACTTTCTTTCTTTTCTCTTTTTTATTAATCATTTTATTTGTTTACATTTCAAATGATATCCCCCTTCCCAGTTTCCCTTCCACAACACCCCCTCTTACCCTCCCCCTCCCCCTCCCCTTTTGCTCCCATGAGGGTGCTCCTCTGCCCACTCACACTCTGCCGCCCCACTGCTCTGGCATCCCCCTATGTTGGGGCAGCAAACCTCCACGGGACCAAGGGTCTCCCCTTCCATCGATGCCTGATAAGGCCATCCTCTGCTACATATGTATCTGGAGCCACGGAGCCCTCCATGTATACTCTTTCGTTGATGGTTTAGTCCTAGAGAAACTTTCACTCTCAACAGAGCCTCAGAGCCTCGTCTGCTCAGACACTTTGTACCCATGAATTAGCACCTTCTGGAAGGGAGATGGAAGGCTCAGCAAAGGAGTTAGGTTCAGAACGGGTGAGTGTGAGCACTCACTGCTCTGCTTCCTACTTTTATTTCTCTAAAATATCCAGTCCAAACATGATAAAAGTCCTTTCCAGTTCTTGCAAGACAGCACTGGCCGCCCGCCTCTCCCTTTGTTGCCATACAGTGCTGTGTTATGGAGGTGGACAGGGTAAGGAACAAGAGGGTGTCTTCAAACACAAAGAAGACCAAACACTGTTAAAAGGTTGATTTGGGCCTGGGAATATGGAATATGTTAGAGGTTCCTGGGAGAGTGTGAAGGAGAAATTGATAAAGATATATTATTTACGTGCATGAAATTGTCAAAGAATAAGTACAAGATTTTCTACTTAAGAAGGAAAACGTGGGGCTGGAGAGATGGCTCAGTGCTTAGGAAGACACTCTGCTCTTTCATAGGACCTGAGTTAGATTCCCAGCACCCGCGTGAGGCCACTCACAACAACCAATAACTTCAACTTAAAGGAGCCAGACACCATTTTCTGGCTTCTGCAGGCACTAGTACATCATACACATCCATTAAATTAATCTAGAAAAGGCAAGGCAAGGCAAGGCAAGGCAAGGCAAGGCAAGGCAAGGCTGTATGTACACAGCTTCAGGAAAGTAAATACTAGAGGTTGGAAAGATGGTCCAGTCATATGAGCACAGATTGCTCTTGCTGAGGACAGATCATTCCCGGCACCCACTTTGGGTGACTCACAACCATCTGTAACTCTGGCTGTTCTTCTGACCTCACAAGTAACCTCATGTGCATGCATGCAACACACACACACACACACACACACACACACACACACACACACACACAAATTATGTCCTCCTCAATCACAGGAAAAAAGGAAAAGGGGAAAATAGTTAATTTTTAAAAATAGGCATTTGCTTTGTTTTTATTGCCCTCAAAATCCCTCAAAGAATTGTTGAACCTCCTGAAAATGATTAGTGGTTTGTTTTTTCCTCAAGGCATCCTACTGGAGCCTCCCCACCCATGTTCCAGGACGTCTGCACAGCTGTCAGCCTGTGTTCCCCTTCACTTCTTGGCTGAGCATATATCCTGTTCTCTCTCAGCCCAGGACCTTCCTTTTTTGTCTGTTTGCATCCTTGTTCTGTAATTGATTCCTAAGAAAAGATTTGCAGGTCAAAGTTTGTCCGGCACTGAGTGTTTGCAGAAGTCTTTGTTCTGCCTGTATTTGATTGATTTGGTTTGGAAATAATGTTTCCTCAGAAAGCTGAAGGAACCGTTCTGTGGCCACACAGAATTCTGGGTTGCTATTGATTAACCTAGCGCCATTCCCATTTCTGATCCATGTATAAGCTTTTCTTTCCTCTCTGCAGGTTTCTAGTATCTTTTCTTTGTTAGCTTTTTTTTTTTTAAGACATGTATGTTATGCCTTATGTATGGCTTTTGTTGTTGTTGTTAATATTCTGGGATGGACACCAGATGTTTTCCTGGTGGGAAAATGTTATTGTATTATCCTTTGATAGTTTATTTCCTGTCACATACTGCCCTGCCCTGCTAACTAATGACCCTGTGGACTACAGACTGTAACATCCCTGCCTTGCCTGATGTTTTCTAGCTAGTCCAGCAATTCCTCTTGTGTGTCCCTGTTGTTACGCACATCTCCAGGCACTAGGTTCAACTCAAAGCAAGAGGCTGGGATGGTCAATACTGTCAATTTGAGAGAATCCAGAATCACCTTGGAAACAAGTCTTTGATCATGCCTGTGGTGGATTATATCAATGAGGTTAGCCTCTAGGCATGCCTGTGTGAAACTGTCTATATTTAGTTATCCGAGGTGGGGAGACCCACTCTGTATGGGGGGAGCACTGTTCCATGAGCTGGGTCCTGGCCTGAGTGCCAAGGAGAATGAGCCACAGTGTTCATCAACTTGTACTTCCTGTCTGTGGATGCAGTGCAGCTAACCATCTCCTACCTGGGCAGCCTGCCTTCTCCTCCATCATGGAGTATATCCCCTTGAACAACAGCCCAAAATAAAGCATTCTTTCCTTGTACACCACCCTCAGTTGCTCCCTTAACCCTTCCTGCTCCCAGGTCTGTAGGGAGCCCTTCACAAAAATCTCTACCAGGATGTGTGGGAGGAATTGGGTTTGCCGTAGGGATTCTGATAGAATCTGTTTCTCTCTTATCTTCTCCAACTGCCTCTCCTTCATCTCCAGTTTTCCAAGAGACAAGGAGCTTCCTAGATTAGTCTTATCTGGTCCTCTGCCTTCCACCAATATGTCACCTCTTGAATCAACCCTCTGAGGAATTTCCTTGTCTTCCTTTTCCAACGCCCCCCATAAATTTATTTCAGCAAACATTTTTCATATCCAAAGTGCCTTTATTTACTGATTACCCCCTTTTCTCCAGATTTTTTTTATTGTAGTAAAATACATGTAATATAAAATGTATTACCCCAGGGCAAGAGAGAGAGTGTAGTGAGAGTATGCTGGTCTAGCATGTGTGGGGCCATGGGTTTGATGCCCAGGACACATCAAAAATACTCCCTTGTCTACAGTTCAGTGAGGTTTGCATGACTTTCCATGCAGCCTTCTCCAGAATGATCTTTCTCAAAACACTGAAACACTCCATCCCCCTCCCTCCAGCTCCTGAAAACCACCATGGACTTTGTTTTTGTGATTCTAAGAGCATCACACACATGGTGGAGTCATATAGTATTTGCCTATGTAAATTATGTCTTATTACGTCTGTGTACTTACTTATTTACTCTGTGAATATGTGTGTGCCTGGTGGTTCTCTCTCTCCACCACATGGGACTTGAGGAATGAACTCAGGCCATCAGCCTTAGCAGCAAGTGCCTTTACCCACCGAGCCACCTCCTGGTCCTCATTCTTCTCTTCTACTCTAGCATTCCACCGCTGTTAACTCAAGTACCCTGGAGACAACTGATCTCTTCCCATTGCTGCTGCCTTCTTAAAATCCCTTTGTTTTGGTGTGTGCTTTTGTGATAGACACATTCCTCAGATGTCAAGTGACTCTCACATAACAGTTGTTGTTAACTTTGAATACTCAGATGAGGTTTGCCTCCTGGAGGGGGTACTTCTGGAATTATCAACCAAGGTCCCTCTGCCTCACCTCGGACCTTCACCTAGGACCACCACATGACTTCCATGACCTCCCTCTCTCTCTCTCTCTGTCTCTCTCTGTCTCTCTCTGTCTCTCTGTCTCTGTCTCTGTCTCTCTCTCTCTCTCTCTCTCTCTCTCTCTCTCTCTGTGTGTGTGTGTGTGTGTGTGTGTGTGTGTGTGTGTGGTGTTAACTTTGAGTATGTTCCTGCCCAGAGTTCTTAGAGCCAAGTGCAGGAGCTAGCCCCAGCCCCTCAAGCCCAAGATAGACTAAAATTGATGAGAATATTTTTTCCGGAAAAACAATTCCTTGAGTTACAATTATCGTTCCCACAGGTATACATTTTAAAACTGGTCAGTTCTATTGCAACTTTGGAGTGTCCAAAGAAAAGGTCGAGCGTGGTTAAACAGAGCCAAGAAGACACTGATTGTGAGCTTTACACGAGCATGATTTAGTGAAGGATTTCCTTTCCTTTCCTTTCCTTTCTTTTCTTCCTTTCAGTTTTGTTTTGTTTTGTTTTGTTTTGTTTCATTTTTTGAAACAGTGTTTCTCTATAGCCCCAGCTGTCCTGAAACTATGTAGATCAGGTTGCCCTGGAACTCACAAAGATCTGCTGGGATTAAAAACCATGTGCCACCACACCCTGGCTATGAAGTGCTTTCTTATGGAATTAATGCTTCAAAAGACAAAATCAACTAAAATAAACTCTGCTTTTCCATGTATCCCGTTTGGCTTTGAAATTAGTGTTAACACCACCTATCTGAAGGATTAAATTCTTTATCTTTCTAGAAAACGTTAGATTATCATCCAAAAACAGACCTTTCACTGGTAGTGTGGTAAAGGGAAAGGAAAGAAAGGAAACCTACAGAGAAGGGCTTTGTTTTACTTATCTGTAGGAACCTAAGGAATTAACTAAAGGAAGGTCCTGAAACCACATGACCTTTGACAACTGATAGCTGAGTTTATGACTGAACTGTTTCACAGCTCTGTCCTCAGGGTAATGATTGCCCTGGAGGTTATGAGAGTGAAGTGAATGCAAGGCATGAGGAGACGTAGTTGTAGAGTAGCTGACATATAGCCAAGCTATAGGTGACCTGTCCAGTCTCACCCAACTAGTAAGTAGGTTTTATTTTTTTTCTTTTTAAAAGTTGTTGTTCATCTGACCCTCAAAATGTTGCTCCATGTTTGTCTTAAATTCCACACTGCATAGCAGACAGTAAGAAACTCTCTATAAACTCCAGAGAGGCCAGGCCTCAGACAGAAATAGACATTTCACTTCCAAAATGATTAGGAGAAAGTCTTTAAGTTTTCTGTCTCTATGGCGACGACTTGATGGGCAGAGCTGAGGACTAGTCTATGAAATATACCTTGCCCTTTCAAATTCTGTAATAGCCACTCACAGAGAGCTCCCAGCCACAGAGAGCTCCCAGCCACAGAGAGCTCCCAGCCACAGAGAGCTCCCATTCACAGAGAGTGAGCTCCCACTCACAGAGAGCTCCCAGACACAGAGAGAGAGAGCTCCCAGCCACAGAGAGCTCCCAGCCACAGCGGAAGAGAGCTCCCAGACACAGAGAGCTCCCACTCACAGAGAGAGAGAGAGAGCTCCCAGCCACAGAGAGCTCCCACTCACAGAGAGAGAGAGAGAGCTCCCAGACACAGAGAGAGAGCTCCCAGTCACAGAGAGCTCCCACTCACAGAGAGAGAGCTCCCAGCCACAGAGAGCTCCCACTCACAGAGAGAGAGAGCTCCCAGCCACAGAGAGCTCCCACTCACAGAGAGCGAGCTCCCACTCACAGAGAACGAGCTCCCCTCACAGAGAGCTCCCAGCCACCCATCATTGCCTGCTGAGCTGTAGCGGTCACTTTACCATTGCCAAGTGGGAGCTGGGAAGCAGGACCAAGCACATCCAAGCCACAATGCAACGCACTCATTCATTCCTCCCGCTCCTGCCAGCCTGGAGGTACAGAGGGATGCTGCTATGCAGTTAAATGCTGTGAGTTGCAAATGTGCAACTCAACAACCTTGAACTTCTCTAATGTTCTCTGCTCTTCACATTGTCGATAGATGTGTGTGAAGGCTGCTCTGAGTTCTATGATAATTGCTTTCACTAATGATTAGAACTATTTGTTTTTTCAGACAGACTTTTACTATGTTACCCTAGCTCCCCTGGAACTAGCTATATTGACCAGGCTGGCCTTTGACCTTGCAGTAATTTTTCTACTTCTGCTGTGATGACAGTATATGTCACCATGCCTAGGTCATGTACTGTTTTCCTCTGTGTGTGTGTGTGTGTGTGTGTGTGTGTGTGTGTAGTGTAGGTGTGCCGGGGCATGTGTGTGGAGGGTATAAAACAACTTGTGAGAATTGTTTTTTTTTTCCTTCCACCATACAGGTCCTGGACTCAGATTATCAAGCTTGGTGGGAGGTGCCTTTACTAGCCATCTTGTGGGGCCCCTGTCCTTTCTTGATATCATTTACTCAGAACACAGAATTAAGTCAAAGGGCAGAGTGCCAAATCACTGCTTCCTGGTACATGCTGTAGGTATGGATACCTTAGCCCTGTCTGTGTGGTTCACGGTCAGTTGAGAAAATGATCTGAGCCATGGTACTCAGTGGGGTGACTCAGGCCCCTGGCACAAGAATAAAGGACACTGCATTGCACTCTCAGGAATAAAAAGCAGAGGTGAAGGTGGTGGTGGGACTCACCTGTGATTGCAGCACTCAGGAGGCTGAGACAGGAGGACTGCTTTGAGTTTGAGGTCAGCCTGGAAAACATCCTATTTGAGGATAAGTTTGGTTACATAATGAGACCCTGTCTTGGGAGTGGGGGGAATGAACAAACCATAGTTGGTCCTCCCCTTTAATCCTCCTCCCCTTTTACTGGAAACAAAGGCCTAATTAAGATTATGTATTTAGAAAACCAAGTCTTTGTTTGATTCAGCCCCTAAATATAATTGCTAAGGGCATATTTTTGCAGCTCTCTAGGGAGGAGGAGATTATCACTGGAGTAGCAGTCCCCAGGCCTATAATATGCCTATTATACTATTGGATGTGTGTGTGTGTGTGTGTGTGTGTGTGTGTGTGTGTGTGTGTGTGT
>JANHMN010000001.1:141522804-141608550 GCA_030674055.1 Rhabdomys pumilio | reverse complement strand
TCTCTCTCTCTCTCTCTCTCTCTCTCTCTCTCTCTCTCTCTCTCTCTCTGTCTCTGTCTCTGTCTCTCTCTCTCTTTCTGAGATGTCCAAGTCCAAGTTCTGGGGCATAAAGGAAAATGATGTTAAAATGTCCGTTTCCCTTTTTAAGTGGCACAGTTAACTTCCTTTCTGCTTTCCTGCTATCTATCTGGAGAGGTGTTCAACAGGCTGTAGCGGATCACAAATGAGGCCATTTATGTTTACTGCTGCACGGGGATTTATTAAGAAAGATGCAGGGGCCAAGGTAGATCCAGCCTTTAATTCCAGCATTCAGGAGGCAGAGGCAGTCGGATCTCTATGTTCAAGGCCAGCTTGGTTTATAAAGTGAATTCCATGACAGCCAGAGGTGACACAGAGAAACCCTGTCTCAGAAAAGAAAAAAGAAAGAGAAGGAGAAGAAAAAAGCCACAGGCAGGTGGAGTGGCATTACCTGGCACATGGTGTAGTGGCATTACCTGGCATATGGTGTGCTGTTGCTTTCTATGAAGTTGGCAGCTGTCACATCCCTGTATTGCTCAGTTTTCTTTTCACCCCTTCACAGTATACTTGAACATGCTTATTTGCATGATAAATGCCCTAGTGGAAAAGACTGTTTGTACCAGAGAAGAGAGCCCATTAAAAAGGAAGTATTGGTGAACAGCCAGCGTCTCTGTATAAAGCTGGCTTTTTCAGATAGCAGATATATTTAAAGTGGCACACCTGGATGCTTTATAATGTGAGACACACTTTGGAAGCCCTCAGTCTTTGGTCTCGAAAAAACCCTGTGCGAGAATGAGGCTAATCGGAAGGATTTCATAGCTTGGAGAAGAAAAACAAAGCGTGGGGGGGATTTTCCCCTAATTTTAAAAATAGCCTATCATTAGTGGGTTTTTTTGGCAGAGGCAACTACAAGATTAAACAGCAGAGAGATATAACCAGATAGAAACTGGGCAAGAGCACCTACCGCTGAGTCTTGCCTGTGGAGGTGAAGGAGGCCTGGGAGGGTCTGGGAGGCCAGCGGCACAGTCCACACTGTTTTGGCTCAGTTTGTGGTAAAGTCAGGGTTTGAAAGACTCCTCTCTCTGTGATCTCTGCAAGGATGACTTGAAACCTTTGTCTCATCTGCCTCTCTCCAGAGTGACCTTCCCTTTCTGCTTTTCTTGATTGTTTCCTCTGACCGTGGTATTTAATGCTTTGGAGAAAAAACCAGGTGGAGTTTGCAAATGGCTTGGCTTTTTTTTTTTTTTTTTTTTTTTTTAAGGTAGACTCTCACAATGTAGTCACCCTTGCTATCCTACAACTCACTACCGGGTTGGCCTTGAACTCAGAGAGCCTCATATCTCTGCCTCCCCTCATATCTCTGCCTCCCAAATGCCAGGATTAAAGGTGTGTTGTCTGCTGTCGTCACCCTGCCCCCAACACCTCCTGCCCCAGCTCAAACGTGCTGATTTTTGAGAGTCTCACCTGCTTGGCGAGGCTCACTTATGAATGGAGTATTTCTTGGTACTTGTTTTTGGTGCTAGGAATGAATGTGAAGTCTGGGCCTCCTGGACAGACACTCAGCATCTCAGCTCCATCTCCAGCCCTGAGTGTTTATTTTTTGGTTTAAGGTAACCCATTGGGGGATAGGATAATACTGTTTCGTTGGTTTGGTTTTGACTGGTTAATACTCATGAATGAGTACTGCTTCCTGTTCACATGTCGGTTTCAGAGAACACGGAGAAGAAGAGATAACAGTAGCATCCTATGGGAGAGCAGAGGGCTGGAGAGCAAGCAAGCACTCCTACTTCAAAGTAGGTGGCTAGCTCTCCTCTCCAGTGTGTGAAAAATGCCAGGCATTTCCTCCAGGCTTTGTATTCATGTTATGTCTGGGAAAAAAAAAGGGGGGGGGGCGGTTGGAGCAGGTACAAACTAAAAGATCACAAAGATTTGGAAGTAACACAAACGAATAAATCTTGTAGAGTGTAACACAAGAGAGTTACTGGGTTTGGGAAAAGTCCAGGCCCCACACAAGAGGCATTCATATAAAAACAAATTTCAGATATTTTTCAGACCAAATAAAACACAGCTGGCCAGTTCACTGGTGTGCTCATCACACTGGTCTCTTCCTAGAGAACAGACACCAAAGTGTTTACTCTTATGTGTCACATACACAAATGACAGAAAATCAAAAGCAACTAAGGAGGGGAATTCTAGAACAAACCTGATTCGCTAAAATTCTAAGAATTCCACCCACGCTGAAATGAAGAGCCCTGGTCCTGGTGTCCTGTATGAATTCTTCAAATCTGCTTTGGATTGGGAAATAGAAAACATTTCCTTGTAAATCCCTTGGGAAGTTCTCTTTGTAGGTCAGAAGTCATTACTTGCTGAGCCAGACACAAATGGTGTCCTGGCTTATCGGGAGCCCTATCTCTTTATAAATTAATTGCATCAAGTATTCTGTTGTAGAGCTAGAAGGCTGGCTAATGCACTATTCAGTGGTGTATGTTAGGGTGTGTAAGTGCATGTTTGGATGTTCATGCCTATGGAAGCTGGAACAACCTTGGGTGTCATCCTTCCAGAGTCATCCACCTGGTTTTTATGTATGGCTGTATGTATGTAATATATATGTACTACGGATGTATGTGTGTGTGTATGTATGTATGTATGTATGTATGTAATTTTTTCCTTTAAATTTATTTGAATGTGTCTGGGTAGGGAGACAGAGGTGCAAATATGTTGTGGTGAGCATGTGGAGGGAAGGAGAACTGTTAGGGTCTTTCCTCTACCATGAGGATTGAAAGGATCTGACTCAGGCTGTCAGAGTGTCGTCAATCTCCCTTACCAACTGAGTCATGCCCCACCTTACTTTTTCAGGAAAGGTCTCTCACTGGCTGGTAGGCTGTCATGTTGGCTAGCAGGGAATTTCTTGTCTACGCCTCCCCAGCTGTGATTACAAGTGCACCATCACATCCAGCTTTTTACGTGGGTTCTGGGGACTCGGGTTTTCATTCTCACACGGCATGAGCTACCTGCCCGATCCTATTCTTAATGTTGGTGCATATGTAATTTTAAGGTAGAAATAAAAGAAATTTTTGAGACAGAATCTTTCTGTATAGTCTTGGCTATCCTAAAATTTGCTCAGGCTGGCCTGGAACTCACAGAGATCCTTTTGCCTCTGCCTCTGCTGAGACAAAAACTGTGTTCCACCATGCCAGGCCCTTAAGGTAGAAACTTTTTTTTTTTTTTAATTTTTTTATTGGATATTTTATTTACATTTCAGATGTAATCCCCTTCCCACCCACCCAGGAACCCCCTATCCCATCTTCCCTCCTCCTGCTTCTATGAGGATATGCCCCCACCCACCCTCCCACTCCTACCTCCCCACCCATGTTCCCCCACACGGGGGTGTCCAGCCTTCACTGGACCAAGGACTTTCTCACCCACCTATGCCTGACACTGTCATCTTCACTGTCATCTTCCCTTACATATACAGATGGAGCCATGGGTTCCTCCCTATGTGCTCCCAGGTTGGTGGTTTAGACCCTGGGAGCTCTGGTTGGTTGGTATTGTTGCTCTCCTCATGGGGCCTCAAAACCTTTCAGCTCCTTCAGTCTTCTCTCTAACTCCTCCATTGGGAATCCCATGATCAGCTCAATGGTTAGCTGTGAGCGTCCACCTCTGTATATTTCAGGCTCTGGCAGACCTCTAAGGAGACAGCTATATCAGGCTCCTGTCAGCATGCACTTCCTGGCATCCACATCAGTGTCTACCTTTGGTGGACTGCACATGGGATGGATACCCAGGTGAAGTGGTCTCTGGGTGGCCCCTCCTTCAGTCTTTGTCCCACGCTTTGTCATCATATTTGCTCCCATGAGTATTTTGTTACCCCTTCTAAGAAGGGCCAAAGCACCCACACTTTGGTCTTCCTTGTTCGTGAGCTTAATGTGGTCTGTGGGTTGTATCTTGGATATTGTGAGCTTTTGGGCTAATATCCAGTTATCAGTGAGTGAATACCATGTATGTTCTTTTGTGATTGGGTTAACTCACTCAGGATATTTTCTAGTTCTATCCATTTACCTAAGAATTTCTAGAATTAATTGTTTTTAATAGCTGAGTAATACTCCGTTGTGTAAATGTACCACATTTTCTGTATCCATTCCTCTGTTGAAGGACATCTGGGTTCTTCTGGCTATTATAAATAAGGCTGCTATGAACATAGTGGAGCATATGTCCTTGTTTTATGTTGGAGCATCTTCTGGGTATACGTCCAGGAGTGGTATAGCTGGGTCCTCAGGTAATGCTATGTCCAATTTTCTGAGGAACTGCCAGACTGATTTCCAGAGTGGTTGTACCAGCTTACAATCCCACCAACAATGGAGGAGTGTTCCTCTTTCTCCACATCCTCCACATCCTCACCAACATCTACTATCACCTGAGTTTTTGATTTTGGCCATTCTGACTGGTGTGAGGTAGAATCTCATAAGGTAGAAATCTTAACCAGGAAAAAATACTACAGTAACCAGAAACTACTTCTTCAAAAAATTAAATATTGAGAAAGCCAGTCAATTTAAAAATAAAAAAAAACCCTCTAAAATCTTTTTTTTTTTTTTTTTTTTTTTTTTTTTTTTTTTTTTTTTTTTTTTTGGTTTTTTGAGACAGGGTTTCTCTGTGTAGTCTTGGCTGTCCTGGAACTCACTCTGTAGACCAGGCTGGCCTCCAACTCAGAAATCCACCTGCCTCTGCCTCCCAAGTGCTGGGATTAAAGGGGTGTGCCACCACCACCTGGCAACCCTCTAAAATCTAACTTCTCTTATAAAATATTTGCACAGAACTTGAATAATCTTTGATAGAATTCTACCAAATGCTAGGGTTTCATAAAAGGCCTTTTCTGATGTCTTAGTAAATTATGGGTTGGGGAGATGGCTCTGCTGGTCAAAATGCTTATTGTGCAAGCCTACTGACCCAAGTTCTGGTCTCTGGAACTGATGTAAAAGCTAGACTCAGTGGTCCATGTCTCTGTGTAATTTTAGTATGCCTAAAGCAAAATGGAAGGCAGAGATAGAATTCCCAGAAGTCCATAGGCCATCTAGTCTAGAGTATGCAGCGAAGGTATAAACAAGAGAGACCTTGCATTGAAGTTGGAAGCTAAGGTCTGATACCCAAGGTTGTCTCCTGTACTTCAGTCATGTGACAAAGCACCCACATGTTCCTCCTCACACAGAGATCACACACATACGCACAAAAATAAATCAACTGTAATTTGCATTTCCCTGTGTAACCCAAGTGAAGCCTATGATCATGCTAAAGTCTGGGTTTAGCTATGTTCTCCTGGAAAGGACCAGTCTGTAGGCTTCCCACCTTGTTCAAACCTTGTAAGTAGCCTAAACTTTCATTATGCTCACAGGGCTTGCCCTGATAGCTGGATATTGATAATCAAAAAGGCATTTCAGGACTACTAGTAAGATGGCTCAGGGGGAAAGGTACTTGTATCCAATTGTGTGTTTGGTTCCTGGGGCCCACATGGTAGGAGGAGAGAATAAACTCACACAAGTTGTCCTTTGACTTCCATATTTAGCCATGGCACTTGTGTGCTAGAGTGCACATGCACACTTGCGATAAATAAATGTAATAAAAAAACCATTACAAGCAAAATTTAACAAGAGATGGTTTTCGAAAAGGAAGTGCTCCAGCAATTAGAGCACGGCCTACAGCGCCCCCTAGTGGCTATGCGGCACACAGACTTGCTGCTACTGTTCATTAACTTGACCTAGAGGGTAACCACTGGGGACGTTTTGTAAAATTATCTCAGGAATGATGTCTGGTCCTGTGGATCACCACTGGTTGTTGCCCTGATGATAAAGTTGCAAGCGACCTCTGTTAAGGCTGACAATTTCCTTGTCAAATGAAGAACCTCCTTTTCCTACTTACATTCATGGAGATCTGTAAAGGTTGTTGACTTGGCATCATCTCTCATTTTACTAAATATAATGACAAAAAGTAAAAATGATAACAATAAACGCAAAATAAAGGCATTTGAAATATCTGAAAATCCAGACTTACTCTTCTTAAATTCATGGTGCTAGGTGCAGGCTATGTGCGAGTGTGTGCGAGTGTGTGTGTGTGTGTGTGTGTGTGTGTATGTGTGTGCATATTACAGCCATGCTTTCCTTAACTGCTGATCATTCTGTCCAACTGAACTCCAAAAAAGAGTGGCACACATCCTAATTCTCAAATGACCTGCAGTGGTTACGCAGCTTTTAAGAACCTAGAGTAATTTAGAAGGGCTGAGATGAATGACTTACATATGTATGTGTGTGTACATTTAGGTAGTACTGGGGATCCAACCTGACAGGCAAGTTCCATCACCGACCTCTGTCTCCAGACCAAGAAGCCAGATTAACTGAGGCTAAATAAAAACAGTTTAAAAGTGAAAAAGAACAGCAGTTGGCATTAGCAGAGCAGTCAATTAGACAATGTTATTTTAGAGATAGAAAACCGATGGGACTCTCCTGCCCACAGGATGGTAGGTCCTGTGAGGAAGTGGGTGGTGGTGTGTGCTTTTAATCCCAGAATTTGGGAGGCAGAGGAAGGAGGATTGCTGAGTTCAAGGCCAGCCTGGTCTACAGAGTGAGTTCCAGGACAGCATGGGCTATAGAGACCCTGTCTTAAAAACCAATCAGCCAACCCACCAAAACTCCACAGGAGTGCTGAAGGAAGGCTAAACTGGAAATGACTGTGGTTACCACAGGTGGATAAACCAGACGTTCAGGTTAAAGATCGTGAACCTGGTGTTCTGCCATGATCACTGACACAGACAGACTGCTTGGAGGGAAGACCAACTCTCACAGTAGAGTCTTCAAACACAACTGAGGAGGAGGAGTAAGAGTTAAGGAGACAGACACATAAGCTGTTTACTTTCCCCCTCTGTGGTACTGGGAGCTGAGCCCAGAGCCTCATGCACATCTTAGCTCTTTCAAATATGTTATCTTTATCTTGTATCTTTGTTTTCCTCCACTGTGGACACTGTAGCTTTTCACTAAGGTAGTGTTTCAAAAAACCCAAGCATCTCTACTGGCGCGCATTCGGTGAGCGCATTCCTGTGGAAGAGACAAGTACACTGGTCACTCAGATGCTAAAAGCCTGACCTTTTTTCATGTGTGTCGTTTTCTTCACAGGTTCCTAACAGATGAGGTATGTGCTGGCCCTCCATTACCCTGAAGACATCTCTTGTTTTGATATTATGGTCAGTTTGTCATTCCTGAAGTGAATCTAGTCCTTTGGGCTTTAATCTGGTGTTATAAGAGCAAGTCTCTCTTAAGAGTTCTTACTAAGTTCTTACTAAGTTTTCTAGATTATCCCAAATACTTATTTCAGTCTCTCAAGTGTTAGGATTAAAGACTTGCAACCACCATAGCCATTTAAAAATATTACTTTCCTAGAAGTGAAAAGACATGACTTTTAAAAAATGATTTATTTTATGTATATGGCTGTTCTACCTGCATATATGACTGTATACTACATGTATGTTGTCCCCAGACCTGGGTATTTTTGAAGTTCTCTGTGATGTCTAAAGATAATCATGTATTTCCTTAAATCTTTTCCCCCTTAGGAATTGAAGCATATCTTCCATGACATTATACATAAAAGACTGATGATTTAAATGCTACTAAAAATGTTGGTAAGAAAGGAAAACTTGACCTGTGTTTCATTTACACACATACACACACACACACACACACACACACACACCCCACAAGCATACAGACAAAAGCTGTTTGTTTCCTTCAATAGAGTTTTCCCCTTCCTGGTTAAAAGGGAGGGCAGGGAGAGAAGTCAGGGGGGGAAGCTGGATGACACTATCTCTATTTCAGGGCAATTGTCTTTACCTTAATCCTCTTTGGTCTCCAGGACACAAAGGGCTCCTCTACAACAGAGTCACATATGCCAAACTTTACTGCTCTTTTTAAGATGCCAGTCTGACCCACTTTCAAATTTAAAAAAAAAGTAGTGGTGTCCACAATACAATGTGCATGGGGACACTGGAGTCAACATGGGAGTTAATTCTTTCTTACCATGGGAGCTGGGGATCAAACACAGGTCAGCACAGTCAGCTCCCCCCACCACCCCTTTTTTTTTTAAAGACAGGATTTCTTTGTGTAGGAGTCTGGCTATCCTGAAACTCATTCTGTAGAATAGGCTGGCCTCAAACTCATAGACTGGCCTTTTACCACTACCACTTGGCATTTTTTTGTTTTGTTTTTTGTTTAGTTTTTAAACACAGTTTTGCCATGCAACTCTGGCTGCTGGCCTTGAATTTTTTAATATATATTATTTATTTATTCTTATTTTATGTGCTTTGGTGTTTTGCCCATATGTCTGTGTGAGGGTATCTGATTCCCTGGAACAGGAGTTGCAGACAGTTGTGAGCTGCATGTGGGTGCTGGGAATTGAACTCAGGACCTCTGGAAAAGTAGCCAGTGCTCTTAACTTCTGGGCTATCTCTCCAGCTTACCCAGGCCTTGAAATTTTGAGAATCCTATTTCAGGATCCTGAGGGTTGAGGTTGTTGTCATGACACACCATCATTCTCATTTTAAGGCTGATTTTTTTGTTGTTGTTGTTGTTTTGTTTTTTTGTTTTTGTTTTTAAACAGGGCAAGAATGGAGTTGCCCTCTCCCAATGTCTTAATGTACTATGTGAAACAAGCTAACCTATCAAGGCATTCATCTAAAAATAATGGACCTTCTCAAAACAAGCTGACTTTCCCTTTGGCTTACTCAAGAAAGCCCTATTCTTGAAGCGTTTCTACAGAAATAACAGGTGAACAGAGACTGCACGTGTGTTTGGAACTAAAAATTTGAACATGATTTAATAACAGGATATAATACACCCAAACTTCTAAAGGTACTCTGTCACCTGAACATCCTGAGACTCTTCTCACCCTTGTGAGGGACAACCGTTCCCTGGCCTAACCTGAGTCCAGACACTGGGTCTCTGATTTGATGTGCCTCCCTTCATCTCTGACTCACCTCTGTGCCAAGTTCTCATTATCTCTTGCCAGTGCTTGTCTACATGACTCCTCACGGCTCCCTTCCTCTCAGCCCATTCTTTATACTGCCAGTACAGTTAGCTGCTCTGACACTTGCTCATTACATTCTTTCACTGACTCCAGGGTGAGTCCAGACTTGCATGCTCACCCTCCTGGGACAGCTTTGTCAGCATCTCATTCTGTCTCTGTCCTTCCATTTCATGTACTCAGTCCTACTTTTTGCTGTGTGTTTAAGCCAGAAGCTAATATTAGCTGTCTTCATTTGTTTTGTTTTCTCAAGACAAGGTTTCTCTGTGTAGCCCTAGAACTCCTTCTAGATCAGGCTGGCCTCGAACTCAAAGATCTGCTTGCCTCTGCCTACTGAGTGCTGGGATTAAAGACGTGTGCTCTAAAACTTTTATTCTTATTATTTATAGAATTCCCACTGGTGTGGCAATGTATATATGTGTGCAGGTGTCCTCAGGATCTGATCCCCTGGATCTGGAATTTCAGACGTCTGTGAACCACCTGATGTGGGTACTGGGAACCCAACTTGGTTTTTCTGTAACAGCAATGTATGTTCTTAAACACTGAGCCTACCTTTCCAGCCCCCTTCTTTTTGCTGTTTTATTTTGTAGACAGGGTCTCTCTGTGTACCCTGGCTGTCCTGCAACTAGCTCTGTAGACCAGGCTGGTCTCAAACTCAAGAAATAGGCCTGCCTTTGCCTCCCGAGTGCCGGGATTAAAGACATGCACCACCACCACCTGGCTTCCATGTTCCTTTAAAGGGACCCAGTGGTCCTAATAGAAACTAAACTTGGTGTTTCTCATGCCTCCGGGACTGTCATTCTTCCTGATCTGCTTTACATACCTGTTACTTCAAATTCTTATACAATACTCCAATCTAGAGCCCCTTTCTTCCTCAGCAAGGTTTTCTCCCTATCTCCTATTAAAATGCGTGTAAACACATGGAACTGGTTTCCAAAAGCGTGGACTTACCTAACATACTGCTTCATTTGCAGTGCGTCTTCTCCTTACAAACATCCTGCAGTCCCTGCTTCTTTCCAATAATCATTTCTGCAGCTGAAATCTTCCCTGCTTTTTCAAACATATCCCAGGAACAGAGTTTACCACTTATCTGGGCGTTTTAGTTATCTCCTTGTTTGCTGGGCATTTTAGTTATCTCCTTGTTTGGATGTAACTATTTTTTGTTGCTGTGTATATAGTCTTTTCTTCCTCTGTGACATAACCACGGCACAAAGCAGAGATTTCAATGGTGACCTTCATCCTTCTGCCATGGCAATGAATAAAGCAGCACACCGATAGCTAAGTCTATGGCAATGTCTCTAAGTCTATGGTAGAGACCGCTGATGGCTCACCGAGGAGGCTGGGATCCCACTCAGCACTCTTGCCTCCCTCTCCAGTGATGCAGCTCTCCTCCATGTCTTTGGCTTACAAGCTGCCCATACTCCTGCATGTGCAATGCCAAGGAACTCACTGGTTTCCTCATTGGTTTCCCAGGCTGCACTTGGACAGACCTGCTTCTTTGGTCAGTGCAAGCAAGCACTCCCATGTGTCTCCCTAGGAAAAGTCACACACCACTGTGCGTTCTCTCCCCCTGGAGAAGGAGTTATAGCATACTGTTTGTTACCTCTCAGTTCATCTTTTCGATTTTGAAAATTATACTAGTAAAATGAATGTAAGATTTGGTCTTTAATCTAAAAAACCATTATAGAACAAAGAGAGGATTAATCACTGGCTAAAGGTAGCTCTTTGCAGAAAGGAGTATAAACTGGGAGACAGACCAGATAGGCATAATTTTACTTTTGTTGAGTCATTAAAAGGCTCAAGGGGGGAGGGGCTGAGAGATGGCTCAGCAGCTATGAGCACTGGCTGCCCTTCCACAGGATCCAGGTTCAATTCCCCAGCACCCATTTGGGAGATTACAACTCCAGTTCCAGAGGATCCAACACTCTCACACAGACACACATGCAAGCAAACACCAATGCACATGAAATAAGTGAACAATTTAAAAAGGTACAATGGGTCATTATTACATGCTTTCCCCAAGTTACCACACTTCCTCTAAGGAAATGGAGCTATCATGTTAAATACTACACAGAAGGCTCTGCAGAACCACGGCAGTACCCCGGGTATCAGACTGGAGCCAAAAAGAAAGACACCCTACATCTCTGACCCCTAAATATCACTTCAGATGACAACAGAGCCTATGGGAACAGGCTGCCTTTCTTTCTTCAGCACCCAGCAGTTGTTGGGTCAAAGAACACTTTGAACATGCTTGCCCTGTATATTGACAAAGGGTTCCACTGCAGAACACCTGCAGGACAACCAACACAGTGAATTCATCTACACAGACGATCTCCAAACACATGTTCAATTTTAAGCAAGTGTTCAAGTTGTTATGGTAGTAGAAGTTTGCAGAACCAGCTACACTGGAGGCAGAAAGCAGGGCAATGTAGAAAGACACTGTAAGAGGAAGAAGCAATCTCCTTCAGCAACTTAGGCACCAGGTGAGCAGGCAGAGGTGAGCCCCAGCAGCTCTGGGCACCCTTCAGTCACTTTAATTTGGTCTTGGTCACTATAACCACTGAGCACATTTTATCTCTGTTTATGAGTTTTCCTTGCCACAAGCAAAGCTTAAAAGCTGTGGTTCAAAGAGAAGCATAAAATACATTACCAGGATCTTATTAATCACTTACTGGCTCTGTGGTTTGAAGAAAGTATTTAAATTTCCTGACCTTCTATTTCTTCCCTTATATAAGACAGAGAACATGTTTGTAAAGCAGTGGTGAAAACTGTCAACTGTGTGTAAAATGAGTAACACGGTGTTAGGTGTGTTCTGAGTAGCTGGAGAGCAGCAGCCATTATTCTGATCGCAGTTGACTTTTTTTTTTTTTTAGTATCACACTGAGTTATAAAAGTCTTGTTAGAGTCAGCATGTACTGACTCTATTGCAAAGTCTCTACAATATCATATTAGCAGTGACCATTTCTGGAGACTTCATAACATAAAAAAATACACTTACTGTTGTCATTAATATGATCTTTAATAAATGGAATAATGCACCATTTTACAGCAAGCCTTTTAAACCTAAAGAACTGCCTTAAAACTTCCTTTGCCAATGTCTCTGTCGCAATACAATCTTTTTATTTAGGTTTCTATATATCAAAGCATTTACTTACACTTATTCATAGAAAACTCTTTAGTGGCTTAATGTCAGCGTTCATAGTGGCATCCACAGATAATACAAAAGGGAAGTGATCCGCTTTATTTCATACTCACGCTGCTCCATCACACAACTTATACAGCATAGTAGCAAGGTCTCAGATGGCTTACACAAAAGCAAAATGACTGAAAGTAATTATTCATAAAGTCACACACGATATTCTATCTGTAAGGTAAGAGCAAAACACACCAACAAAAGATACCCGTTAACAAGGAGCGTTCTGAGGAAGTGCTAGTATTGTCAGCCTTTCTTCTCCTAAAAAGCATCCTCAGAAATGAATACTTGGTAGCTTGTGTTTCGCCTGTCCACTCAGAAAAGTACGGCAGCTACACATCCCCATGTTTCAGCTATAACACCCTAAGAGTTAGTGTATTTTATAGTTATCTATGTAAATTGATTTGAAAAATTAGCAACAGAAAATTAAGGATGATTCCAGCTTACACAAACACATACAATACAATCTCTACAGAAATGAAGACAAGGCATACAACATTGCTTAAATAAATAACTATTACAAGAAGAAAAAAAGCCACAGAAGTAAAGCAACTCAATATTAAATTGAAACCTAATTGCTTTGAATTGTATTTTTTAGACATTAGTTTTCTTATTCTTATACATCTTTACAAATGTTTCTTTTATATGCTAAGACTGATAACAAGGCCTGAGACAAGAGACAGATTACAAAAAACTCACTGCAAAGATTTAAATATACAGCAGACCAATTAGAATTTGAGTTTGCAGACTCAAAGAACAACTGTTTGGCTCTGACAATGTGAAAAGCTGGTCACCATAGCTCACCTTCTTAAAGCCACCAAGCTGTCACCAAGGCTAGAGCCGTCAGCTCACTTTTATAAAGTCTTATAATGCTAATTATCCTGTAAGAAAGTTCTATCTCAGAATTACCTTTCCTAATCTTGTTATTAAAAAACAAAACAGAAAGAAACATTTGCCCCATCATGTACACCCACAGAACCAAGAGCAGAAAGTGTTTAAGCCAGTGCTTCAGCTCCAAGGCTTAAATCTGCTGTAACATGTGGCCAATTAGTTGAGTCATTCCTTTTATTCAGTAATTACAGAACTGGGCAAGTTTTATGATTAATAAAATCAAATATCATGTTGATGTGAATTAAGCCAAACAATATGATGAAACATTACTATGCAACAAATACTTTCAAATATTCAACTAGATCTAATTGTTAGCAACTGAACTCTTTCAGTGTACAAACAGATGAAAGGGGCCCTGAGTTTTTAAGTAATACTATGTCTAAAAGTGATTCCAAACCATGAAGATGTTTCTGGAATTTAAAATACAAATTAAATGGGGGAAAAGCATTTTAAAAAGAAAGAACAGTCAAGTTGTAAATTCAAGTACAGTCAATTTTCTTTTTAAATTCAGTTACAAACTAAACACCCTAATAAAGCAATATAGCTCTAAAGATTCTTTCTGCTCCAGATTTTAATGTGGCTGCAAACTACATTTGACGAGTGAATGTGTACGTTGACAATGATCATTAGAAACACCACAAATATCAGTAATAACAAAATTGAAAATTTTAAAAAGACTCAATAGATTTATTTGGGGGCATAATCTTAACATTAAGTATAGCTTCTCAAAATTTATATGCCATGGGATAAATTTTTAAGGATTTCCTTTCTATGCAAACACCTAGCTTTAATCACTTGAAAGTTAAAATAAAAATTGTTTTAGTCCAGTCTATGCTGCAAAAACAATGATAAGCATTTCAAAAGTGGTCTACAAAAATATAAAAACATTCATGAATACCTGATTTTTATAGGGTCTACTTTTGAAAATTGGTTTTGCATTTAGTGTTTAATACAGTATTTGATAAAGAGAAATTTATAATATTTGTTGTGGTTCAATCATAATACCCAAACATATAATACTAATATTATACTGTAACATAGGTTAGACTTTAATGAAAAAAATACACAATTATGTATGCATGTCTTTTTAGTTATATCTGTACAGATAAAAATCATAAAACATACTTTAATAGAAAAATGTTACATAATACAAAAATTAGGTGCTGATTTTCAGGTGGTCTGATGATTAAATCCAATGCTAACAGCTTTATTTTCAATTCTATCAAACTACTGTGCTATAAATTAACTGGAGTAATTAATTTGGATATAACAGAGTTTTAGTGCTTTTAAATATAAATAAAGTAATTAAAATAGATTTGAGAGGAAAAAACCCTAAAGGAACTGGAACCATTTTATTGATGAACTGGTGTTGAGAAGCCTGAAGCTGACTGAAGAGTGTTAGAGAGGATGACCACATCTTCTCCCTACTAGGTATGAGAAACAGACCTTAAGTCAAACAAGAGAGATAGAACAGGTAAGAAAAAACCTTCCTGACATACTACTGCAAGTTAGATAGTGGAGGGACAGGCGCTATAAATCATGAGAGACTTAAAGAGAGGAACAGGTAGGTGTTACCACCTCTTTGGGCACACGGGGATTTCCTCTGTGGAAATCTTACAGAGAAGCCTTTTTTGATAATCACCTTTGCTAAGTAGCCCAGGAAGTAACTGGCTAGACTGATATACTCAATGTGCACAGTAAGGGAGGGACCATGTAAGGTATTTTTTGGATGAAGTTTGCATAGATCATAATCTAAAAAAAAGTTAAAATGCAACTTTATCTTCTGGAAAAAAAAAACCCAAAAAACAAAATACATCACAGCCCACTGCTAGTCAAGGGTGTGAATATTTAAAATTATCATAGCCTAAAAGAGATTCCTAGAGCCTACGAGGGAGTGTTACACACTTCCTAGAATGACTGGTCTAAAACAGTAGGGTTAGAGTGTGTGCAGAATCTTTTAAGGAGTCAAGGATATAAGGTAGTTATATATTTTAAAAATCTGTGGACAGTTATATAATAACATATACATGACTGGTACTAAGCTCAACATAGGTTTATAAACTGTGATACGATATAATATCAAATTCTAAGTGACTCCCAATGAAATATTTATGTCCATAAACATGGTAAGAGGAAACCAATGTTTACTGATTTTTCCTATTTTAAATGACTAATTAACAGAGAGTAAAAGTACAATGTGATAGCTGTACCATCTCAGGTGTTCTTTGGGATTCCGAAGTCAAACTTGGAAATATTCTAAAGAAAATCTGTAATTCCCACTGATGTGGGTGCTCTTTATGTTCTAATTCAGAACCAACACACAGGCTCTGGAACAAGTACACACATGCACAGAAGCCTATACTAGCCTGCTTTACACAAAGAGCATTGACCTTGTTTTCCTTGTACAGATTATTTAGTTCTCTGGATTAACAATTTTTCTGACATTGGTAAAGCGGACATTTTACAGACAGGAGTCAAAGGATTGAGAAGACTGCAAATTTACATGCAACTCTTTTTTCCAAGTGAGGTATGGGATCACATTAGGAAGCCCCTGCTCCCTTTGCCCCCTTCACTTTTTTCTTAGCATTTACTTTGCCTTTTACTCTGCAATATAAAAATACTTGGAGACAGATAAAACAGCTTTTAAGATGTAGGCTGAATTTTGTATTGAATTAGTAATTGTTTTTAAGCAATAGTGATTATGGACCTTTATGTTTACCTAACTTAAGATCATTACGGTACCTGGCTTGGCTCACACACAAACCACACGCCTGCTGGAGTACAGCATGTCAGGTCACTGCACGTCAGTTCATAAAGAATGGAGACCGTGTGTTGTGCATAAAAGACATGGAGAGACAGACCCAGGGTGAAATACCCAGTGTGTCTAGGTATGAAACTTAGACAAATTTCCTCTTAATTTTTATTTCCTCATTTGTAAAATATGAATATTAATTATAATATTGTTGCTCTGAGGATGAAAAAATAAGTGTATGTAATGCCAGTTCTTAGCATGTCTTCACAAACGTCTACAGTAGCAGAGATTTTTAAATTATACACTTAAATTATTTAGGATTTTTATTTAAATAATTTTATTCTATACATAATTCAAATCAAGTTCTTTCCATTACTTAGCTCTGGCATATAACTAGTATTTTATGATTTACTTTTGTCTTTATAGTTATGTGTATGTGTGTGTTGGGTGGGATGAGGTGTTACGTACGTGTCAGTGGAGGCCCAGGAAGGGAACTGGATTCTGTGGGAGTTGTGAGCTGCCACGTAGCTGCTGGGAACTGAACTTGGGTCTGCTGTAAGCACAGGAAGCACTGTTACTGTGATGCCATCTTTCCAGCCCTGCAACTCATATTTTCTTAAGGGAGCTAACATCATATCTGATGCCCTATTATGATGCTTTTAAAATTATATTACTGTCCAGAGAAATCTTTTTAAATTGAATGACTTTTATTCAAATGGCCTAAAATTAATTTTTGTGTGTGAAATTTTGAGGTAAATTCCATTTCAGCTTCAAGAATCAAATCAGATAAATCTAACTAGTAATTTATTACAGGGATTTCTGCATGCTGTGTATTATAGATTTCAAAATTTATTAAAATGACCTATGCTTACTGCCTTTCCTATTCTTCAAGGAATTATTTGTTTTAAATATATTTGCATGAGATGGGAAACTATAGAGATTTCTTTTATCTGGCATATTAATTTTTAAAGCATTCTATTATTAAACATTAAGAACTTGGAAAATTCACAACTGACAGGCCCTAATACAAACTATATCAGAATGTAAGATAATTTTTCTGACGGGAAAAGATCAGCTGGACCTCAAAGGGTCATTTATTCTTAATGTTTCAAGTTGGAGATGGGAAGAATATAATTTATTTTGATTTAAAGTTGTCCTACAACTGAAAAATAAAAATTCTGAAATGCATTTGAAAGCCATTTAGACAGAAGAAGTGAGTGAAATTATTTGTTACATAGACAAAGCACAATAATTAGAAAAATAAAAAAAACAACAACAAAAAATAACCCCCCAAAACAACTGTATACCAGAAGACAAAAACATATATTAAGACTCTGAACCACAAGAGGGGTCAATGAAACACAAGGGTGAGAAAGTAATCCTGGGCACAAGTGAGATAACCTTAATCCTAGTAACTGAGAGTTCCAGTCAGCTGAATAAACGGTAAATGCTGTGACACCAGAGCACGGCAGACGGCAAGTGACGGAAGCTCGTGCACAAGTTAGATGAAAGGAAAGAGGATTACAGACGAGAAGACAGTGCTCAGGACACAAGACCCAAAACCAGAAATTTGGAGATTTGCACTTAACTTTTTATCTCCCTGCTAAAATTAAAAATGTAATCAGATAATGAATATTAAGGATTCTGAGAATCTGAAAAAACATGAGAACAATTTGTCTGCAAACTGACAAAAAGCAGTGTTTAGGAAAAATTCCTAAGTTTTTGAAAGAAGGTGCTTTATTAAAAGACAAAGAGACTCTTGTTTCAGAAATCATTAGTGACAAAAGAAGCAAAAGCAGCGTGACAGCAACGTCACACCATCACCAGAAGTCTGTGACGGTGATGTCGTCACGGCACACCATCACCAGAAGCATGCTCTACTTTGAATGCTGCTCAAAATCAAAGAACACGTGAAGCTGGCAAAGAGGAACTACAAAACCAGGATTATTGAAGAGATACACTTAGGAAAGGCAGAGGGTCAATCTCAGTCTGCTCAATGGTGGTAAGGTTGGCAGCAAGCCTTTCTTCCACAGGGATCTGGCGTGCTGGTTGGATGGTTCCACAGTGTTTTAGGTCATGGGAGGAGGAATCGTTTTTTCACATAGGCTATGCTGGGAAACAATGAACCGTACTATGGATTCCAATCAACTACCACTTACTTCTGAAGTTATTATAAATAGAAAATGTAATTTAATTTGTGATGGTCAGTTACTATACTAATCATCTTGCCCAGCTACTTACTTAAAAATTCCATGTAGGTTTAGCTCTATACATTTTCTGATAAAAAATATTTCTTAAATAATGAATACAGACATGAACATATACATAGAAAAATAAAATGGAAAAGGCTAATATTTGCTTTCTTCTGTTTTGTTTTGTTCTATGCTCTCTTATGAACTTCCAAAATCAGAACCAGATACGCTTGTTAAAATGCCCGGAAGGAAACACTAGCATTTGGAAGGTTAGAAGACAATGGCATTTCAAAAGGGTTTTGGTAAGTCCTTTGTGGAGCCCTTTGGATAGCATCTATGCATCTCCATACGGAGAAAGCTAGAAAATGTTCATATTATCGAAGAACAGGGGAAAATATTTCAACAATGGAAGAATGTGTGCCCTGCTAGGAAGAGAGCAGATAAGAAAGCTTCTTTGTGGTCTATAGACTATTGCACATTCAAATAAAATACAAGAGAAAAGAATGTCCAACAGATTATGGTCAAAAACACATTAACATAAAAACTAGCTTGTGCCCAGAAATAAAACATGGATACCAGACACCACTGCAGTCAAACCTGTCTTAATTTGTTTCTATTTTAATGACCTTTAAAAAATGGTCCAAACTGATAATCAGTAAATACACTGTTTTTGCTTTTTTCTTAAAAAAATATTTTGAGACCACTTTTGATAAGCACACATATAATGTGGTCATAACAGACAAATATAACTTTAGCGAGACTAAACAAAAGTGCAAAACTTAAAAAACAAAATTGAAAAATATGGAAGCATAAGCTAAAATTTTCTGCATAGCTGAAATCTATTTAAAGCAAGTCCTTGCTGCAAGGGTGGGAAGGGGTGCTGACAGGAGGTTAAAGCAGTTTTTTTTTTAAATGTCTTCTGCATGTTTAAATGATGCAAAAAAATAATTCACTCCATAAGCTTGAAAACATCTCACAGACAATTCATTCCTATATCTTTAGACACCATGGTTGTGGCAGTGCCTCCCTCTGCGAGGTACACGGCAGTGCTAGACTTGGAATGGACAGCCCTGTCACTGCCGTTGTTGTTGACCTCACAGTCCAGTGGCTCGGTGGAGATGACCCAGGTGGACGGGCGCCACCGCTTCAGAGAGTACGGAGTTTTCACGCGTCTCTTGATCTTCTCGCCTGATCCTGATTTGCCATCTTGTGTTGACTCACCTACTGGAAACAAAAGTACAGGAAATTAACTGTGCAAAAAAAAAAAAAAAAAACTTAAAAGTAAAGAAGTTTGTTGGGTATATATTGCAGTTGATGGAGTGCTTGCCTAGAATGCAAAGGGTTCTGAGCTCCATCCCAGAACCACAAGAGCCACAGTCCTGGTGCATATGATAATCCCAGCACCCTGGAAGTAGAAGCAGGAAGATCAGAGGCTCAAGATCCTCCTCCACCGCACAGCTACTCCACAAGGCCTACATGAGCTATATAAGGCCCTATCACCAAAACCACACAAAATTAAGCTGGATGGGAAAATAAAGGGGCTGAATTTCACAAACAGGTCAAACTAGCACATAACCCAATGAAGGACAATTTTTGAACTATGTGATCTTGTTAGGTGATGTTTTTCTAGGCAAAATTCAACCAACTCAGTTTTGAGTCTTATTTAAAAAATTATTAAAACTCACAAGAACTAAGAAAATTCAAAATTCTTAATTGTACTCTCAAATTCTTTTGCTGTGGTGTAGACTCCATCTGACTTAATGCTGACAGCTGGGCTAGCTATGGATGGGTGATGTACTCCTGTAATCCAAGTTCCTAGGAATCTGAGGCAGAAGGATATAAATTCAAATCTAGCCTTTGACCATGATGAGTTACAGAATGGGTCCTTGTCTCAAAAAGACAAAGCAAAACAAAAAAATGTCCAAAGTGGACCAAATCAAAACGCCTCTAACATGTAATAATTTTGGAGGGAAGACCATTTTCCCACTAATTCTCTGTTTTCACACTTGACAAGATGCTTTTATGGATACAGAAGCACGAAGGGTATGTCAACTAGATGTAATATCAACCACTTAAGCAGAAGGCCACGGTTTCTTTGTGGTTCTGGAGAACAAACCCTGGGCCTTGTGTATTATGGGCAGATGTTCTACCTCTGAGCTACACCCTCCAGACAAGGGGTAGAGATTTGTTATTCTGAGACCTTTTTTCAGCCTATTCTTTAGTTTAAGAAAGCATAAAACACATAAAAGAAATCTCTTGACTTCTACGATTTACTAAGATCCGGGTGTGTTGGCACACTCCTAATCTCAGCACTTTGTGAATTTAAGACTAGTCTGGTCTACATAGCAAGCTCCAGGCCAGCCAGGGCTTACATAAGACCCCTTATCTCAAACACACATGCGCGCGCACACACCAATGACTTACTAAGGTTAAAAACTAAATTTGGATTTAACAGTAACATGTATAGCAAATATTTCAGAAGTCAACATGGTGTGATGTCACTACTTGTGTCCTGACACTACTGAACACTAATTTAACTTCATCTGTCACAGCAAATATAGGAACCACACACAGAGAAGCCATCAAGCAAACCACAGATTACGTTGGTAATTCTTCTACCTGTAACACTAGCTTTTTAAATTGTCATTGACCAAAAAGAAAAGGGGGTGGGTAATAATCTAATTACTTCCAAAGCCCAGTCACTTTGTCTCTGGAAGTAATAAAGATAAAGAATCACTAGTTGAAAACACAACATGATTCTATTTTATTTAACTGTCCCAAAGGATACCTGCACAACCCTTCCACTTACTCTGTATACTGCTGCCATCCAGGATATTTGTGGCTGAAAGATCCAGAGAATTCGGCCTCTGTGCTCTTCTGGGCTTTGATGGCCCAGGATCTGCTGCTGTGCTTGTAACGCCTTGTGTAAGGACATCTTGTTCTGAACATGGATTGCTGTTGTTGTTATTGGAATTAGTTCGGCCACCTTCTAATGGCCGTTCCCTCCTGTCTACCAAACGATCCAGAACCCCTTCATCATGGCCAGCCTGTTGTTCTCGTCTCAGTAAAGGTTCATGCTCATCAGGACTGGAATTGATATTCAGCCTTGTATCCTCACCAATAAATTGATTCTGTAGCATTTCTTGGGCCCTATGTGCCACTATATTGGCTGCCTGGCCAGATGGCACTGCCCCATTGGCATACTGGGTTGTGGCAGCATGGGAATTAACATTGTGGCTTCTACCTGCCACACCATTCATAGTTACTGTCACCACATGAGGCTCTACTGCATTGATTGTATTCATCTTGGCAACTCCAGTTTCTACTTGTTTCAAGTTTGATTTGTGCTTGTTGCCAAATTTTAGCCGGGGTTCTTTTGTTGAATTTTTGGTGTTCAAAGGCAAACTAGTAGGTCTCTTAGGAAGGTTCTGTTGCTTAGGGAGAGGATAGATCTGAGCAGGCGGAACATCAGGAATTAAACATGCTTGCCCATTTGCAGCCTGTGTGAAGTCCTGTTGTCCAGTCACTTCTACCGCAAGCTTTATGAGCGGATAAAGCAAGCTAGAACTGGTACTGCTCAATGGGTCTGGCCCACTGAACTGCTTCAGAGAATGCTCCATGAGATTCTCATCAGAGCTTTCCTTGAGGTTCTTATCAACTTCTTTTGGGTCTAGCTTATTAGTCTCCAAGTCTTCTTCTGTCAGCTGTAAGCAGACAGGGGTTGGCCCCATCGACTGTGCAGCATTTGTAGCATGCAAATGTGTCTCATCTGGGTATGGCATCTCAGATATGGTGGTCATGCCAGTACTTGGAGTGAGGCCCGTGGTGTTTGTGGTGGTTGTATTTGTGGACAGGCTTGTGACGCTTGTTTCTGGGCTAGGGATTCGCGCTTGTGCTTGCTGTCGTTCATAATTAATTGAGTTTCGGTTCTTTTCTCCTATAGTCAGTGGTGTACTGGACATCGAATGCTCAGAGGAAATATTCTTCACAATGCTGTCAGTGTGATGGATGGAGTCTTCGATATATGAGGAAGAGGAATAATCTGGGTAAGGCCCGATTTTTGGCACACGCCTATTATGTGACAGGTTGCTTGAAGAGAGAGAAAAACGTATGACATTGAGAATGGAAACTTACAACAAATGGTCTATTCCAAGAAAACACCACTGATCCCAAAGTCCCCCTGCTTTTTTATTTTACATATTTTTTTTTGCTTTACATTCTTTTTATTGCACTCATTTATTTAATACACACAGGGCATGTGTGGAGGTCTGAGGACTACTTGTGGGAGTTGGTTCTTTTCCAACGTGTGGGTCTCAGGAATCAAACTCAGACTGTCACACTTGGTGGAAGCATCTTCACCCACCAAACTGTCTCACTAGTTCTATTTTACTCTGAACTCATATTTAAGAGATTACTTTAAAATCCTGGCAATTGGTAACAGCTTGGTAAATGCAAAATTTATGAGTTTTTTTATGCAGTCTGTAAGATTATGTGAAAATCTATACGGTTCCAGAATAGAATTTTTATGGGTGCTCATTATTTTGGTTTACAAGAGTTAACTTTGGGACTGGAAGGATGACTCAGTGGTTAAGTGGCTCAGATACTCTTTGACTTCCAGCACACACATGACAGCTCACAAATGCTTGTAATTCCAGTCCTGGAGATCCAATGCCATCTTCTGGCCTTGGCAGAACAAAAACAAAATGTAAAAAGAAAAAAAAATATATATATATATACACATACATACATACATATATATACACACACAAACACACACACACACACACACACACACACACACACACACACACATACACACACACAAAAGAGTTAATTAGAGGAACTACAGGATGTATTTATTTTGTATTTCTGTAATCCTAGATCCAATAGTATATGCTCGACAAATATGTTATGGACTAGGTTCAAATGGCAGAGTAATAAAAAGAGCATAGAATTTGCTCATTTTTCCAAAACATGCTCATTAAAGAGCACAGACTAACAATGCAGCATATTCCTGAGAAGTCACTATCAGTGTAAGTCGCAGAGCTAGGACATGAGGTGAATATGGCACTCAGATAGAGGAACCAATACTCAGGACTGTTCTTTAGTCACTGAGATGCACTCTGGGCATGACAGCTCCTACTGCCTATAATTATTCTTTCATTTATTACCTATTCTATAATTATTTAAAATTTCATTACAGAAAACATTAGAAATAGCCTTCACTGGGGTGACCAAGGTGCTGAGACATTACAAGATAAAAGTATTACAGAAGAGACTCAGCAGCTGTAAAAAAAAAATAGGTTCTATAAAAGAAGACTGCTGTATTACAGGGAATGACAATTTATAATATCAACAAATAAAAAAACACACTTTTAAGAAAGTGTTGTACAACCATGGAAAGGGAAGCTAAGAGATATGGAGAGGTTAAGGCTCAATAAAATAAAGCCTACAGTGCAAATACCTACTGAATAAACTATCATTTAAACTTAGGAGAGACTAGGGGTGAGAGGACCCATTTCAAGAGATGAGTACACAAGAAAAGGGGAGGAGGAAAGTCAAAGAAAAGAAGAGACACAGGCAGTGGTGGTGCATGCCTTTAATCCCAGCACTTGGGAGGCAGAGGCAGGTGGATTTCTGAGTTCGAGGCCAGCCTGGTCTACAGAGTGAGTTCCAGGACAGCCATGGCTACACAGAGAAATCCTGTCTCGGAAAACCGAAAAAAAAGAAAAAAAGAAAAAAAAAAAAGGAGAGACATAGGTTTTTATCTTATCATTCAAGTAAAATTACCAAGTATTTAGAAGCTTCAGCTAACCCTTTAAAACTTTATTTTATGTAGCATATAAATATTTGCCTGCAGATACATGTGTGCACTGTGTGCCTGTGTGGTAGAGGTATTCTAACCTGTAGAGGTTAGAATAGGGAGTTGGACTTTTGGAATAAGAGTTACAGATGGTTAGGAATCACCATGTGGGTGATGCTGGGACCTGAACCAAGGTTCTCTGTAGGAGCAACAAGGGCTCTTAGCCACTGAGCCATCTTTCTAGTCCCTTCAGCTGAATCTTGACAGGTTAATAAATGCATAATTTACAGACTATAGGGCAGCAGAAGTACGGAATGAAGATGGAAGCAGAAGACTTTTCTAATACTTGTAAAGTGAGAACACTTCTATTTAGAATAGCTGGTCCCTACTCTCCTTGGTTTGTGATATGCAAGGTATATAGCTGAAGCCCATTCTATTAGTTGTGTAAACCACACATAATACAAAGTGTTCTTACAAAGGAGAATAGAAAACATTTCAAGAAAAGTATACTTTCATCTACATGTCCCCTGGTAATATTTTCCTGGGTGTCTTTCTGAAACTTTTCAATATTTATTATATAAAGTAATAAAGTTGTTATTTCTAACTCCCAAATACAGAACGGAGAAATACAGGTGATCCATTTACATGTGCCAAATTATAGGGATGTTTTGGCTTTTCACCTTTTGAGACAAGGTATTCATCCACAGCCCAGACTGGCCTGGAATTCAAAATATAGTCTAATCTGGCCTTGAACTTGTACAATCCTCTTGCCTCAGCCTCCCAAGCTCTGAAATGATAGGCATTCATTATTATGCCTAGTTAATTTTATTAAAAAGCCTTTTTATTTAGGATTCAAAATTATAGTTCTAGCAAATGAAATGTCTCATAAAACAAAATTCACAGTGGAGTAGAAAGGTCACTTTTGATTATGTTCATGTGAACGCATGAGTAGAGTATTTTGAAGAAAAGCACTGGACAGGCAGTCTGAAAATCTTAGGGTACCATGAAGCAGCAGCTAGGTCACAGTTTTATTTGCTTAAAAAAAGAGAGGTGACTACTAATAACAACAGAAGATATGCCACATGGATGTAAAAGTAGTTATAAACTTTTTACAACTATGAAGATATTTTCTTTAACATTAAAGGCAAGTTACATTAATAAAGACTAATTAATTATTTAACTAATTTTAAAGTTCTTCTCAAGACACTATTTCTTCGTGTAACTCTGGCTGTGCTGCTAGAATCTGCTCTGTACAGCAGGCTAGCCTTGAACCCAGAGACCCAAGCACTAATGGTGTATGCCACTATAATCAGGTAATAAAGACCAATTTCTTTTCCTATATCTTTAGATATAAAAATACATTTGTCTTGTATTTATAACAAAAAGTGTTTTCAGAGTAAGAATGGAAATACTGAAAGGCTACAGAGATGGCTCAGTGTTTAAGAGCATACATTCTTCTTGAAGAGGACTTGAATTCAGTTCAGAGCACAGAACTCACAAACTGCCTATAATCCTCGCTCTGGGGGAACCTCATCTCACCCTAACTCATCTGCACACCCCTGCTCCCACATCCACGTAACTAAAAATAACAAAGATAAATCACTCTTTAAAATGGGAATATTGAAAGAAAAATGATAACGTTTCACTCCAATAAGTGTGAGTTATCACACTATAAGGCTGGCTTGCCAGTATTTATTCCTGTTCTTTATTTGGTTGCAGTTGCCAACACCTTCAGATGGATGCCAAGCCCCTCAGGACCTTACCGTTCGTTCTGCATAGCAGTCGACATTGGGTTGACTGTTGGGCTCACAGACTTGTTTCTCTCCCATATCACCATGAGTTCAGCCATTCTCTCCTCGGCGCACTGTGCAGTGAGCCGAGCCTCTGCATCCTGATCCCAGCAGTCTTCGATTGTTTCCTTGAGTGACCTCACTGCCTATAGCACAAAATACACATCAGGCAACATGCTGTTTTTAAAAATTGTATTCAGGTTTTTAATTTAAAATATGCCAAAGAAAATCAGGTGTTGTCTGTGTGTGTTTGGTTTGTTGGTTGGTTTGTTTGTTTCAAGACAAGGTTTCTCTGTGTAACCCTGCCTGTCCTGGAATGCACTTTGAAGACTAGGCTGGCAGTGAACTCTGAGATCCTCCTAGTGTTGGAATTAAAAGATGTGTGCGTGTGCCAGCATGCTAGACTCCAAACTAATATTTTAATATTTAATATTTAAAAATATAATAAAATGTTCTTTTAAAAGAGTAAAAAATGAGGGATTCCTAAAAGCAAAGGAGTAAATAAAGAAGTTTTAACTTAGCTCCTTGAAGAATTACTCAAAGGACCAAGCAACTATGGTAAGCTGAATGTGTTTCTTTAAGGCCTGAGATATACATCACTATTGTTAATTCACAACCCCGTTGTCAACAGCCACTAATCACACTTCAAAAATAAGTTTTAAGGACCAGCATAAGGTGGCTCAGAGAGCAAAGTCACACACTGCACAAGCTGAGTGATGTAAGTTTGATCACCAGAATTACAATAAAATGGAAGGAGAGGGCTAGAGAGATGGCTCAGCAGTTAAGAGCACTGACTGCTTGTTCTGTCAAGCGGGACATTAAACAGGGGTCCGGGGAGATCACCTGAAGAGGCGGGGAGAGGGTGAGTAGCAGGCAAAGACGCACAGAAAACACAGCTTGTCTATAGGCTGATCAAGCCACAATTTTTACTTTTTCACACACGGGTTATATACTCAAAAAGGCAGGATGTGGAGAAGGGGATGACGCAGGAGCACATGTGTTCAAGGGGAGTACAGATATCTTCCAGAACAGTGTGTCAGCTGGGTGAAGGTTCAGGGGACAGGACACTATGACTCCGCCTATGATTCACTTGTCTTTATCTAAGCTGGTACTATCTACCCAAGGCTACCCAAGGTCTATGACTACTCAGGCTTCCACCAAAGATGCTTGTTTACAATAGCTTCTAGCCATCTGTTTCAGTGTTTTTCCACAGAGACCCAAGACTTTGTGCTAGCAGGCTGACTTAGGCTTATGGCTGACTTTAGGCCTCCAGGTATAAGCAAAGATGCCCCTGACAACTGCTTTTCCAGAGTACTCAGGTTCAAATCCCAGCAACTACATGGCAGCTCGCAACTCTCTGTAACTCCAGTTCTGACACCCTCATACAAATGCGCTCATGCACGTGCGTACACACATGTACGTGTACACGCACACATATACACATGCGTACACATACATACGTGTACACACACACACATATACACACACACACACACACACAAAGAAAACAGAAAAAAAGGAGGAAATCTCTTTAGCCTTGTTGTTTCTGGATTTATCTATTTTATGTATCTGAGTGCTCTATTTGCATGTACACATGCCAGAAGAGGGCATCAGATCCCATTATATATAGTTATGAGCCACCATGTGGTTGCTGGAATTTGAACTAAGGACCTCTGGAAGAGCAGTCAGTGCTCTTAACTACTGAGCCATCTATCAAGGCCATTTCTGGATTTTTAAGTTTCAAAGTTTTTATTTGGGGCTGGACAAATGGGTTCCTGGACACAGCACAAGTGTGAGGACTGAAGGTTATATACTCAGGTGGGCAAAGCAGCCTCCCTGCAACCCCAGAGCCATCGGAGGCAAAGACAGAGATCCCAGGACAAGGTGGATAGCCAGACTAGCCAGAGTGCCCATCCCCAGGTTCAAACACAGATCCTGCCTCAATTAGAGTAAAGAATAATAGAAGCCAGTCAATGTCAAACTCAGGCTTCTACATGCATGTAATTAAATACTCACACCCATGAATAGCACATGTGTGTACACACGTACACACACACACAGCTTTCATTTACTCTGATATCTATATTTCCTCTACTTCAAAGAAATACTATAGGTTAAGGATGGCAGATTTAGCAATGGCAATACACAGTAGCAAGTTTAACTTCAATGAATAAGAACATCTTATTACATGTATATACATAACAAACACATTTATATATTTTTTCCATGTAATGTTTATTTTTTATCAGAGAAGCCTATATGAGGTTAAAATTCTTGTTAGCACTCTCGGTGACATTTTAAATGTTCCTAATAGCATTCCCTGTAAAACAAACAAATTTGAAGATTTAGCCTGAGTTTTGAAAGCTCCCGTACATACTAGGTAACCTAGAAACCAGGTACATGCAATTGGCAGGACGCAAACTGGAAAGATCTGGGAAGACCATATGCTTCAGTAACCATGGATCTTTAGGTTTGGTGTTACTCAGAAGTGAAGGCCATTCTACTACATTAAAAATCTTGGGTAAATATTAAATGAGGGTCCTAATACAAGCCAGCCATGAGATTATTATCTGTTGATCATGTAATACTTAAAATGGTATTCTTTTTGTCACTGTAATATTCACAATGTCTACTTTTATTTATTATTATTTATTATTATTATTATTTTATTTATTTTTAGTTTTTTTGAGACAGGGTTTCTCTATATCCCTGGCTGTCTTAGAACTCACTCTGTAGACCAGGTTGGGCTCAAACTCAGTGATCAACCTGCCTCTGCCTCTCTTGTGCTGAAATTAAAGACATGTGTCACTACAGCCAGCTGCTTATTTTATTACTTATTTTATTTATTCATCTAGGTTTTAGGGACTTAATTAAGCTATATATACAGTCCCAATGTCCAGTTTCAAACAAAATAAATTTAAAGGGAGGCCAGGTGTAATGTTATACTTTCTAATTCTAGCACTTGGGAGGTAGAGCAGGAAGATCAGAAGCTCAAGGATATTCTTGAGTCTAGAGTAAGTTCGAGACCAGCCTGGAATAAATGAGATCCTTTTTTAATTTAAAAAATTAAAAAAAAATGTGAAGAAAAAAGAATGTGCTGTCTATAGTAAAGTAAAATTTTAACAGAAATGGAGGAAGTACAGACATTAGATTTTTAAGTGAACTGCCTTAAATATGCTCAAATAACAAAGGAAACAATGGGCAAAGAACTAAACATAAGAAAGCAATTTTTAAAGAATTTATTTATCTGCTTTGTGTGTATGGATGTTTGCCTGAATGTGTAAGCGTGTGTGGTGCTTACAGACCCAGAAGGTGGCTGGATAACCTAGGGCTGACGTTATGAAATTCTGGTCAGCTGTGTAGGGTTCTGGGAACTGATCCCAGGTCTTCTGCAAGAGCAGAACTGCTCTTAAATGCTGACCTTCTCTTCAGCACTCTCCACCCTAAGAAAGCAATTTTTCTTTAAAGAATTATTTTTATTCTTTTCTTATTTATGAGTACACTGTAGCTGTCTTCAGACACTCGAGAAGAGGGCATCAGATCCCATTACAGATGGTTGTGAGCCATGAAGTGGTTGCTGGGAATTGAACTCAGGACCTCTGGAAGAGCTGTCGGTGCTCTTAACCGCTGAGCCATCTCTCCAGCCCAAAAGTAATGTTTGTTAATAAACAGAACAGCTATAAAAGATAGACATTATTTTTCAAAGACTTACAATGATACTTTAAAACACAGTAACAAGATTTCAGTATTTGAGTGGTTAAGCAGCAGATAGAAGCAGACAGAAAAAAGAACCTGTGAACTTGGAGATGGAAAACAAAATCAGAAGTCAAGAGAATAAGAAGCAGCGACTAGGAGACGTGTGGACATGGTTCCCAAAACAGGAGCAAACATGCTGAATATTCAGAACAGGCTTCCAAATGGACAACAGAAAGAGACAGGAGGAATACTTGAACCTGTGGTTTGAAACTCCTCAATTAAACAATAAGTGAATCCATAGACCTAAGAAACTAAAGCAGGATAAACCCCATAGCTTCATGATAAGACAACTTACAACTGAAGTGTCATAAGCCAAAACTAAACAGAGATCCTGACAATGAAAAACTTTAAAAAAGATTCTCCAATAAGATTGATCAATAGCCACTTCTCAGTGGAAACCATGGAAATCAGATAGGTGTGACATATTTAAAGCACTGAAATAGAAAACAAGTGTTAAGAATTATATATCAAATAAAGTTACCCTTCAGTGAAGAAATTAAGATAATCCCAGATATATCAAACCTGGGAAGCTCACTGCCAGTAGACATGACCTATAAGAAAGTTAAATGGGGTTCTCCACCCTAAAATTTAAAAACTACAACTAATTATAAGAGCTAATAAACTGTATTTTCAATAGCTCTTCCTTTTTAAGAGAGAATTAACGAACCTTTAGTCATTTTAATAAATGGTCTACTTCCTCCGTAACTCTTATATTGCATTACTAGAGTGAAACTGTTTTCCCTCCTCTGGCTGTATCTTATCGGCTTAAATGGACTTGCTGGAAGCAAATCAAGTATTACAAATCCCTTACTTAGCAACTTCATCTAAATTAGCAGTAAAAAGTTTTCAGATAAATCTGCATATGCTGCATATCCCACAATAGTAGGGCTGCACACAGATACCAAACAGATCCTAGTTGTGGTGAAATCAAACAATTTAAAGAAGATGAAAAGAAGTTGCAATCTATTTTAACAAATTTTCAGAGATTTCATAGACATTTTCCCACAGGGCCAGCAGCTCTGGAACCCTGGTTAAGTACAACTCATCCTCCCGTCTGCTCTCAGGGGCTCTCTAGGAGCCGCCCAAGTTCCCACAGCAGAAGCTGCCATTGGAGGCAATCGTGTGTATATGAACATAATGAGAAGCTCTTTAATGGCCACATACTTAAAGATTGCAATCACATTTGAAACACAAGCTTGTTTGACATTAATTATTAACAAAGATGACCAGTAAGATAAAGTTCAGTATATCTGAATGGAAATATATAGGGACTCTCTAGTCTCTGATATAATAATAATGAAAGTATTCTATTCTACTAAGGCAATATATAAATGTAATGTGAAAATATATAATAAAATGATTTAAATACTATATTTCTCCATGCTCTTTCTTTAATTATACTTAAAAAATTAATTTGTACTAAGTATAAAGATGCAATGAATACCTTCAGAAGTAATCATTACTACTTTCTTTTTTGTTTTGTTTTGTTTTTCGAGACAGGGTTTCTCTGTGTAGCCCTGGCTGTCCTGGAACTCACTCTGTAGACCAGGCTAGCCTCCAACTCAGAAATCCACCTGCCTCTGCCTCTGAAGTGCTGGGATTAAAGGGTGCACTATCACTGGCTGGCTCATTACTACTTTTTTAAAAAAGAGAACACTGAGGAAATATAAAGCCTCCTAGAAATATAAGTATGATTGCAGAAGCTTAAATAAAAATTTGTAAATGCATTTACTGGAGGGAAATGGCATGTGCTGTGATGTACATAGCAGTCAGAGGACAACCTGCCTCAGTCAGTTCTCCATCCATTCTGGATTCCAGGGGCTGAAATATGTCATCAAGCTTGGTGGCAAGGGCCCTGACTGATGAAGTATCCTACCATCCAGGAAATTAAAACATACACTGAAGAGATAACTGCTACAACAGTAGTAGTGAGAAGTTAACAAAGGACTCAAAAGACAAAGCCAAACAAGTTCTGAACAACGTTGAGCGACGCCGAAAACCAGATGGAAGTGTAGCTCAGATGGTAGATTGCCAACATACATGAGACTCTGAGTTAGAGGACACCAGCACATAGTCAGCACAGTGGCACACACTATTCAGAGGTGAAGGTGGGGATTCAAATTATGCACAGTTACATAGTCAGTATGGGCTCTGTTTCCCAGAAACCCCTGCCCCCTCCCCCAAAAAGATGTTAAATACAAGAAAGAAATTCAGACTTGAAGTATCAGGTGGTTCAATATTAGTTTAGTGAGAATTCAAGGTCAAAGAAATATAAGGAAAGATGTAATTTTAAAAGAAATACTGGAGAAGTTCTGATTGAGGAAAGTCCTGAATTTTCAAACTGAAAAAAATCTGTTCAATACCCAGGAGAAAAATATGTGAAAAGATCCATGCTAACATACACCCAAGTGAAATTTCAAAACTGCTATGGCAAAGTAAATCTTAACAGCTTTCAAACAAACAAAAAACTGGGTGTGGTGGTATATTCCTGTAATCCCAATGTTGTAGTTTGAATGAGAATAGCCTCCATGGGCTCATATACTGGAATGCCAGATCCTCATTTCCTCGGTTAGTGGAACTGTTTGGGAAGGATTAGGAGGTGTGCCTTTGATGGAGGAGGTATATTGTCACTGAGGGTTTCAAACTTTGAGGTTTCCAAAGCACATGCCAGGCTCAGCCTCACTTCCTCTGACAGCTGACTATTGATTAGCATTAGCTTTCAGCTAATCCACCAGCACAATACCTGCCTGCATGCCACTACGATCATCCTGTCATAATGATCATGGACTAACACTTTGTAACTTAAGCAAACCCCCAATAAATGTTTTATAAGTTGCCTTGATCATGGTGTCTCTTTACCTCTAAAATAGTAATTAAGTCAGCCAATATGTGAGAGGTAGAAGCAGAAGGATGGGGCATTTAAAGTCATCCTCAGCTATGTAGAGAGTTTGAGGGCAATCTGAGCTAACTGAGATCTTATCTCAAAGACAGAGAGAGAGAAAGAGAGAAAGAGACAGAAAGAGAGAGAGGGAGAGACAGAGAGAGACAGACAGACAGACAAAACCAGAAAGCAATGGAGATCTGTGTGAGATAGGCTGATAGGTAAAAACACCATTCAGGCAAGCATGACTAACTGGGTTCTGAGTTTAGTCCCTGGAACCCATTCAAAGGATTCAGTGTCATGTATGCATAATCCCAGCACTTGTTCTGTGAGATGGGCGATGGAGACAGAACTGACTAGAAACTCATGGGCTAAGCAATAGAGTAACAGTGTGGAGAATAAAAACAGGGACTCTGCCTCAGTACGGCAGAGGCAGTAACTGACTGCCATGTTGTTCTCTGACCCCTAAATGTGCAGCTGCCACACTCTCCCCTGCCCCAAAATGGAATAACATTGAACTACATCCAAATTCTCATTATGAAGACTGGAGGCCAGAGGACATTTTCAGCTCTTTGAAGCTGTTACTGTGCTGATTATTACTCATGTATGATACCAAGATGGAATGCAATAATTATAATGTTTAGCACCTAACACACATGGTAATATAATTACTTATGTGGAACTTCAGAAAAAAAAAGAATACTATCTAAAAGTAAGAGGAAGACATAAGATTTAAAAAATATTGCTTCTGGGTAGAACCTAAAAAGAACAGGAAATAAAGATGACAAGGAACCAGGGAATCCTGGATAGTGTTTTTAAAAACAATCTTTCCCAGATGGCAATATAGTATGTGTGGTTCCTAAGACACCAGGTTCAATACTTTGTTGTATTAAGAAATGTTTACACAAACACAATTCTGATGTTTTCATTTTACTGAACTCCCTAGATGTAGTTGGTTATATACTCACCTCTACAGACCACCTAGCCTGTCTCTGACAGTGTTCTACACTGAAGCCCAGGCTGGCCGTGAACATGTGGTTCTTTTGTCTCAGCCCAGTGGTGGGGGACAGGTGTGAATCACCAAAGCTGGGCAACTTCTATTTTTGCTTATCTAGTTCTAGTAAGAAGTCCTCATTTTCTTACCAGGCTATTTTCTTTCCAGGCTTCTGGGAACTTGGGTCTCTGCTTTTCTCTCGACACAAGAACCTGCATATCCTCAAATGTGGGATGGTTTCCAACTTCTGTCTGAAAAGCCATCTGGTAATCTGGTACAGATTCACCTGTTTATTTATAGAAAAGAATGATAGAATTTCTAGTTATCTTAGAGGACAGAATAGCAGAGCTATTTCTAACATCATATAAATTAGATAGCATATTAGATATCATAGCATAGAAATCATATGTATTAAACCTTTCAAGAATGTATGCAAACTTTAGACATTATTACTGATTTGATATATCGTGATTATTTAGAAGTCTCAAATTTTATTGATAAGAAATAGTTTCAATGCTATACAGATATTTCTACTTATTGAGGAGCAAACTCAAGGTCTTGCAAAGTACATACTAAATACCTACTTAGTACTAAGTATGAACATGCTAAGTACACAGTTTAACACAGAGCCCTGGAGAACTTTTGTTTTATTTGGTTTTTTGTTTTTTTAAGACAACATTTCTCTGTGTAGCTCTGGCTGCCCTAAAACTCACTCTGTAGACCCAGCTAGCCACAAATTCACATAGATCTGCCTGCCTTCCAACTGCTGGGATTAAAGGTGGGTGCCACCACTGCCTGGCCTGGTGTCTTTTTAAGTAAGTTTTCTAACAGGGAGCTCTATCTTAGGCTAGACAGGTATTTTAAAATAAGTTTGACTGCTATTTAATTTAGGAGAGAAATATTACAAAACTTAGTACTTAAAATTATGCCTGAACTCTAATCTCATATTCAAAAATAGTCAAAAATCTAAGAGTTTAGTGCAATAATATGCAACTAAATTTAAGAGGAAAAGACTGAATAATCACTATGCCTTATCAGGTTGTTGGCTCTCTTCTAGTTCAGTCAGAATGTATCAGCCAGAATTTGAATGTATCAAATACCGTAAGTTTTCTGTTTTGTTTTGCTTTTGGAGACAGCATCTAGTGTATTCCAGGCTGGCCTCATATTCTTTATGTAGACAAGGATGGCTCTGAACTAGATCCTCCTGCTGTTATTACCTATGGGTGTGTGTTACAGGGCTATACCACGACACCAGGTTTATGCAGGGCTGAGGACTAAACTCAGGACTTCGTGAATGCTATACGGCACTATACCAAATGAGCTAACTTAGGAACCTAGTTAGTTCTATATAAAAATTTTTTATGACAATGACCATGTCATTGTTTAATTTTCCTCTTAACAAGCAACATTTAAGTCTAGAATGTTAAAGCATCACTATCAGCGTCTGACAACTGTGTATGTCACCAATAGCCACAATTAGCTGCTTCCAATAAAATTCTGCTGATTTTACAAAATGTGATAAAGTGTATTAATAAACACAGAGAGTCATACGAAAGACTTTTTAAGACTAATACATAAAAGTCCAAAGGCCTAGAGCACTGATCCTCAGCCTTCCTGATGCTGTGGTCCTTTAACACAGTTCCTCATGCTGTGGTGACCGCAACCTTAACGTTATTTTCATTGCTACTTCATAACTGTAATTGTGCTACTGTTATGAATAGAAAATAGAATGTAAATATTTTTGGAAATACAAGTTTACTGAAGGGGTTGAAAGCCCCAGGTTGAGAACCACTGGCCTAGAAGACTCTTAGCAAAGAGCACCAGAGAATTACAGTCTTCCGGGCTCCTCATCATCACTCACTCTAATGTACTAAAATAACATGACAGATTAGAAGCCATGGCAGTTAGGGCATTCTGGTTCTAATCTGGGCTTCATCTCTTCCTTGGGAAAGTGTGTTTCAATCTTCCTGTCAGTAAAGTAGTAATGTCTGCTTTCCTTATCTTACTGCTCAGCACTAAAAGGTATAATGGCCCAAATGGAAAACAACAACAAAAAAATCCCCATGAAACATAACAACCTTTTGTTTCTATTTGAAAATTCAAAATTCAAAACAATTCTTGCTTTCTATCAGTATTTTTTTTAACAATTTTAACAATTTACAAAAATTAATTGTATATTTTTATAATTTACTCAGCAGAGCCCAAGTTATTAGACTACTGCAATGCACTTAAAAACAGGTGACTTTCTGCATCTTTTAAAGATTAAAGCAAATCAATATCAACATTCAACTCTAACACAAAACTAAGAGATTTAAAGATGTTGGCTTATAGCACTTTGTTCCTTGGAACCTATCTCATATTACACAATCAATTCCAATGCAAATCACCTGTGGTTGTACTTGACCAGCCCAGCTGGTCTGCCTCTGACATTATGTTATACATACTTCTCAGTTATGCATTAGCTTTTTTCCTCCACAAAATGTTAGGTTAGCTGTACTAAACATTAATAATTCTATTTGTTTTAGTAAGATCATTCAAATTCTTTTTTTTCTGGTTTTTGGTTTTTCGAGACAGGGTTTCTCTGTATAGTCCTGGCTGTCCTGGAACTCACTCTGTAGACCAGGCTAGCCTCGAACTCAGAAATCCACCAGCCTCTGCCTCCCAAGTGCTGGGATTAAAGGCGTGCGCCACCACCGCCCGGCTGATCATTCAAATTCTAACTTCAAAACTTACTATAAGAAATTAGTGCATGATTTTGTGTAAATGCAAGTTTTGACACTAACAACTAGCAAAGAGAGGCTGTGAGATGGCTCAGTCTATAAATTGCTTGCCATGCAAACATGAGGCCCTGAGTTAGGCTATCTATCTATAAAGCCCACCATTGTGATATGTACTAGCACTAGGGGGGGTAGAGATGGACAGATTCCTGGGGCTCTGCAGTCAGCCAGCTGAGCTGAACCAGCACACCCCAAGCCACAAAAAGAGACCTTATTTCAAAAAATGAGGATGGTTTTTGAGGAATGATACCCGAGGTTGACCTCTGGCCTCCACATGTACATGCACCCATGCATGTACACAAATAAACATGCGTGCACACACACATGCATGCACACACACACAGACTCTCACTCACCAAAAAAAAAAAAAAATTCCATTAAATATTCATAGTTCTAAATCTAGTTTTTCAATAGACACTTATTTGGAGCTAACTTTATTAATGCAGTTCACACGTAAAGTTATTAATCTTCTATGATGATGGGAGATACAACCCTTAACAGATTTTCTTAAAGCTTTATAGTCACTGGATTGCTCAAGGGAAGTCCTTTAATCTCACTTACTTTCAAGCTGTTGAGAGGAGGTTAAATATCTGACCCTGTCATTTAACATCCCTTTCTTCTTCCTCCTCTGGATTGGTGAAGTGTGTCTACTTTAGAGTCGGTTTTGGTTCCCATCTCAAATGACATTATTTTACTTCTTTTCTTTCTTCCTTCATTTAAATACTGTAGCACTTTACTCTTTTATCATGATAAGACACTTAACACATTATTTTACAAATATTTTATAGAAGCAGCATCATTACATGTTTTCATTCAATCTCTAAACACATTTTGCATTTTGAAATAAATGAAAAAATCTTAAAAAATTTATATTTTATAATTATTATACAACACTTTAGGTTTGAAAAATTATTTTTAGATTTTATTTTATATGTTTGAGGGTTTTGCTTGCTTGTATATACATGTTGTGTGTGTGTGTGTGTGTGTGTGTGTGTGTGTGTGTGCGCGTGCGCGTGCGCGCGCGCATACGCACATGTGTACCTGGTGCCTGCAGAGGCCAGAAGAGAGCATAAAAAACCCAGATGGTAACCCAATACCCAACCTAGATATATAAACTATCTTCAACTGGTGGAGACACATGAACTTCTGCCTCCATGGCCCCTCTCTCTTTCTCTCTCTCATCACCTAGCTTCTCCTCTACTTCATCTTCTCCTCTCCTTACTCTATCTTTTCCTCTCGGTGCTCCTTCCCCCTTAGCTCCTCCTACATATTACCCTTCCTGTTCTGAGTGAGCATTACCATACTTATAAAGCCTTTGATTAACATTGGAAAAGGGGGCACAGGATAGGGGCTTTCTAGGGAGGGGAAATGGGGAAAGGGGATGGCATCTGAAATGTAAACAAAATATCCAATAAAAAAAAAACCCAGATGGTGGCTCACAACTGTCTGAAACTCAAGTTTCAGGTGATCTGATACCCTGTTCTGGCTTCCATAGGCAAGGTGGGAGACAGGAGCTTGAAAAGATGATAGAACAGAGGATGCAGCAGCTCACAGATCAGACTGAGCAACAAAGAGAAAATAATGAAGAATGGAAGCAAGACTGGGAGAAAAACCTTGTAAAATTACTCAATCAAAATAAAATGGACAGCAAACTATCAGAGTTACAATATAAGGAAAAATTCAAAATGTTAAGGCAGAACCTTGAACAGAAAATACAGGAACTCAAGGAACAGGAAGAGCGACAAAAGGAGAGATATGAAGCATAGACACAGACCTTAAGGGAGGAATTTAAAATTTCAGTTAAGGAAAATACTCAGGTAGAGACAGAGGAAACTAGAGAAAATCAATCAAGGGTTATTGGAAAACACACTTTAGTCTATCCGGTTAATATACAACAAAGACCTCCAGACGTTGTTTATCCACAGGGTTATGAGGAATTTGAATGGCAACCTGTGGATGTGTTAGATCTGAGAAAATTTAAGGAAAGTGTCACTAATTTTGGAATGTATTCGCCATTTGTAAAACAAATCCTGACTTCTTGGGCTATTAAAAATAGAATAATCACTCAAGACTGGAAAGATATGGAAAGAGCAATACTAGAACCTGCTTCAAATTTATAATGGGCACAATCATACATGAAGTCAAAACAGTCATTCATATACATACAAAAAATGCATAACTTTTAAAAGGTTTCGAAAAGTACCCTGTATACGTTGCTTGTGTTTTCTTAACACTTTTCTCATATTCTCATATTCTCATTCTCTCTCTCTCTCTCTCTCTCTCTCTCTCTCTCTCTCTCTCTCTCTTTTGGTTTTTCAAGACAGGGTTTCTCTGTGTAGTCCTGGCTGTCTTAGAACTCACTCTGTAGACCAGGCTAGCCTCAAACTCAGAAATCTGCCTGCTTCTGCCTCCCAAGTGCTGGGATTAAAGGCGTGCGCCACCACTGCCCGGCTCTCATATTCTTTTTCATATAGTTTCTGTCTTCTTCACTTAACAGAAGCTCCTCTTATAATAATAATAATAATAATAATAATAATAATAAAAAAAATTATTCTTAAATCCAGGTGTGGTGATGCATGCCTTTAATCCTAGCATTTGGGAGACAGAAATAGGTCAATCTGTGAGCTTGAGGCCAGCCTGATCTACAGAGTAAGTTCCAGATCTGCCAGGGTTACACAGAGAAACCTTATCTCAAAAAACAAGTCAAAATACTCATAAAATTTTAAAAATCATTGTGATGGTTTGAATAAGAATGGCCTCCATAAACTCATATATCTAAATGCTTGGTCACCAGGGAGGTGAACTCTTTGATAGGATTAGAAGGGTCAAGAGGTGTGCCTTGCTGGAGGTGTCACTGGGAATGACATCTGAGGTTTCAAAAGCCCACCCCACATGAATCAAGATGTAGCTCTCAGCTACTTCTCCAGCACTAGACCTGTAATGTCTGCCACCATGCTCCCTGCCATGATGATAATGAACTTATTAAGCCTCTGAAACTATAAGTGAGTGTCCAATTAAATGTTTTCTTTTAAAGAATTGCCTTGGCCACAGTATCTCTTCACAGCAACAGAACAGTGACCAAGACATCCTAGAACTTAAAAAAATAAAATAATAAATTCTTCAGTTATCAATATTCCTTCTCAAATATCTCCATAATTAAATCATCCTGCCAACTTAAACATTTCTTTTAAGTTCCTGGCTGCTACTCTATTTCTCAGACCTCTAGATAACTTCTTTAGAATCAGTTTTCATCTCTGAATTTACTCTTAATGTGCTCTTCTTAGAATTCCATTTCTATGGCAAGATTATAGGTATTGTGATGGTTAATTGATCTTGATCATCAACTTGAATGGATTAAGTTGATTATCAGATAGTCAAACATTCTGGAGTGTCTATGAGGACATCTTCCAATGTGTTTAGATCATGAGAGCCTGATGATTCATAATATGTGACATTACTGGGAGGTGGTAAAGTGTGATGTGGGACCAGCAAGAGGAAGTAGGTTGTGTGTGTGTGTGGGGGGGGTACACCTGGGATTATATATATATTGTCTGGACTAGTTCTGTTTCCTGTCTCCCATGAATAGCTCCTTTGCCACAGTTTCTGATATGATGTGCTGTACAAACACACAGGTCTAAGCAATTATAGATCAAAATCTCTAAAATTTCAATCAAAATTTCTTCCTTTGTTTTTCTCAGGTATCTGTATAGTGATAGTAAAAGTATCTCAATGTAATTCTCTTATTTTTTTATTGGTGGAAAATGATACCTAAAACCAAAAAAAAAAAAAAAAAAAAAAAAAAAAATCTATTACTTTAATCGTTTTTGAGTGTACAGTACTGTGGCATTAAATACAATTCCCATCCATTGGGCATCTATTACCATCTCTAGAACGCTTTTAACTAAGCTGAGGCTCTATTCATTAACAAAAACCATACCTCTGAATTTTAACCTTTTATAATCCTTTCTACTTTATTTATTAGCTTTTAAAATTAGTATACAAAGTAATGGGCTGCTGTTGCTTCTTTTTACATGGGTACTGGAGACCTGAACATGTTTGTAGAACAATATTTTGGCATATGTATGTATGTATGTATGTATGTTTGTATGCATGCCTGCCTGTATGTTCTAAAATACTGTTCTGCAAACAAGACTTAATTGCTTCCCTATTTACAAAACTGAGGGCTTTTTGATCCCTTTTTTGGGGATTAAACCCAAGGCTTTTGCACTTAAGCAGGTACTCTACCACCAAGCCATACCCCAACCACTAATACTGCTGTTTATTATTTTTTAGAACAAAAACAATAGTCATCTTTTAATTGTAGTACTTAAAAAAAAAAACCAAGCAAGCAAGCAAACATGTTTATGAAAAGATGACTCAACTCAGTAAAGTGCTTGCTATACAAATATGAGATCCAGGGTTCAGATCTGCAGTACCCATGAAAAAAGTGGGGCCTACTAGTATGTGCCTATGGTACCAGTGCCAGGGAGGCAGAAACAAATGCATTCCTGGAGTTCGATGGCCAGCCAGGTAGTCTAACTGAATCCATAAGTTGCAGGTTCTGGTGAAAGACCTTGTCTCAAAAGACAAAGAGCAATCAAGGAAGACATCTGGTGAGAACCTCTGGCCTTCACGTATGTGTGTATATATATGAGCATGCACACACACATCTCTGTGAATGGAGTGCATGTCAGTGAAAAATGCACTCAGAAGGAAGAGGTATGGGGAGTGCACAAGTTAGGAACTGGCTTGGGCTACACGGAGAGCACTAGTAGGTCAGGGCTATCCAGTGAGACTCTGTATTAAGCAACAAATAAATCATTACAAAATAAAATAAAGGCAAGTTGCTGATTATATTATGCTAAAAAAGGGGTAATTCAAACACTCTTCTAAAACTAAAATTATATGTTACAACGTTTAAAAAAAAAAAACCTAACTGAACAAAAACAGGTGTGCCAAATCCCAGTTGACAATTAACTGCTATTTCCAGAAAAATGTCTTGATTAACTCTCTAGAATATTAACTCTAGTTTATCAAATATATACTTTAAAAGCATATTAATCTTTTTGTTTTTAATTATATGGATATGTATGTGTGTGTGTGTAGCTATATGCATGTGAGTGCAGGAGGCCAGTAGGAATGAGGGCTGAGGACTTATTACCAGAATGAAACAACCCAATGAAAACCTGGAGCTATTTACTTACTTACTTACTTACATGTACATATATGAGTGATTACCCAGAAGAGGGCATCGGGTCCCATTACAGATGGTTGTGAGCCACCATGTGGTTGCTGGAAACTGAACTCATGACCTCTAGAAGAGCAGTCAGTGCTCTTAACTGCTGAACTATCTCTCTGGCTCCCTGGAGTAATTTTTTAACAAAAAACTTTCTGATCTACTTTGTTCTGTTAATAATATTTCTATTCGGAATATTCCATATTCAGATGGCAATGAACTGGAGGTTTAAAGGAAAAGATTATTGTATCTGACTGAGTTGTTAACGTAAGTGAGAAAGAAGGTACAAGTGTATTGCTTCGAAACACTGGCAAATGGAACAGCAGCTCTCACCTGGGAAGAGGTCTGTACACCTCATAAACACCTCCCAGTACACCAGTCCAAGCGCATACATGTCTACTTGCTTCAGAGCTGACTCACAGTCCCTCAGGTTCACAGCTCCTTCTAGCACTTCTGGTGCCATATAGCGAATTGTGCCAACCTGGTCAATTAAAAGTGGTATTTTAAAGAAAGAGAAAGCAACATATCTTGAAGGGCAAACATTAGACCAAAGGTCATATATAAAATGTACTCCTCTTAATGATACTATTTGACCCTAAGCAGGTCACTGAGCCATTTGTATACTGTACTTTAGCAATCTTTCCCTTCCTAATAAATAAACAGTATTAACTGCTTTAGCAAAACCTACTCATTGATGAGAAAGAAGAAAGCAATTGTTCTATGCCAACTTTTATAACTCCGTGAGGCTGCAGGCTGCTCTCTAGTGAACTGCCAAACTCAAACCAGCAAACAAGGTGAGAAAATTGCAAAGCAATATGTACATCATTTAGTATTTTTAAAAACTGCAATATGTATGTATATGTACATCTATGTATATGAAAATAGAGAAAGGGTCAGAAAGAGTATGTTACATTGTAATCAGAGTAGACTGTCCTATCTCAAACATGGTAGGTAACCTCATTATTCTTGATTCAGAAGTCAGTTCCTGGCTGAGTCTGGTAACACTTGTCTAAAATCTCAGCCCTAAGAGGAGAATGATAAATTCAAGGCCAAATTGGGCTATATTAAAAAAAAAAAAATCTGTCTCAAAAAAAAAAAAAAAAAAAAAACAACAACAACCAACCAACCAACCAAAAAAAGCACAAATAAAAAATCCCAACAAAACAAAAAGTAGACAATCTAATGAAGTTCCCTTTTAAAATAAATAACAAAAAATCAATTCCAAGATACTTCTCCATAATGTCTGTTCAAATGAGATGGAATTTAAAAATGAACTGATAACCTTATAGCGGGTCTTTATAGCATGTATTTGGTGTTTCCTAATGTTCTAACTCACAACAGTCTGTAAGTGACAGTGCATAAAGATAAATGTTTTGAGTGTCATGGTTTCAGGGTATGCCATGGTGATGCTTAGACTTACCTCACTTATGGCCGCATTATCTTCTTCCCCTGGGCGCACCAGCCTATTTCCAGTTAGCCTCATGGATAAACCAAAGTCACTGATAACACACGTGCCATCATTCTTTACCAGGACGTTTCTGCTGTTTAAATCTCGATGGGAAATTGCAGGTTTATAATGATCTGTTTGGATAATTTCAAATAATTATTAATGTGTAAGTAGAGCTAGTAGAGATTAAATTAACATGCAGATAATGGGAGCCACATACACGTAAATAAAAGAGAGTGCTTCTTTTACCCATTAGTTGTCTGCTGAAAAAACGGGGCTGGGGAATAGAAAGCTGGTTGTCAAGGCCCACATCTATAATCCTAGATCTTGGGATGTAGAGGCAGGAAGATCATGAGTTTGAGATTGACGTAAATCTCACATCAAGACTCAAGCCAAACCAAACCCTACAATTTCAAATTATCACTATTTTCTAATAATTCCTCTTACATATATAAGAATATATATAAGAAGTATATATAAAAATATATAAGAATATAAGAAGTAAGCACTAAGCATTCAACTGAGTCTAATAGTAAATACTGTTCTAATTCTAGTACAAACTTCTTTTTCTCTTCATTTCTTTTTCTGTTTTGTGTTCATTGTTGTGGTTGGTTGGTTAGTAGGTTGGTTGGCTAGTTTTTTCAGACAGGGTTTCACATAAATCAGGCTGATCTCTACATAGCTGAACTCCTGATTGTCCTGCCTCTACCTCAAAAGTGGTTTAGTTACAGATGGTGCTACCATGCTTGGCTTTTTCTTCATTTCTAAGGCATATAAGGAGGCCATACCAAAAAGAAAATATTTGTTATAAGTAAAACACACACAGTTAGCCAGCGTATTTAGAAAAAGTATCAACTGAGAAACTATGGCTCAAATTTCTTTTTTTTTTAATTAAAGATTTGTCTATTTTATGAGTACACTGTAGCTGTCTTCATGAACACCAGAAGGATCCCATTACAGATGGTTGTGAAGCCACCATGTGGTTGCTGGGAATTGAACTCAGGACCTCTGGAAGAGCAGTAAATGCTCTTAACCACTGAGCTGTCTCTCCAGCTCAGCTAAAACCAGCATAATTACATTCTAAATACATTCTTTTTTTTTTTTTTTTTTTTTTTTTTCCCTTAGACAGGGTTTCTCTGTGTAGCCCTGGCTGTCCTGGGCTAAATACATTCTAAATACTTATCCTTACACCCACAAATAAGTGTAGCTATCATTCATCAAAGATGCTTCTTTTTGCAGCAGATGAAAACCATTACAGAAAGTCACAACTGGTCAAAATGTCAATAACAACTTAGCATGAGGTGTTTTGATCCAACTAATATGATATATTCACAACATCTACACTAGGACTCAGAACATCACAAGAAGGGGTGAATAGACCACAAGAGCCAGAGGACCAGGACACCTTGTAAGAGAGTGTCTCCTATACAGGACAGGGAAGCTACATCCATGAAATCTCAACAATATGGTAGCCTAAAGACTACCTGAACAATGACAAAATCAGTTTGATATGCCAACAAAAATGGGGGAAATCTCACATCTCAACCCTTAGATAAAGAGCTAAAGACAATTAATGACTACTGAAAAAGAACCAGTTCTCCTACAGAGTGAGCCCCCTAATTGACTATCTAAAATAAAGTAGCCCTATATGCACACAAGCAACACTGAGTGGATTCAATAGGAAGCATGCATGCATGGATGCATTTCTTTCTTCATTTCTTTATTCCATGGCAGGACCTCACTATGTAGCTCTGTATGTCATGAAACTTACTCTGTAGACCATGGTGACCCCAAACTTGCAGAAATTCACCTGCTTCCCAAGTTATAGGATTAAAGGCATGCAACACTGCACCTGGATAGCAGGTTGTATTTATGCATTTGAGAGAGAGAGAAACAATAATAAAAGAGAAAGGTTATAAAAATTGGGTATGGTATATGTTAGTGTATGTATATGTGCATGTTTCCCTGTGCAGGTGTGTGGAGACCAGAGACCACAATCATTTCTTCACTCAATTTATTTGAGACAGGGGCATATGGCACCCACTTTTATTTCTAGTACTCTGGAAGCAGAGGCAGCGAGAACTCTGAGTCTGAGTCTAGCCTAGTCTATATAGAGTTCCACAGCAGACAGAGCTACATAGTGAGACCCTATCCCAAACAAACAAAGTGAATAGATGCTGGAAAGAGGTCAATGTAATTTAAAATAAAATTGACACAGGGTCTCTTCTTGAACCTGAAGTCGTATTAGCTAGGCTGGCAATCCTCAGTACTGAGGTAACATGTTCACTGCAGTGCCTGGCTCTTTGTGTAGGTTCTAAGGAGTTGAACTCAGGCTTTCATGCTTGCTCAGGAAGCACTTTACCAGTAAATACCCCCCAACCTGAGAGGACACTTTTAATATTTTGAAAAATGTACTTGGTAATATTTTTGAAGTAATTAGATAAAACTATAAATTCAAATATATATGTTATTGTACAAGGTTTTTAGAAGCTAGTGCTATCACTAGTTAATGTTTGAGGTAGCTTTAGGTAAAAAAAAAAAAAAAAAAAAAATTCAGCCAGTACTTGATTTAAAACCTTGCTGAATCATACAAACCTTGAGAAGGGAATTAGGATGATACTTTAAATTCTGTTTAAAGTCAGCTTCTGAAAGGAATTATAATATTTAAAAGTAAGGAAACACGGTCCAATGGCTAATGTGCTAAAACAACGAAGCAAGAGCATCAAGTTGCTGACACAGGCAATAACAGGTCAATCTTGTACTCAGGAAAGGATGTCAAGTAAATGAACCAATAAATTATTCAGAAGAAATTATTTATATATGAAGCATCAGCTAGAAAAGATGATCCATTCTATTACATAATGGAACAAAGATGTAAGAAACGGATACATTAAAGTTCTCCTCACTAAAGAGGTCGGTCAGGGAGACTACAAGAACAGCGACAGGCAACAGTGTGCTGAGAAAGCACAGAGGCATGGTTTTCACAGCCATGCTAATTTAGGGAGCCTGTGCTAGACTGTGCATTGAAACAAAGTGAGAGAGGAAGGGATCTAACAGATGCTTTAGACAGCCAGTGAAGAGCACATGAGAGCTGCGGAAGACTGTAGCTCCAACAGGGACTATAATACAGCTCGAATCCTGGGCCAAGAATGCCATCCACTCTCACTTAATCATGGAACCGAACGCTGTCTCAGCAGCAGTTCACTCAGCAAAGACAAAACAAGTGTATTCTTGGTCTCCAGTGGGGAAGTGTGGATTAATATGGGCACAACAGGAACTTCTGTAAGTGAAAGGGAACAATCTTTTGTCCCTCTTCTTTCCCCCTGCTACCTAGCAAGTAGCACAATGGACAATGAAATGGCCATGAAAATGAAAGCCACATGTAAAGGACATCAGAGAAAAAACACAGGAGCCTTGAGTCAAGCTGCCACACCGGTCCTTGACACTCTCTCTAGGTTCTTGTTTTGATTGTTACTGGGGACTGAAGCCAAGCGCCTCACACTGTCCTTTCTAGCTGTTTCCTCTTCTTCTTCCTCTTCCTTCTCCTCCTTTTAGGAGCCAGGTCTCACTATGCCATCAAGGGTGCCTCAGAATCACTAGACATCCCAGTTGGCCTTCAGTGCATAATCCTGCTTCAGCCTCCTGAGAGTTGACCCCCAGAGTTTTTAAAAACAGGTCTCGCTATATAGTCCTAGTACACCTGAACCTTGTTATGTAAACTTAGGCTGGTCTCAAACTCAGATCCACTCCTACTTCTGACTGCTGAGATTAAAGGCACGAGCCACCATGCTTAGCTCTCTTGAGATTCTTATATGAGAAAAAATTTTTTCTTTATAAGTAAAGCCACTGTTATTTCCTCCCCTGACTCTAGCTAGCGGAGCATTAATTTATAAGAGGATATTTGAGTATTACAGCTTATGAAATAAAGATCCATGTAATATTAAAACTAATACACTGTTACTTATTCACATAAACAAAACAAATACAAGAAAAATATAGCCTAGCTAAGAGTATTAACCTAAGGTTCACAAATAAACTTCAAGAGGTCTAAAAAAAACCTCTAGGACTTTTTGGTCTGGTCTTATGATATTAGGGATCAAAGGCTTTATATGCTAAGGAAGCATTCTACCACTGAGGGACATTCCCCAAAGAATTTTTTCTAAAAATAACTATAAGCATATTTTTAGAAAATTCTTTTTTTGAGACAGAGTTTTTCTGTGTAGTCCTGGCTGTCCTGGAAATCACTCTGTAGACCAGGCTGGCCTTGAACTCAGAAATCCACCTGCCTCTGCCTCTCAAGTGCTAGAATTAAAGGCGTGTGTTACCACTGCCCAACTCAAATTCTTAATGAGATCCATTTTGCTTTTCTTCCTGTTACAATCAAATACGCTTCTTCATACTGGATCCTTCAATTAGTTAATATTCAAATTTTGACAGTGTAAATTAGAATTTTTTTCTAAAATATGATTAAAATTTCATTCATCTTACCTCCTCGTGGTAATTCTGTGTGAAGATAAGCCAGTCCTCTAGTCACAGAATGAGCCAAACGGCAAGAGCTTACCCAATCACTTGTGTGGAGACTCAGATATTTGCACAGAGATCCCTGTATAAAGGAAAGGGGATGTCAAAAATTGAAACTAATTTGCTTCAACAAGAAGAGACAAGTTAGGCAACCTTCAGAACGGCTTGCCTAGGCTAGGATTCCATGGAGATATAATGACAGTGATAAGGCATTTGTGAAGGGAGGAGAGAGAGTATGCTGGCTAGTTTTACATAACTGACATAGGCTACAGTCGTCTGAGAACAGGGGACTTCATTGAAGAAATGCCACATATGATCAGGCTATAGGCAAGCTTGTAGGGCATTTTCTTAATTAGTGATTAGAGGCTGGTAGTCTTGGGTTCTATTAAAAAAAAAAAAAAAGGATACACACATATACACATCAAAAAAAAAAAAAAACCAATAGCAAAAAAGCCAACTACATTGGCCCCCACCTTTAATCCCAGGCAGAGGCAAGCACATCTCTGTGAATTTGATGCTAACCTGGTATACACAGTGAGTTCCAGGACAGCAAAAGCTATATACAAAGGCCCTATCTGGAAACGATAAGAACACACTCCCTTATCCCCAAAACAAGTAAGCAGAATGAGCAAGCCAGTAAGCAGCACTCCTCTAGTGGTTCTTTCTTGTTCAATTTGCTTTTGGTCACAATGTTTCATCACAGCAATATTAATCCTAACTAAGACAGGGGGAAAAAAGAAACTTACCTATCAATTTTTTAGTTTCAAATATTAAAATTATGAATGATTATTTTCTTTTAAACACTTTTTTGAACAATCAGATTAACTTAAAAAATATTTTTTTACCAAATTTTACAAACAATATTGTTATGATTTATAAATAGAACACATATTTTTTAAGGCAGTCCTCTATACCTGCAGATTTCACATTCTAGAGTTCAATCAACTATATCAAAAGTATTTAGAAATGGGGATGTAGTACTTGCTTAGTAAGTTCAGACCTTGGTTTCTTCTCTAATAAAGTAAAAACAAACAAACAAACAAACAAACAAATAAAATCCCAAAGATTATCTTTGCATCTGTATATAACATTATTTGTTTTGTCATTGTTCCCTAAATAAATAGTATAACAGTGAATAACTATTAACATGGCATTCTCACTATATAATCAAGAAATGATATGCAAGCATTACATGCAAATGCTACATGGAATTTTATATAAGGGACCTGAACTGATGTCAGCGTGAGTGTGTGCGTGCGTATGTGCGTGCATATGTGTGTGTGTTTAGCAGATATCTTAGAAGCAACTGCCTGAGGACACTAAGGAATGACTGTATGCATGTACCCATTCACCTTAAAGTACTCATCCACAATCACAATAAGTTTCTGATGAGTCAAGGAGCTTACACAAAAATGAATGTCAAAGAAAGTGCTGCTACATCTGATGAAAAAGCTCTGGCAAAAGAAAAAGGGCAAGAAAAGGGAAGGAGGAAGGGTAAGTTAAGGAACAGAGGGCATGATGGAGGAATGGAAGGAGGGGAGAAATGAGGTGAGAGAAGAGATGAATGAAGAGAATTATTAGTGCTTTGTTGTTATTTAAGATAGGGTCTTAAAATAATAGCTCAGACTGGTCTTAACTTACAATCCCCCTGCCTTAGCTTTTTTTCAGGGTGATAGGATTACAGGTATGTGCCATGATACCTGGCTGAGTGATGTTTGATTCAAATTCAGGCATAAGAGTCTTATTTCATTGCAGAACACTAATAACAAGTTTACAGACAAGCAACACTGTAACACATGGTGAAGATCTGGTCAAGGGTACAGTAAACAGCAGGATCTTTTTGTAAGAACTCACATTGGGGTAATACTCCATCACAAGCAAATACTCCATGCGCCCGTCTGCAGTGAGCCTCTCATCTCCAACTATAAAGCGAGCGACGTTGTCATGCTCCATTAAAGGCACTCTGTAAATGTTTTTTTCATTTATAAAATTCTGACGGTTTGCAAAAGAAAATACTTTTACAGCAACTGGACGCTCATCCAAGGAACCTTTATATACTGCTCCATAGCGGCCCCGTCCAATCAGCTGCAAGTTTGTTTTCAAAAAGGCAAGTTATTAATTTATATTAAAATTGAACAATTAAATTTACTAAAATGAAAACAATACTACAACAACAACAACAACAACACCCCTACAATTCCCCATGACATACAACAGTTCTATTCTGCTTTCAATGTATTCATTACCAAGAAGCAGCTAGTATCTGTGTTTGGTGTAACTGAGGAAGCTCCTACCTGACTAATCTTCTAATTGATGAGACCTAAACACTCTGGACAAAATGAAAAGGAAAACCAAGGAAGACCTAGATAGATTGAAAAATAATCAAAAGCAGTTAGAGTCTAAGCCATTGAGACATAGAAAAATGAATGCGTACGTTGTAAGCTACCCATTTCTATGGGTTTTTGCTTGAAAGCTGACTCAAATCAGCTTTGAGTAGTGGAACTAAAAATGGCACAAAAGGTCTTTTGAACCAGAGGGTGTAATCTGTGGCAACTAGAGCTTCTGGAGAGTGAGGAAAGATGCCTCCAAAAGAGAAACCAGACCAGGGAATTCAGTGAACACAAGAGACAGAGTCTAGGTAAATGTACTAACTGAACTGAGAGTTGAGCTTCTGCCCAAGAGACATGTTTGTAGTATATGTCTAACCAAGTCAACTGCTTACAAAAACAAGTAACAAAAATCACCACACAGGGATGGAGAGATACTCAGTGGTTGAGAGCATATTAATCTTCCAGAGGACCTAAGTGCGGTTCCCAGCACCCACTGCAGGGGACTTACAGCTGCCTATAACTCCAGTTCCAGGAGACTCAACACCCCTTTTGAGTATCCACAGGCAGCTGTACTCACATGTATATATCCACATGCAGAAACACACACACACAATATTAAAATTAAATTAAATCTTTTTTTTTTTTTGAAAACCAGCACATATTAGAAATTAGCAAGAGTCTGGAGGTTCACAGTATACTATACACATTATCTATAATAGAATATACAAATCTATCTACTCAATGCACAAAGAAATAGCAAAATATAACCAGTTGTCTTTATTTCTGGCTTCTAGGGAACTTTTATTAAAACAGGTTGGTGATTTATCATTATTTTGTTTGTTTTTTGAGAACGGGTCTCTCTGTGTAGCCCTGCTCTGTAGACCAGGCTGGTCTTGAACTGACAGAGAGGACCCTGCTTCTGCTTCACAAGTGCTGGGATTAAAGGTGTGTGCCACTATCACCTGGCTATCATTTCTTTATGTTTAATATATCATTACTTTATTCTTTTTTAAAATTTTGTTTATTTTGTTTTTTAAAGAGAGTCCCAATATGTAGTTCTGGCTATCCTAAAACTCTCTATGTAGACCAAGCTGGCCGCAAACTCAGAAATCTGTCTGCCTCTGCTTCCTGAGTGTAGGAATCAAAGGTGTGTGCCACCACGTCCAGTTTTGTACCATTACTTTTACAAAACAAATGAAGTCCTCAAAGCCTTATCAAAACACAGATAAGCAAATGCCTTTAGTTCCAGCATTTGAAAGGCAGAGGTATGTCTCAAACTCCACTATGGGAAAATATAATTCCTGGGCAAAATTCCATGTTTCAGTTGGTACTTCTCAGTGTTGTAAACTATACATCATTTTAGACACACTTAGACCTGCTTCTCCACTTTTTTTAAGGCAGGGTCTCACTATGTTGCCCTGGCTGGCCTGAAACTTGCTCCACAGACCAGATTGGCCTTGAGTCTGAAGAAACCCTTTCTTCTGCTTCCTGATTGCTGGAATTACAGGTGTGCACCACCAGGCCCAGAAAGCCTTTCTAAATAGCTCGTGAGATGAATGAGTACTAAGTAAGAGAGCAGGTCATGATTAGCACAGCCTTACCTCCAGCAGCTTTAGGTTATCCAGGTCAAGAGAGGGCTCTGCGGCTGCTGCCTCCATCATGTTCATACTGTGAAGACCCTGTTTCCGGTCTCCTGGAAGAATAAGCACACTTACCAATATGGGGCTTTCTTAAAATGAAAATGACAACTTCTTATTACAGTTAAGGGGCTGGAGAGACAGCTCGGTGGTCAAGAGCACTAACTTCTCTTACAGAGGACCCAGGTTCAATTTCCAGCCTCATGTGGCAGCTCACAACTGTCTCAAACTCTAGTTTTATGAGATCTGATATCCTTACATGGATATACATCAGGAAAAACACCAATGCATGTGAAATAAAAATAAATTACACTTAAGAAGAGCTGTAGCAAGGGTTAAAACAAATCACTAAAATAGAAATTATTTCCTTAATGAAGATAAATAATGAACAGTATGACACCAGAAGTCTGTGAGATAATTCCATAATGACTCAGTTTAAAAGAATAAAATTATAATACTGAATTTTCAAGAAAATGTTAATAGAATTACTAAAATGTATGAGTAAGTGCTGATTTCTTAAACAACCACTGTGATTCTAGCTCTAAGAGATTCAATGCCATCTTTTGGCCTCCAAGGAGCACACACACGACACACATGACACACACAGACACACTAATAAAAATAGATTTTAAAAATTCTTATAAAAATTGGGAGAAAATGTTTGTTGAAGCTAAAAATGAGAACTACTATAGCAGAGTTGTGTTTGTATATAGATTTTCCAGAGATTTTAAACAGTAAACAATGGGGCTGGCAAGTAGTTCAGCTGCCGAAGCTGTATGCCACCAAACATGATGATCTGAGTTTGGTCCTTAGAGCCCACATAGTAGAAGAAAAAAAAAAGAACTCCTGCAAGTTATCCTCGGACTTCCATACATGTATTACTGTCTCCCCTTTATACAATAAATAAATAAGCAAATAAATAAATGTAAAACAATTTAAAGAAAATAAATTCTGATTAAATGGCATGTTTACCAAACGATGAGACCAAAAGTAGTACTGTTTTTTACCTGTCAACATTCTGTATCCAAAACATAAGGCGACTATCAAAACAGCTAATACAGAAACCGATGCCAAAGCAATGATTATTGTTTCATCTCTATTAAATGAATGAGGTGGACCTAAAAGAAAAAAGAAAAGTATTTTATTTAATACCAACAAACTAGTTTTTAGAAAACTTGTATTAATATATAATCAAATCAGTAATAATCTTGCATAAAACTTAGAGAAAAAATTAATCGATTTGTAATAGTTATAAATGGCATGATTTGGTCACATAGATTATCTTATGTAAACTTAAAATACTTGTCAATTATGGTCCTAATTATTAAAATATCAGCTAGGGGCTGGAAAGATGGCTCACTGATTAGGAGGGTATACTGCTCTCTCAGAGGACCCAAGTCCTGTTCCCAGCATCCACATCCCGCAGTTCACCACCACTGTAACTCCACCTCCATATACCTGACATCTTCTCTAGCCTCTCAGGGTATCTGCATTCATACACATACATATGCCACATCGCTGTGGTAGCTTGAATGAGAATGGTCCTCATAGATCCAAGTATTTCAATACCTGGTCCTTGATTGGAAGAACTATTTGGGAAGGGTTAGGAGGTGTAGCCTTGTTGGAGGAGGTGTGTCCCTGTGCGGAAGCTCTGAGGTATCAAAAGATTAGAAGCATTCTCCTAGTCTCTTTCTCTGCCTCATGATTGTAGCTTGTGATGTGAGTTCTCAGCTTCTGCTCCAGCACCATGCCTTCATACTCATTGCCAAGCTTCCCACCATGATGGTCATAAACTCTACCCTCTGGAACTATAAGCCCCAAATAAACTCTGTATTTAAAAAGTTTGCTTTCGTTACTGAGTCTAATCACAGCAATAGAAAAATAACTAAGACAGTAGCAGAGGCTGACCTTAAACTCATGGCAATCCTCTTGCTGCTGCCTCCTAAATGCTAAGACTACAGGTGTACACCACTGAACCTGGCTTCATATATTGCTTTAAACCATTCAGTAGGCTTCAACAGGTTGCCTGACTTTTGTGTGCCTCATTTCCTCATCTGTAAAAAGTAGTACTGTGTAGCTCACGTGTCTTGTTACGAAGCTTGAGGAGAGTCTAAGTGCTTAGTGAAGCATAAACTTCTATGCAATCAATGATAATTAAGATCATTAGTATTGATATCATTAATATTAATGAAAAGAACATTTCTTTGTGGGCAGCTAAATCTAAATTGAGCCTGAAGCTCAGTCCCTTCACTTATTAATTTGACCTTGGGAAAATGTCTGCATTCATGAACCCATGTTTATTTATTTGTAGAATGAAAACAAATGTACCTAGATTATAAGGCCGGTATGAACATGCAAACATTTACATGACAGCTCCATCTATGGGTCAGATCTTATCTATACTTATCTGTACCTTATCTATACCAATGCCCTTAGAATGGATGTTCACAAACTAGGATATAACTAGAAGTAGTAGAAAAACAGGGATGCAGTAATTCTTTGAAGAGTAGAAACACAGAAAGGGAGAAAATCGGAAAACACATTTTTAAATATCTATAAAAAAAAAACCCTAGATCCAAGCAGTGTATATTCAAAACAGTAGTCTTTACAAAATACTAACAATTGCTTATCAGTAAGCAGCCTAATATAGAATTTGCTATAGGTTTTATATGTAGTGTTTGACCAGTGGCAAGGCTACAAGTATCCTTATTTAAACATTCTTTATATTCAGTCAAAATAAAATATACTATATTTTGAAAATTTAAACTTATTATTCTGTTTGCTTATTTGTTTCTTGATTTTTTTTTTTTTTTTGACAGAGGACCTCACTGTAACAAGCTCTCTCTGTAAACTAGGCTGACTTTGAAGTCAGAAAACCCCCTGTCTGAGCCTCATGAGTCCTAGGATTAAAGGCGTACATCATCTTGATTGAGAATTTTAATTGTAGTCAATTAAGATCAAGCAGACTGTACATTAAAATTTTCTTACTGGTAGTCAAACTAGAATTTTCTATAGCAAATAATAAACCTCAGTGGCAAGTGTTTCTCCAGTGAATTATCTCAAATTCTGCACAACTGGATAATAAAATGTCAATACAGTATTTCTATAGAATATGTTGATGCTGTAAAATACTCTTAAATTATAAGACAATTATCAGACAATAGACTTTAACACATCGATAACTGTAGTTTATAATACTTTCAACATACAGTAATTTATAGAGGGAAAGACTGTATAGGGAAACTCATCTTTGGCTAGGGATCTAACTCGGTGGTAGAGTGTTTGCCTAGCATTTGCAAGGCCCTGGATCCCTCTCTAGTACACAGAAAAATAAAAAAGCCAATCAACCAACCAACCCCCACCCCCTCCAAACCTCAACCTAGTACAATAGCAAACCCTACCTCAACTTACTACAATAAGAGAGCATGTCAATAATTATTTTTAAAGACAAAAAAGGAGGAAGAAAATAAGAAGTGTTGCTAAGGATATAGAGAAACTAAAAACTTACACACCGCTGACGGGAATACAAAATGGTACAGATGTAGTAAACAGTTTAATAGGTTCTCAAAAGGTTATTAGAATTTTCATAAAATTTGGTAGTTTGTTCCTAGGCATATACACAAAGAACTGAAAATAGGTATTCAAACACACACTTCCACAGTATCACTGTGTGCAATAACTACAAGGAGAAATGCAAATGTTCACACACTTATAAATCAATAAACACAATGTGACACACCTACAAAGATGATATGCTAAAGGTCTCATATTTTATGATTTCATTCATATGAAATATCCAGATCAGGTAAATCCACAGAGACAAAACTCAGGTTACAAGTTGCTAGGCATGGGAAAAGAGGGAGAAGGGAGTTGTTTTTTACTAGATAGAGAATTTCCCTTGTGGGGTGATGAAAATGTTTTGGAACTACATAGAAATAATGGTTGCACAATATCGTTAAAGGACTGAATAGTGTATTTTTAACCTAGATCACTCTGTTGTAAGATTGTTCCTCAATAAAATAACAACTTACTTAGGAATTTGTTGAACTCAAAAAGGAAACATTATTTCAACACATGTATGATTAAATAACTTGTGGTTTTTAAATTCTCTCTCTCTCTTCCTCTCTCCCTCCCTCCCTCCCTCTCTCTCTCTCTCTCTCTCTCTCTCTCTATATATATATATATATATATATATATATATATATATATATATTCATACACTTATAAATCAGCAAATACAATGTGACACACCTACAAAGATGATATGCTAAAGATCTCATATTTTATGCTTTCATTCATATGAAATATCCAGATCAGGTAATATTTTATTTTATTTATATATATATATATATTGCCAAGTGCCTTCAGATTATCTTTTCTTATTCAGACTATCAAACCCTGGACTGGTAAGGCTCAGTAAGGTGATTGCCATCAAGCCTGATGATCTGAGTTCGATCCCCAGGACTCATATGATAGAAAGAACCAATTCCCAAAATATATTCTCTGATCTCTACATATGTACCAAGGCACAGTACCCCATCCCACATCTGCATACACATACACACACATACACACACATACACACACACACACACACACACACACACACACACACACACACACACTCCAAAAAACCCTCCAAAACAAAACTAATACAGTACACCTCCCTGTGGATGGGGACACATTACAGGAGGGTTAGTGGATGCCTCTGATAGTACTAATCCAAATTGCTTCTAACTTGTGGGTTCCACATTTGTATATACAAAAAACTATAAGCTAAAAATACTTGAAAGAAAGCCAGAAAATTTCAAAAACAAAACTTCAGTTTGACATGCACTGACCACTACAATGGACCCACATGAAGGAAGTGATGTTTCGAATGCCCAGATGTCTCTCTGAAGGTCTTACATGTGTAACACATAGCTAGAATATGATGATTTGTTCAGACTGCATGTGTACAAACTTTGTTTTTGATCTTTATTTTCAAAATATTACCATATTTTAAGCAATATGGTAATAAGAACTATTTATATAGCATTTAAATTGTATTATCATTATAAGCAACCTAAAGATGATTTTTACAAAAAAATAAAGATAATTTGGATATTTGGAAAGGTATGCATGGATTGTATGTACATACTATGCCATTTCATGCTTCAGGGCATCTGCTACATATACTATAGAATGTATTGGATTTTTTTCTTATACCTTTGATAAAGTTTAACTTATAAATTAGGCACAAGCATAACAAAAGGTCAACAATAAGTAATAACAGAATAACATACAAAGACAGAGAGTAATAAAATAATCATTTGGAACCATTACTGAATAAATAAAAAGAAATGACAACAGCACCTGTGATACCACAACCGTTAACCTGATAACTGAGATGGCTATTAAGCACCTACAAGGCAAGGTTCTACTGCTGTGGCAGACACCACAGCTGAAGCAACACTTATGAAAGAAGCATTTAATTGAGGCCTTGCTTACAGTGTCAAAAGATTAGTCCATCATCATCATAGCAGGAAACAAGCAGACAAGGTGCTGGAGTGGTAGCTGAGACCTTTACATTCTGATCCACAGGCAGCCAGAGAGAGAGACTGGGCCTGGTGTAGGCTCTTGAAACCTCAAAGCCCCAGTGAAACCTCCTCCAACAAGATCACACATCCTAATCTTTCCACTCGTGGGGACCAAGCATTCAAATATATGAGCCTAAGAGAGCCATTCTCACTCGAGCCAGCACGGACACATGCCATACACATATGCTAGAACAATAGCTATTACATCCCACATGAAATGGGGGCAAATGGGGTTAGACTGAAGAGCATGATTCTGAACTGTGCACACTTAAAAACTTACAAATTTCTCATTTCTACATTTTATAATCTAGATGACTGTAAATCATTGAACAGATGACTGTTCAATGATTAAAATCACTTGCTGCTCTTACAGAGGACTCAGGTTCAGCACTCACATGGCTCACAACTGTCTATAACTCAGTTCTGGAAAATCAAATGCCCTCTTCTGGCTTCTGAGAGCACTAAGCATGCATGTGGCACACACACATACATGCAGGCAAAACATTCCTACACATAAAATAATAAATAACTACCAGTAAATAATGTTCAGATTTTATTTTGTTATAGTCAAAACAGGACAAAAAGAAGAAACATTGAGGTAGCAAGAGTAGTGATATTTAAGACAGACAATTAAAGAGACAGAAATAGTAGCCGGGCAGTGGTGGTGCACGTCTTTAATCCCAGGACTTGGGAGGCAGAGGCAGGCAGACTACACAGAGAAACCCTGTTTCGAAACACCAAAAAAAAAAAAAAAAAAAAAAAGAGAGAGAGAGAGAGAGAGAGACAGACAGACAGACAGACAGACAGAAATAGCAAAGAACAAAAGACCATGGTGAATGTCTGTTTAAAATACTTTCTTCATGTTAAATTTATCATTCTAATAGGTAGTGGGTATCAATTTCCTTCCATAAGTTAAATTAGGATTCTTTAATTCCCCCTTCATTATTACTTTTAACAGGCTTTAATATTGTTATCATTACCATAATTATTATTTATGTTATTATAATAATAACAATAAGAAGGAGAAGGAGAAGGAGAAGGAGAAGGAGAAGGAGAAGGAGAAGGAGAAGGAGAAGGAGAAGGAGAAGGAGAAGGAGAAGGAGAAGGAGAAGGAGAAGGAGAAGGAGAAGAAGGTGGTGATGATGGTGATGATGGTGATGATGATGATGATGATGATGATGATGATGATGATGATGATGATGGTTGTTGTACTATGTAGTTCTAACTGTCCTGGAGCTCACTTTGTATACTAGGCTGGCATCAGACTCACAGACATCCACCTTCCTCCAGCTTGGGTGCTAGAATTAAATATGTGTACTACCACACCTCAAAGATTTAAATTTTTAGAGCAGTTTTAGGGTTATAAAAAATTATCCAGAAAGTTCCAAATTTCCATAAACTTACTCTTTACTTCCTCTGTAACTTTCTCCTGTTAGATCTCCATGAGAGGAAGGCAATGGTGAATACCTTTAACCCAAGACTTAAGAGATTAAAGTAGTAGGATCAGGGGTTCAAAGCTAGGCTTCCTACACGTGCGTTTAACTCTGCCTCAAAATCTTTTTAGAAATAAAGCGATGTTTCATTTTTCTCTTGTATTCCCAGTCTTTCACAATGCTAAGTAAACTCTGTAACAAAGCTCTACAACCCCAGGACCCAGAATGATTTCTTTTTATGATTCATATAGTTATAAACTGTAGGTGCCCCCCAACACTGTATAATATCTTTTTAAGTATTAAAAGCATGTAACCTTTAAGTACAATCTATTTTCTTCTTTTGAAGCCTGTTTCTCTGGCATCATATCTAAAAATGTGCTGTCAAAATCAGTCATAAAGTTTTAACCCCACTTATATATCATACATGTGGACATGCTTAAGAATTCACTGTGATGAGGCTGGAGATACACTAAGTAACAGAGTATGGGAGATGGTGACTATGCATACCCACTAAAATAGAAAATATCTTATTTTCAAGACACATCAACGTCTCTAGGAACAAAGAGTAGCTCAGTATAGCAACCGTGTAACATATGAGAGGGACCACTACCTAGGAGGTTGGGGGAATTCTTTTCCTGTTGCTGGTGGTTCTAAACATTACATATTTTTTTCCACAGAGTAAAGGATATTTAAATATGTAACTTAAAATGGAAAAATACGAGCTTTAATTCATTAACTCAAAAGAGAGAGGGTGAAAAAAGTATTAAGGGACTTTTAAACATGTTAAAAAACATACATATGGTATTTAAATATCTCAAATTAGGAACATTCCAGGTTATGTCATATAGTCTAAAAACTTGACATCACTGAAAACCTGCCAGGAAAAATACTGCAATATGTGTAATCGTATGTGTGTAATATAAAAAAAGCTTTTGACTGGAAAACTCATTTTTATTCCTTTAAAGTAATTCTTTTTAAAAAGATTTTTGTTTTATTTTTAATTATGTGTATGCATGCATATCTGTGAGTGGGTATGTGCATGTGAGTGTAGGTACTCCCAGAGGCCAGGAGAGAGAGAGAGAGAGAGAGAGAGAGAGAGAGAGAGAGAGAGAGAGAGAGAAGGAGAACACAGGCAAACACATGTCCATATAGGCTCTTAAATCATCTCTTCAGCCATTAAAATAATTCTTTTTATGTCATATATCATATATTATATATACCATATCTGAAATTTATTATTCCTTTGCCCTAATATACCCTCTTTTTTGTCTCTTTTAGTTTCCTCAGTTAAATATGCAGCCAAATATAAACAATGCTAAGTATGCCTATGTGCGATGGCTGGGCTTTCACAGGCAAATACTTCCTGAGTACAGAACAGACAAGGACCCGTGGTCTGCCTCATTGGAGCCTGGGATGTTTCTGTTTACATATCCTGGAGCCAGGCGGGGGCTCCTACTGGAGGCAGGCTGTCTGCTTCCTTACTACACTCAGCTTTTGTGTGGGACTGTGTCAAAGAAAGAACAACATTGTTACATGTGCAGCAACCAGCAGGGAGAGGTTTAAATAAAACACAGCAGTGGTCATGTCCTCTGCTTAATCTTTAACCACTCTGAACAGAGAAGCAAATAAGGCCTTACATTTTTTTCTTCAAGAAATGCATTTTTCATAAAAGTAAAGTAGTACAATTTAAACATCAAAGCAATTAATGTAAGAAGAGCTTAATGAATTTCTAAGACAATAATTAAGACTGCTAAAATATTTCCATACTATATCACATAGCTTAGTATTTTCAACAAATTTTTATATGGAATGAATAATGTTGACATAACTAGTATGCTTGGAATAGTACATATACAGTAACCACAATCAGATTAATTTTATGTTTAGTATTTTTAAAAAATTGAGTAGGGGAAGAAGACTTTACATTTCTTTTTACTTTTCAACAAAATTTTAACACTGAATATTTAAGGCCAATTTTAATTTAACTTAGCTGGTTAAACATCCTGACCTAGTTCTTAAGATTTTACACAAACAAAAATAACGATAAGCAAAGACAAGTCATGGCATGCTAACTGTCAAGACATTTTATGTTTGATTTACAGAAGAACATCAGAAAAATGAAAACACACACATGTGCACGTGACACACACACACACACACACACACACACACACACACGAAGAGGATAAAGTTAAAACAAAAGAGAAAAGGATCATAAGGAAGTAGCAAAACAAAAACAGAAAAACATCTAATATTTGTCTTCTTTAACTTTTAGCTTCCTTATTTGTAGTTTAAATTTTTTTTTTAAATGTATTCTGTGTCAGTGTGTGCCTGACTGTATGATTGTGCGCCAACTTCACACAGGAGCCCACAGAGGTCAGAAGAGGGTGTTACATCTTCTGGAACTAAAGTTAGAGGTGGCTGTGAGCCACTATTTGGGTGCTGGAAACTGAAACCTGATCTGAAGAGCAATTATATTTCTGGTGCTCTCAATCGATGAACCATCTCTCCTTTTACTGACCACGCCCCCCTCCTTTTTATCTTTCACAAGCCAGGGTTTCTCTGTGCAGCTTTTCTCTGTGGCTGTCCTGGAACTCATTGTGTAGACCAAAGTGGCCTCGAACTCACAAAAATCCACCTGTGGTCTTTTACTTTTTAAAATTATCTTATTTCTTGCTTTTCAGTTACTCAGTTACAATCCCCCCGCCCCTCGCCCTACCTTTTTAACTTTAAAATCTGAAATGTTGCTGGGGAGATGGCTCAGCAGTTAACAGCACCAACTGTTCTTCCAAGGGTCGTGAGTTCAATTCCCAGCACATGACCAAATCAATGGGCTGGAGAGATGGCTCGATGCTTAAGAGCACTAACTACTCTTCCAGAGGTCATGAGTTCAACTGCCAGCAAACACATAGTGGCTCACAACCATCTGTAATGGGATCTGATGCCCTTTTCTGATGTATCTGAAGACAGCTACAGTGTACTCATATAAATGAAATAAATAAATCTTTAAAATCTGAAATGAAGATGAACTCTTGCCTTGCTTGTTCTTTGACTATCTATCTGGGTTTATCGTATTGTGTGTTCCTCGACTATTTGCATCTATTGTATTGCTAGTCCCTCAACCTAGAACTGACTTTAATACTTGCATGTAGTCAAAATGGTATAAAAGCAAAAAGGAGGAGGGGAGATGGGATAGAGGATTCTAGGAAGAGGAAATGGGGAAAGGGGATGACATCTGAAATGTAAATAAATAAAATATCCAATAAAAAAAACCTAAGTAACAGGAACACAAATTTATGATTTCATTTATATGGATGAGGTTCTAGAGAGGTCAGACTCATAAGACTACAAAGTTTGAGTGCAATCACCAAGAATTTGGAGGAACCAAGTAATGGGGAGTTGTTAAATAAGTACAGTTAAATAATTCTGCAAAATCAAAGAGACTTTTGGAGACTATGTGACAGTATGAACACACTTACAAATGCTAAGCTTTGTACTTTATAATGAGGCCAGAGAGACAGCTCAGAGGTTAGAGCTCACAGTTTTTAGAAAAGAACTTATTTTTAAAATACTGATTGTATAAATATAAATAAAAATAGAGTAATACAAATTTCAGTATTTATAAAGTACTGATACTGTTAGCATTTCTTAACATTATAATTATCTAGAATGTTAGATCCTGAAATGTTTTACTCAAAATACTTCTTAAATTTATGTCTCTTAATTTTTGAATATACACTTACACAAAACTTTCGAGCTATTCAGTGAAGTCTTCTTAATATTTCTAGTTCTCAACAATGCACATATGCACACACACACAACCACATACACGTACATATGTATTTGTATTTTTCAGAATTTCCTTATGTGTGTAGGATATAGAAACAAATAAAAATATATGACCATATCCTCTTCTGAAGTACTTAATATTCCCTTGAAGCTTATCTTGTATTTAATCTGAATATACTTTAAAATCTCTCTAAAACTTCACACAATTTCTTTATACTATTGTGGCAAAGTAAGTTAACCTGCTCTCTACTGATGTACATTTGGTATTTCTGTTTTGCTGCAATGAGTAACAATGCTGCAGTGAGTAACTTAGTTTCTAATCATTTCAATTCATAGCATTTACACTAAGGTGATAGCTTAAGGTGACAATTTTTGTTGTCAACTATCCTATATCTGGAATTAACTAGAACGCAAGCAGCTGTGCACAGCTGTGAAGGATTTTCTTGATTGGAATTTTTGAGGTGGGAAGGTCTACCCTAAATCTGGGCCATACTTCTGGTGCTAGTCCACTTAAAAGGACACAGAAGAAGAAAGCTTTTTAAAGCTTTTGACCTACCTGCCCTCATTGCCACTGGCAAGTTCATCTATCCTGTTGCAGAGAAATTACTTTGCTGGGATTAGAACTTATTTCTTTGGGATTCCAATACAGACTAAAGACTAGCAGCATTCTAGGAATTCTCTGGAACTCTAGCACCAGGTAGACTTTGCTGAGACATCTAGATCTTGTGGACTGAACAACTACTGAATTCTTTGCTCTTCTGCCAGGAGACATTCATTGAAGGACTACTCAGACCAGAGCCTGTAAACTATTCTAACAAATCCCCAGACTAATTCACCAAAGGACCAATTCTCAGAAATAGAGCTCTTGAGTTTAAGATTTATTCTCTGGGTTTTTCTTCTCACTGTGTGGATTAAAGAAAGAATAATATACAATGTATTACAACATTTTCAAAAAATTGTTAATCATGAAGCACATTAATGAATTGGAACCATCACAGATGAATAATAACACTCATACTCTAGGAAATATCTGTGATGATCTGAATTATTTGTTCCCCAGAACCTATAATCACATGGACTGTGTTCCTATGATGTTATTAAATAATTTTAATACTTGAAATCCATTCCAGTATCATGTCACACAGCTAATCATTTCTCATTTAATAGCATGAAATCATTTTTAAATGAGCAACAACACTTATTTTAGAAAATATAACTGTTTTAATGTCTTGGGTGCTTAGACTTTCAAATATTTAGGCAGCTGAATTAGCTCAAGCTAGTGTAATATATACTAGGTAGAACGTTTAAGAGGGCTGATTTATTTCCTTACAAGTTACATAAAGAAAAATTGAGAAATTTTTCTAAATATTTGAAGCTGTTTCTTCTGGGAAGGGTACTGACTTAGAATCATACACATGAGGTGAAGTAGGGAGCTGGGAAAATGGGAAGTCCATGACAATATTCTAAGGATGCTTGTATATATAATTAGAAAGACTTATCACTAAAGTCCAGGTATAATGGACACACAAACGTTCCTAAAAGAAGACACCAGCACAAAAAACGTTCCTGAAAAAAAGGCACCAGCAAAGGAAGGACAGGAAGCTGAGTGACAGCGGCATGGCGGGATGGGGGTTGGGAGCATATGATACTGAGATAATAATTCAGGTGCCCTCCTGGTGCACTATGGTTGGAGTACAAAAATCCTGTGTCTTCCTGCAAATCCTGCAAAACACCTGTCTTGTAGATGACACTAAAGGGTCCACATATCTTTGGGAGAACTTTTCTTTTTCTTGTCTATCAAATGTATCAGCAGAGGCGTGTGTTGATTCACCTACCTTTTAAGTACAGAAAGGTTGTACAGGAAACATTTGTCAGATATAAAGTATAACAGGAACAGTTTTAGAATGTGCTGGCTTCTTGGGTATGGTGGCGTGATTTTACGTGGTCTACTTTCTGTATCCATACATTAACTTTCTGGGTCGTCTTGTTCTATGATGAGGCTCCTGAGAGCTCTAGCTAAGTGTTTTCTCTATTCCAATGGTCTTCCAAGTGTGGTGGGTCACTGGAAGACCATCACCACTCCCTAGGAGGTTCTTAGAGATGCAAATCAGAAAACTGAGTGGAGTTGGCAGTTTGTTTTTAAATTGCTCCAAAAGATTCAGATTATGTTAATGTTAGAGAACTTCTGTGGCTTGAGTGTGGTTTCTCACCTCCAAACTTCATACTAAGATTTAGTCTCTACAACCAAGCATGGTGCACATGTCTTTAATCCCAGTACTTGGGAGACAGAAGCAGATAGATCATTTTAAGTTTGATGCCAGCCTGGTCTACACAGAAAGCCCCAGGCTAGCCAGTGGTGGTAGTGCACGCCCTTAGTCCCAGCACTCAAGTGGGAAAGGCATGGGGAATTTCAGAGTTCAAGGACAGCCTGGTCTATAGAGGGAGCTCCAGACAACCAAGTTGAGGCAGTGAAGGAAATGTTCAAAATCAGAAAGTGAAAATGTATTTGAAGAAGGAGGTCATGTTCCAGCCCCAGAAAGCAGCAGAACTTGGTCACATTGTTCAGGCTTTAGAGTCAAGGACTGAACAAAGGTTATGGAATATTCCTCCACAACTAAGGAAAGCCACTGAGGCCAAGCGTGTGGCAGAGGTGTCCCTACATGGAGGCCAAGAGAGGCCACTTGGTGAAGCTGTGAAGGTAAAAAGCCTGGATTGCTTTGGAGACCTCAAGACGTTGGAGATGCCAGAGCCCTGGGATACCTGCCAAGGAAAGCTAACATAAAATGAAACCAGCCAAGAGGAAGAAATGTTTTGCAGTTAACAAAGCTGAAACAAGATCTGAAGAGCATTTTGACATCAGACATGGAGATACAGAGTTTGGAGTTTGCCTGGCTGGTTTTCAGTCTTGTTTGGGGTCCAGTATTTCCTCAGTAGGCTCCCTCTCTTCCCTCTTAGAATAGTAATGTACACCCTGTGCCACTGTACGTTGGGATATGTGATCTGCCTTTTCATTTTGATTTTACAGGGGTTACACTTAAGAGATTGCCCTCAGTCTCTGAAGAGATTTTGAACTTTCAAACAGTGCTAACACTGTGATAACTATGGGGGCTTTGAAGTTGAAAACAATGAATTTTGCATTATGATATGGCTACAAACCTATGGGATCCAGGGAGTGGAATGTGTAGCTAGACTTATTTTTGTGGGTTCTTCTTTCTTCCACCCTTTCAACTGCCTAACAGTAGACAGTAGGGGAAAGGGGGCTACATTATCGTTAGACTACTTCCTGCTGATTAAGGGCATCAAGTTCCCTGGGGCAAGTTTGATCTTCGCCATCAGGATATGTAATTTCTTCTTGTTTCTTCTTTGCACACAACTACTTAACAAACTGCAACCGATCAACAGCAACCCCCCACTAGCATTTATATACCCTCTGAAGAGTCCCTAGAATTCCAAATGTCACACACTCACAGAAACTGTATACAGCAGGCAAAATCATTCTAAAGCACAAGGCAAATCATAGTCAGCTGCTGTGGACAATCTGAAGCAGCCCATATCCCACATCTGGGATTAAAACAAAAATATATTCTTATAGTATTTATTTTTAAAGAAACCAAAATTCACATTACAAGAATGTCAAGAGATCCCATTATAGATGGTTGTAAACAGCCATTTGGTTGCTGGGAATTGAACTCAGATCTTCAGAAGATCAAACAGCATGTTCTTAATTGCTGAGACATCTGTCCAGCCCCATTCCTAATTAATTCAAAATAATTATTTTTCTAAAATGGGCACATATTTTTTGTTCTTTCTTCTTTTAATAAGTATAAAAATGTGTCTTGTTTTGGCTCTTAAATTAACAAGCAGCCTGAGCCATCCTTATTTCCCATTTTCTATTTAATGCCCTTAGAGAAACACTAAAAGCTGAAGTCACAGACTACTTGTGGCCCCACGCCAGCACTGGCTTTCTGACTGTAAGCTTTCTTTCCTGGCTTGGTGTGAGATTAAGACATTTGTTGCCAGATGCTAGAAATTATAATTTCTAATCATAACAACACAGAATAAAATTTTAATGTTATTCCCTAAACTTGGGTTTAGATGCAATTTAATCTTGTTTCTCATTGTTTGGCTCAACTTCAAAGTAATGAATAATGTAAGTGAAGAAATAAAAGAATTCTACATTTCTATCCTGACATTCAAAAAGAACTGCCAAAGTTCAACAGAATGAATTAGGTTTAATTAATGAATATATATGAACAGTTTTCTGCATACTTCTCTACTGACTTAATTCTCTTGTTTATATAGTTAGGGAGGCTAATTATAGCAATTCCAGATATCTTATCAAGAAAATGTTCTAATAATACGTTTCCAAAAAATCTAATAATTATATACTTCTTTCAAATGGTGAATTTATAAATACATAAAAATTTCTTAAAAGTATAACAAGATAAATAAATACTATAGATATAAATTCAATCACTTAAAAACTGGTTTTCTTTTTAACTTATGTGCATGTCTTATGTGTCTGTCTGTGTATATGAGTGCAAGTGGCCATGGAGGCATTGCTCTCCTGGAGCTAAAGCTACAGGCAGTTGTCACTTGACTCATATGACAGCTGGGAACACAATCTGAGTCCTCTGGGAAAGCAGGATGTGCTCTCAACCACTGAGCCACCTCTCCAGCCCCACAGACTGATATTTTTCCTAAGCAGAGTAAAGCCTATGACTGTAAGATACCTCAAAATAATACAATTTACCTTGCTAAGTGACAAGACTTTTAGTTTCCAGTGCTGCATGGACTGTATTGATGAATATTTTTTTCTTTCTTTCCTTTTTTTTTTGAGACGGAGTTTCTCTAAGTAGCCCCGGCTGTTCTAAAACTTGCTATAATACACCATGCTGGTTTCAAACTCACAGAGATCTGCTTGCCTCTGTCTCCTGAGTGCTAAGATTAAAGGTATGTGCCACTACGCCCATCCTGATGAATTATTGTCTCTTGTCTAATTAAGAGAAAAAAATCTCAATTTGTAGTAGTTTATTACCTCTCAAAACATTTGCTAATTTTTTTTTAAATATTTTTAACACAGAAAGTGCCGGCTTCAACCTTTAAATCAACAATATCTAGCTAGTTAATATATTTTATTTTATGTGAATATAGCTGTTTTATTTATTTTTAAATAAACTTTAAAGTTACCTTTCTAATATTTTCTTTTCATTCACAACAATGATAAGCATTTAAAATATATATATATATATATATATATATATATATATATATATGTGTGTGTGTGTGTGTGTGTGTGTGACTGAAAAGAGAGCTCTATGAGTAAGAAAATTTGCTGCTCTTGGAGAGAACCTGGGTTCAGTTCCCAACACCCATATGGTAGCTCATAACCATTCATAACCCCAGTCCCAGGGGGTCAAATAGGCATGTGATATATATACATGCATACAGGCAAAGCATTCAGATGCATAAAAGTATAAATATATATATATCTTTTAATTAATTAGATTATTTTAAGAAAATATTAAATAATATAAAAAAAAGTAGAATTCTTAGGGATATACAATTACAGTAAAAATCATTTTAGGAAATGATTATTTTCAAAAAAAATCTATTCCCTAACCCAGCCCATAACAAAATATAAATGGGTACATTGTTTGTATACTGATGAAACATATCCCAGAGTCAGAACACCCAGATTTCAATCTTGGCTCTACCACTTGTTAGCTATATAACATCAGGTATGTTACTTTTATATATCTAAGCCTTAGTGTTCTCAGTGTAAACTATGAAAATGGTAGCAACTATTTCATAATGTTTCTGAAAGGGCTAAATTGAAACTTTAGTATATAGAGAGTAATAAGAGTATCTGCCACATATCAAATGCCAAAGGTATTGCTCAGCTGCCTCACAGTCCCTATTAAATCACTAAGCCCTTGTCTTACAGGTATACTGAACAGGCTTGCTCAGTCTAATAACTCTATCCCAGATAAAATAAACAAGTTTACTCTCACTATCACATATTCAGTAGCATTCTTTTTTTTTTTTTTTTTTTGGTTTTTCGAGACAGGGTTTCTCTGTGTAGTCCTGGCTGTCCTGGAACTCACTATGTAGACCAGGCTGGCCTCCAACTCAGAAATCCGCCTGCCTCTCTGCCTCTCAAGTGCTGGGATTAAAGGCGTGCGCCACCACTGCCCGGCACTATTTTAAAATTTAATACAAGTATTTTATGATTAAAAACCCATTAAATAGATATCTACAACTACTATCTTAAGATCAAGGGAAAATCATGTTAATAATAGGACTGTTAATAAGCGAAGAAAGGACAGTACCTAGGAAAAATTAACAGTTTCAGACTCCAACACTATGCAAAAGAGAAAGTATGTTCCTTCTTGAGAAAATAAGATCTCAAAGGGAAGAAAGAAACTTAACTTTTCTTAATTCAACAATTTTGTCTGAACCTAAGTCTACTTTAAATTGTATATTAAGTAAGTACAGAATACTCTGTGTGTGTGTGTTTCCCCCTTTTTCGATTCAAGGTTTCTCTGTGTAGTCCTGGCTGTCCTGGAGCTTATTCTATAGATCAGGATGGCCATGAACTCACAAAGATCGTCCTGCCTCTGTCTCCTAAGTGCTGGGATTAAAGGTATGCAGCACCACTGCCCAGCAACATCCTTTTAAATTTAGATTTATTTATTTTTATTTTATGTGTATGGGTATTTTGCCTGTATGTATATCTGTGCACTACATTCATGCTGGGCCAGAAGGAAGCACGGATCCAGCTGGAGTTATAGTTGGTTGTGAGCCACCCTGTGAGTGCTGGATGCTGAACCCTGGTCCTCTGGAGAGTAACAAGTGCTCTTAACCTCTGAATCCCCACCCCAGCCACAGGAACTCCTTAGTATTTTTTAAGGTTCCCATATAATGAAAGCAATCAAATCTGTTCCACAACTCTGAAACATACTAGCAAAAGGAGAAAGTCTTTGGAAGATGAAAACTAAGGAACAGAAAGCACTAGGTAGCAACTATGAGTCCTTAACCCTCATCTCTAGCCAGTTTTATCTTAGAAAATTATCTGGTAACATTGCCCTGACTGAACAGAATTTTTGCTTCAGACTAGAAATTACACAGAGGAAAAAAAAAAAACAATTAGCCTGGATTTCTAACTATAAAATTCTTTTGAATTCCTTTTAAAAAAAAATTTATTTTTTAAATTTACTTCATGTATATGAGTACACTGTCTTCAGATTCAGACACACCAGAAGAGGGCACCCGATCCCGTTACAGACGGTTGTGAGCCACCATGTGGTTGCTGGGAATTGAACTCAGGACCTCTGGCAGTACAGCCAGTGCTCTTAACCATTGAGACATCTTTCCAGCTCCAAAATTCTTCTATTTTTTAATAGTAGTAAATAATCTCCCTGGAAGATACAATAGGTAACTATGCTTCAATTGCCAAAACAGGAAAAAAAAAAAAAAAGCAATGACTTTTTTATTTTTTCATTTTTTGAACAGAGATGAAAGTCCTTATCAACTAGAATTAGCTGGTAATTGTGGTGGTTTGAATGAAAATAGACCCCATAGGCCCATAGGGAGTGGCACATTAGGATGTGTGGCCTTGTTGGAAAAAGTGTGTGACTGGGGATGTGGAGGGAGGCTTTGACGTCTTAGATGTCCAAGCTGGAATTAGTGTCTGACTCTCTTCCTGAGTCTGCTGATCTGCTGATAGAACTCTCAGCCACCTCTCCAGTACATCTACCTGTGAGATCATGCTTCCAACCATGTTAATAATGGAATAAACCCTAAAACTGTAAGCCAGCCCCAATGAGATGTTTTCCTTTATGATAGCTGCCATGTCTCTTCACAACAACAGAAACCATAACTAAGACAGTAATCTACAATAAGAGTAGACTCTGCATTGTAAATAGAATATAACAGTGTTCATATAGCTCTTTTCAATATCAAGTGCTAGTATTTAATTACTTTAAAAGACACTACATTTATGTTTCAACAAAAGAAACCAGTAGACTTTTTATTCTTTTAAATCTTTTAATAACAGCCCAGAAAAACAGGGATTGATAGTCTATAGAGATTTTATTCCTATGTGGTTATCTCATGGTTTCTAAAACCTATGAAATATACTTTTATAAGAATTCTCAAAATCACTGGGCGGAGTAGTTCAGGTCTTTAACCCCAGCACTCGAGAAACAGAGGCAGGTGGATCTCTGTGTTTGAGGTCAGCCTGGATTATGAAGAGAGACACTGCCTCAAAAATAAAAACCAAAAATGGAGAAAAAAAAGTTCACAAAATCTGTAACTTTTTTAAAAATAAAACTAAAAGTAAATAAAATAACCTTTCTCCATAGTCCTAACATTACATCAAATTAATCTCTGAATGACTGTGAAGCGCTGTGGCTCAGCGAAGTGAGATGCTCACTTACGGTCATGACATTGGTCTGTCACATTCCCCCCAAAATTCCCATCACATCTTAAAAAGTCCACTGGTGTTCCATGCTTTTATTAGCTATTAATGTATATCCCACAGTGTCAAATGAAGTCAGGAGTGCTTTTACTAAAGAGAGCTTATTCTCTTATGCTCAGTGAACCATATCTTACTGCTGTTGGATCAGTTAAGAACTTGCTGCTCTTCCAAAAAGTCTGAGTTCAGATCCCAGGACCCCCCATATCAGGTGGCTCAAAATCACCTGAAACCCAATTCCAGGGAATATGAAACCTCTTTTTGTCTCTGGGTGTAACTGCACACACGTAACATACACTCACACAGCTATACACATACACATAAATAAAAGTAAAATATATCTTTGGGGCTAGGGAAATGACTCAACAGATAAGAACACTCTGGGCTCTTCCAGAAGACCCACATGGTGGATCACAACCATCTGTAAGTCTATTTCTAGAGGATACAGTAAACTCTTCTGGCCTCAGAAGACACCAAGCATGCATATGGTGCACATACATATATGAAACCAAAACGCTTACACACATAAAACTTTTAAGTGTTTTTATAAAAGAAATAAGCTGTTCAGCTAAAAGAATCTTTAAGCAAATTATCAGAATGAACAAAGAACACAAAGTACTTTCTGCTATTACCTTACTATACAGGCATTGTTTTTTACAAATCCTAAAAGGGCTAAAAGTATACTTTTTAAAAATGTTTGTTTGAAAATGTGATCATATAATGGCTTCTAACGAGGTAAAGTTTTCTGGGTCCTATATATTACCTTAAAAATTACAATCAAGTGCCTAAAATACTCTGATGCTTCGTTTTTTAGGTGGGAAGACAAGAAACTAAAGGTAGTGTTTTATACTTAACAATCACAAATATAAATGAGGGGCCAATAATTTTTGTTGTGATCTGTACTTACTCTTGTAACTACGCAGTCTTTGTCTTTTTATCAGAATGTAGCAACCAGCTTTCAATAGACATACCTCTCCATTTTATAGCTGGAAAAAATTTAATTTTATTATTTTATATGTATGGGTGTTTTGCCTGCATAAATGTCTGTGTACCATGTGTACAAAAGAGGAGCATAAATTTAACCTTTACAAATATTTTTTAATTTAATTGTTAAATTTTATGTATATGCATATTTTTCTGCATGTACGTCTGTGTACAATACATAAAACTAGTGAATGCAGATGTCAGAAGATAGCATCAGACTGTATGAGCCACTATGCAGGTGCTAGGACTGAAAGCTGGGTCCTCTGCATCTTTCCAGTCCCAAAGGACATTTTTAAAAAAAAGAAACAAGACTGGTATAGTGCTGCACACCTGTAATTGGAAGGCTTGAGAGGTAAAAAAAGGAAGATTTCAAGTTTGTAGCCAGTCTGGACTACATAGAGAGTCAGAGGCCAGTCTGGACTAAAACTGTTTCTCTCCATGAGAGAAACAGGAGGGTGTGGGGAAACACAGTATCTTTGTAATCTCTCAAATTTTAGTAATGTTATATTAGTAAGATGCAATTATTATACTCCCAGATATTTTTCTTTCTTTTTAGTCTAGGTATTTTGCCTGAATGTATGTATGTGTACCACTTACGTGACTGGTACCCATGGAAGCAAGGAAAGGGCACTAGGTCCTCTGGAGCTGGAGCTACACTACAGATAGTTATGAGATACCAGTGGGTACTGAGAATCAAATTTGGATCTTCTCCAAGAATAGGCAGTGCTCTTAACCACACTCTGCCATCTCTCCAGACCTCCAGAATTCTTGTTTAACACAATATAAATATTTTCATAATATTTATTGATATGCTTACTTATTTTATTAGTTTTTTTTTTTTTTTTTTTGAAACAGAATCTCATATAACCCAGGTCAGTCATGAATTTACTAAATAGTGGAGGTTGGCCTTGAACTTTAAATCTTCCCATCCATGTCTGCAAGTGCTGAGATTACAGTTTGCACCACTCTCCCTGATTTTACAGCTGTATGCTTCAGTAGTTACATAATATTTTATATGCAATAGACATTTTCCTTATATATTTTTCTTATTTTTAGATATTCAGGCTACACAATATTATCAGCAAAGTTTACCAATGAGACAATATTAAACATCCATTTATTTACTTGACCCATGTTAGCCTTTAGCACACTGTACACTGAATGCCCATGTACGTACACGGACACACAGCGGTACCTGTGTACATACAGCTGTGTGTGCACTTGTGTGTATGGAAGCCAGATGACAGCTTTGTGTCATTCTTCCTCAGGCACTGTCTACCTAGCTGTCTGAGACAAGGTCTCTCACGAGGACCTGGGGCTTCCTTATTTAGCTAGGCTGGCTAGACAGCAAGCCTCATTCTCTCTTTGTCTGTCTCCCAGAGCTGACACTGCAAGCCCATGCCAACATGCCCAGCTTTTTTGATGGGACCTGAGGATGGAACATTTTTGCTATTTATTATAGGGCAGTCTATTCATTATAGCAGTTCAAATACCAAATACCACTTAGTTGAAAAGTTCTTTTAGCACTTAACAAATGTTTTATGGGGCTGAAAAGATGGCTCTGTGGGTAAGAGCACCTAATGCTCTTGCAGAGAACCCAAGTTTGGATCTTGACACCCACAAGAAATAGCTTACCTGTAACTCCACTAATTCCTTTTGCTGGCCTCCCCTGACAACTTCACTTACATGCACATTCTTACATACAAACACACATATACATGTAATATAAAAATAACATAAAATGTTTACTCTTTTTGCTTTTGTGTGTTATATATGTGTGCTTGTCTGTGTACAGGTGGTATGCATGCAGATGTGTTTGTGATTGCGGGTGTGGAAGCTTGGGTTCTACATTAGCTGTCTTTCCTTTTTGTTTCGTTTCGTTTTGTTTTTCGAGACAGGGTTTCTCTGTATAGCCCTGGCTGTCCTGGAACTCACTCCGTAGACCAGGCTGGCCTCGAACTCAGAAATCCGCCTGCCTCTGCCTCCCAAGTGCTGGGATTAAAGGCATGCGCCACCACCGCCTGGCCCTGTCTTTCCTTTTCACTTTCTACTTTCTTTTTGAGACAGTCTTTTCATTGACCCTGAAGCTCACTGATTTGGTGAGCTCCAGGGTAGTCTCCATACAGATGATGAGGCTGCCATCAGCCTTAAGAGATCTGCTTGCCCCTACCTCCCTAGTGTTGGGATTAAAGGTGTGCCCCTCCTGTCAGAGACACCACCATCTCATGTCACACATTCTGGCTGAAATAGGATTTTATGTGGGCCAAATTGACCTCAAACTGGCTAAATTCTGATTCTCCATCTTTAACTTCCCTAGTGATGGAATTACAGGCATCTACCACCACACGCACTGTGGTGGTTTGAATAAGAATGGTGCTCCCCCACGGGCACACATAGGTGTGGCCTTGTTGAAAAAGTGTATCACTGGAGATGAGTTTTGAGGTTTCAAAAGCCCACACTAGCCCAGTCTGCCTCTCGGCTGCTGGTCAGTTAGGATGATTAAGGTGTAGCTCTCAGCTTCTGCTTCAATGGCACGCTCCCTGATATGATGACAATGGACTACCCCTCTGAAACGGTAAGCAAGCCCCAAATTAAAGTTTTCTTTTTTATAAGAACTGTAATAGAACAATGACTAAGATACCCACCTTGAATTAGTTTCTCCCGTCTTCTCTCCCCTCCCCTTCCTCCTTATTATAATCCAAGGTATTGAACCTAGGGATCTGAGAAGGCTAGGCAAACAATCTATACCACTGAGCTGTGCTCCAAATCCCAACTACTAGTTTTTCCTTCACAATTAAATGGAGACAGTTTAAAAGCATACAAATATACTGGCTCCTCACTGAAATCGCTCTCAGATTTACAGTCCTCTTTGGTACTTCCTTTCTGACCTATATGATGAAAGCTGAATGAAGACTGGCCGACTCCAACACTCCTGTATTTTCCAGTTAGCACTTGACATTTACTCGTGAGTTCCATCTCCTTCAAATGGTCTGTAGTTCACTATACACTTACTTATTCTTCAAGCCAAACATCCCTAATTTTAGAACGGAGGGGTTCTACAGAGCTGGCTCCTGCATCTTTCTTTTTAACTTTTTTATTGATTCTTTGTGTATTTAACATCACGCACCCCGATCCCATTCATCTCCCTGTCCCTTTGTATATATATGCCTTCAGCCCTTGCAGCCTCCCCGCAAAAGAAAAAATATTGTTGTTGTGGAAGTTGCAGTATGTCACAGTGTGTTCCAAGTAAGCCCTCTGTCCACACATCTTATTACAAATGTTCCCTACAATGAGTCATTGGTCTGGTCCAAGGCCTCTGGCTCCTGCTACACCATCAATACTGGACCCTCACCGGGACTCCTCTTGGCTATCCTGATGTTGCCATATGTCGTGGAGATCCAGCTTTGGGACTGTAGGACAGGCCCCTTCATGATCCAGCAGTTCATAGACAGGGTAGATGTTGGAGTGGGCCAACTCAAAGCCCTGGATCTAGGCCTGGGTGGTAGCTAAGGCGGTCAGCCTGACAGCTCTCCCACACTTGTACCATGAGGGCAAGCTTTCCAGCTCTTCCCCACCTAGCTCACCCAATGCTATAGGCAAAAAGGAACCTGGATCCTGCATCTTTAAGGTGAGTCTCCACATTTTTTGGTAGTGATTACTTTCTAGCATAAAGTATTTCAGTCTTGGACTTATTTTGCTCTTGTTCTGAGATAAATATTTTCTCAAAGAGCAACAGTTTCTTTTAGCAGAGAACACTATTACAGACTAAGATCTGGGCATAATGCATGCTTATTGCTACTAGAATGCTTCTGCTTTTTTTTTTTTTTTCCTTTTCTTAAAGAAATAAGAAATGTATGTATGTGTGGTGGGGTGGTGGTTTAAATATGCTTGGCCCATGGGAAGTGGCACTATTCAGGGGTGTGGCCTTGTTAGATGAAGTGTAGCACTGTGGCAGAGGGCTTTGAATCTCTGCCCAGTGGCATGGTGTTTCTTTACAGCAACGGAAATCCTAACTAAGACAGGTAGGGATACAGCTTAAGGTAGAGTGCCTTCTCATTATGCCTAGAGTTTGAGTCCTACTACTGCAAAGTCAAAAGAAAACATCAAACAGATTCTTAGGACAAGAACAAAAGGCAACTACATTCTTAGCCAAAATATTACAAGAACAGACCCTAGCCTAGTTGCTAATATTGTTCCCCTTTGAAACCTGTCCATAGCCCATATTACTCTCAGTACTACTGTCTTCCAAGCTCCTACTAGCATGGCCATGCTTACAGCATTCAACCACTCTCCTAATCCAAAGCCTCATACATTTCTCCAAAAGGTACCACTTAGAGGACTGTCACAGCAATGTGCCACTCCCTGGTAGCAGTTTCTACCTTTGTTACTTTTCTATCACTGTTAAGACACCATGACCAGCCGGGCGGTGGTGGCGCACGCCTTTAATCCCAGCACTTGGGAGGCAGAGGCAGGCGGATTTCTGAGTTCGAGGCCAGCCTGGTCTACAGAGTGAGTTCCAAGACAGCCAGGGCTACACAGAGAAACCTTGTCTCGGGAAAAGAAAATTTTTTTTTAAATTTACACTTAAACGCACATATACATTTTATATGACTACACACACATGCATATAATATGTATAATGCATTCGTACATACTTTTAAATTCCTAAGTCTACATCAATAACATGTATTCCAAGTTTCAACTACATGGTCTTATCCTCTTTTCAACAGTTACATGTATATCCACTATGAAGGATTTTGCTGTTGATGTGTATTTTGTTTGGTTGGGAGTTTTTGTTTTGGTTTGGTTTGTTGGTTGGTTTTTTTTGTCTTCCTCTGAATTTTCATTTTTCATTTGGCCCAAGGCCTCACAATGGAGCTCTGGCTGGCCTAGAACTTGCTATGTAAACCAGGCCGGCCTCAAAGTCATATATTCACCTGCCTCTGCCTCCAAGTGCTAGATTAAAAGCATGTGTTAACACGCTGGCTGTTGTCTCTTTCTTGAGTTAGGATTTCTCTTTATTTTCCACACTAGACTTGAACACATGACCTCAAGTGACCTTCCTTCATTGGCCTCCAGAATGAATGGGGCTTCAGGCACAGGCCAAACTATAGCTATAGTTTTTAATCTCTCTCTCCCTCCCTCTCCCTTTCTCTCTCTCTCTCTCTCTCTCTCTCTCATTATTATTATTGTTTATTTTGTTTTTCAGACAGGGTCTCACTGTGTAGCACTGGCTGGCCTAGAATCTGCTATGTGACTGGCCTCAAACTCACAGAGATCCACCTGCTTCTACCTCCCAAGTGTCAAAATTAAAGGCATGCGCCATCTCGCCCATTTGATATCACCAAATTCCCTTCCTTAAGTGGGTTTTTGATTTGTTTGCTGAGATTTTTTGTTTGTTTGCTGAGACATGGCCCTTTTATGTACTAGCCAAGAACTTACCAGGTAGCTCAGGCTGTGTTGAATTTATAATCCTACTGCCTCAGCCTCTGGAATTCTGGGATTATAATTGCACACCATTATGCCAGACAAAGGAAAAACTGTATCTTGATTCAGACTTAGTTGGTAATAAATACACCAACACTTTGCTGGTATATTACTTTGGAAAGTTTAGATCAAATTTTACTAACCTTGAATGTTTATCTATTTATATTTTCAAAACTTCTAGAACAAGGAATTATAAAGAAATTACTGTAAATACTTACTGAGTGGTGTTGTATCAGGAGGTGGGAAGTTCTCAGTAAAGTTGACATTACATAAATCTGTACTACAGCAGCAAAAACGGTATGTTCCATTCTGAATTGAGGGTGGGGTGGTAGTTACTACACATTCTTCATAGTGACACTCTTGGGGATCACCAATGTGAGACCAACATCCTACAGATCAATATTAAAATAAGTTAGGAAGCAGTACAGCAAGTAAAACAACAAATTATTAAATAACTGCAATCATATAAAACTAGGTAATATAACCTGAATGAATGGGCTGGAGATGTGGCTCAACGGTTAAGAGCACTGACTGCTCTTCTAAAGGTCCTGAGTTCAATTCCCAGCACATGGTGGCTCACAACCATGTGTAATGGGATCTGATGCCCTCTTCTGATGTGTCTGAAGAAAGCAATAATGTACTCATATACATAAGATAAATAAATAAACATTTAAAAAAAAAGAAACCTGAATGAAAACACCAAAGGATACCAAAGACATTTCACAGGGAAAAGAAACCAACAAAACAATTATGATTAACTGCACCATTATTATAAGAATTATTGAAGAAACAGCAAAGTCTGACTATTTTAGATTTAAATTATCTTCAACATTAAAATAATAATGCCATCATAACAAAGACTCAGTAACAGTCAGTCTCATACAATTCTGTAATCAATGTTTGATGATAATTTTGGAAAAACAGAAATTTTAACTTAGAGCCTTTATTTTTATGATCTATTAGTTCTACATTAAAAATCTACTTAAAAAACAAAATAAAAATAATCAAACAGACACAACTTTTATTTATGTTTAAACTTTTTCATCGTCAGATAATGCATTTCAGTGAAAACCTTACAACAGCATAGTGTTCAAAGCAAGTAAGTAACTGTGATACATATACAAACTGAAATACAATGATGAGGGACACATGTTTTCAGAGAGCACTTACAACAATACAGGGGAAAGAGGATGGGATTATTATACAACATTATCCTAATTTTAGAAGAAGACTGGTACTCATATTAAAGTACATGGGAAGTGTACCTAAAGGGAACAAATCAATGTAAAAATAATATTTTTTAAGAGAGCAGAGTTGTAGACATTGGCTTTTCTAAATAGTTTTTTGGTTATTTCCAAACTTCATTCACAAACACTAACTTGTAAAGAGAAAGATGTTATTAAAACACACTAAAAGGCCAGGCATGGTGGAGCATGACTTTAGTCTCAGCACTTGGGAAGCAAAAGAAGGCAGATCTCTGTGAGTTCCAGGCCAGGCTGGTCTACACAGTGAGATCCTATTTCAGCCAAGCAAGCAAGCAAGCAAGCAAGCAAGCAAGCAAGCAAGCAAGCAAGCAAGCAAGCAAGCAAGCAAACTACACTAAAAGTAAACTTTCTTTTATGAATTTGGAGCTTGTGGGTGAATGTATAGATATATTTATGTGTTTATCTTCTTACTTACTTTTCTGGATAAGATTTTAATCTTCCTAAATGTCTTTTCTAGACAAGCTCCAGTTTTTGAAAATGATGATGAAGCGCCCTGTGACAGAGCGCTTGCCCGTGTGCATGACATTCTGGGTCTGATTCTCAGCACCAAAAAAAAAAAAAAAAGCAATTTTAAGGGAAAAAAAAGTATTACTTGGGGTCTGGAGCGATGGCTCAGCTGTTAAGAACACTCACTGTTCTTTCAGAGGGCCCAGGTTCAAATCTCAGCACCCAAATGGCAACTCACAACTGTCTATAACTCCCAAGATCTGACTCTCTCACACAGAGATACATGCAGGCAAAACACCAATACACATAAAATAAAAAGGTAAATAATTTTTTAAAAAAACTATTACTTGCCTTGTTTCACAAGATTGATGTCCCCTTTTGATTTCTCCCATAGACCATAACATGTGCTCCCTTTGGAACATAATATTGTCCCATTTTCATGAGAGATTCGACTCTCACCTACCCCAAGGTCTTGTTGATACGGATCTTTAAATGCACACAGCCGTTCTTGATTCTGGGAAGCTGAAAAAAAGAACAAAGAATACAATGATAAATTGATGTTTCTTTGATAATACTATTTATTATAATAATCTTTAAGATTTCATTTAATAGCTGGGCAGTGGTGGCGCACACCTTTAATCCCAGCACTTGAGAGGCAGAGGCAGGCAGATTTCTGAGTTGGAGGCCAGCCTGATCTACAGAGTGAGTTCCAGGACAGCCAGGGCTACACAGAGAAACCCTGTCTCAAAAAACCAAAAAAAAAAAGATTTCATTTAATAATATATGATAATCTAATTTGAGTAAGATCATAAATTTTTCTGCTAAATCCTTTAAATTTAATTATTGCATAAATTTTTAATTTTACATTTACCTAATAATTTTCTGTTTCAAGATTTATCTTCACTTTTTTTAGGCGTCTGTGTGTATAGGTATATGCATGAGTTCAGGTGCCCACAGAGGACAGAGGCACTGGATGTTCCCATAGCGGGAGTTAAGGTGATTATAAGCTGCCTGACATGGTTGCTGTGAACTGACCTTGGGTCCTCTGGAAGAGTGGTACACTTGCTTTTAACTACTGAACCATCTCCTTATCCATGTCCTCCAGCAATTTCCTATTGGACATTAATTTTTATATCCAAGCAATAAGAAATTAAAGAAAATATATTCCCCGACGACAGACTTCTTTTACACATATAATTCCTATCACTCTTTCTACTATTAAATATTTTTGCTGTTCAAAAAACAAATACCATCTTCAACAGAGCATGGTGGTGTATACCTTTAATCCCAGCAGGGGGGTGGGGAGGGAGGCAGAGGATGGTGGATATTTGTAAGTTCCAGGCTGGCCTGGTCTACATAGTGACTTCCAGAACAGCAAGAGCTACAAGAACTACAAGATGAGGCCCTATCTCAAAAGAAAAAAAAAGAAAGAAATACCATGTTCTAAACTAACCTTTAAAACCAACAAAAAGGCCAAGCATGGTGTTGCATACCTTTAATCCAATACTTGGGAGACAAACAGATCTCTGAGTTATAAACCAGTTTGGTCTACATAGCTAGTTCTGGGCTAGCCAGGGATACATAGAGAGACTCTGCCTTAAAAAATGAACAAAATGTGGGCTGTAGAGATAGCTCAGTGGTTAAGAGCACTGACTGCTTTTCCAAAGGTCCTGAGTTCAATTCCCAGCAACTACATGGTGGCTCACAACCATCTGTAACAGGATCTGATGCCCTCTTCTGGTGTGTCTTAAAATAGCTATAGTGTACTCATACATAAATAAATCTTTAAAAAAAAAAAAATGAACAAATGAAACCAAAAACCCTAAAAGCCCAAGAATTCTGAACAAAAAGAAAATCATTTTATATAGCTTAAAATAGCCAGATGAAAGGTTCAACAGCTCAAGAACAACCTAGTTGTTCCTTAGTTTAATGCCAACTGTCTTTATATATATTATGTGATTTAGCTGATTCCAATAAAGCATTTGCTATGTGACTCATTAACAAACACTAACCAGCACTGTGATACTAAAGAAGTAAAAGTTATCAAAAAGCAACATCTGATCTTTATTTAGTTTTTTAAAATAGCCTTTCCTAATATGTCTAAGTAACAAAGATAATCACTAAACATAACCAATACTTTCTTATGGCCTTCTGAATCAGTTCTTTATTTGAAGTGTATAGAACTGGAATAGTATAATTCAGGAGCACTTTAGCAATGCATATTATTTATTAAATTAATGTTTCTGGACATAACAAAGAAGTCTAGAAGAGGAATGACAGGCTTGAAGACTCTGTCCACCCAGTTTATATAAGTAGACCTGCCACATTTATTGCTATGCAAAGTACTTTTCAAAGTACAAGGTCAAGGAAGCAGAATGTTTACAAGCAGGTATACAGAGCTGCAGTTATCAAAGTTTTGTAATATAATTTATTCTGACAAACCAAACCACAGATAGTAATCAATGAAAAAGAAATGTGGAATGTGGCTTGATATATGTATTTTTAAAATACTTTAAAATATTCTAGAAAAATTCACCAACACCAACTAAAGAGCAACATATATATATGTATATGTGTATATATATATGTATATACATATATATGTGTTGCTCTTTAGTGTATATATATATATATATAGAGAGAGAGAGAGAGAGAGAGAGAGAGAGCGCACACTAGCTAAAAATCAGTGCTACTAGCATGGTGGCACAACTGTTCCCTTCAGCTAAACATCACATTTAAGACGAAAGGACATGAGGAATAAGGGTTCTGTTTAAAACTATAGTAGCTGCTCACAAAATGAGAATGTAGCCTCCATAGCAGTCCTTCATATCTTTCATAAAGCATCAGTACACTGAAGAAGGGAAGTCCGTGTTATCAGAGTGCGCTAAAAGCCAAGAAAGGGAAAATCAATTTGCAGCTAAAACAAGAGTTCTAAGGCGTCTGAGAACCTGAGAAGGAATGCAATGAGAGTTGAAACTGGAATAAATGAGAAATGGTTGTTTACATGGACAGTATTCTACTCTCAGGGACTCAATACCAGTCTAGCACAGAAAAATGACACCTCAACTAGACACAATCCAGTTCCTTCTTGAACACTACAGGCAGTTCCACTGGAAAGAATAGGAGATAAAAACAAACAACAAACCTTCCAACCAATGACTTAACCCAGATGCTGAAGTCCTGATGCAACAGCACAGGAAACATAAAGAAAAGCAAGGCAACATGGTTACTCCAAAAATTAATAACTCCAAAGCAATGACTTCGAAGATTTCTCAAACTACTCCACAGAACAGAAATGTAAGGAACACTACCAAACTCTTTTTATTTAATAACAAAAAGGAAAAAAAATTACTGACCAATTTTGCTGCTAAGCATAGATCCAACATTTTCAATAAAATATCTACAAACAGAACTGAAGAACATACCAGAAAAAAAAAATCATTCACCATGATCAAGTTGGCTTCATAGAAGAGAGAAAAGGATGGTTCAACATATGTAAGTCAATATAAGTAACAATCTATGGCCTCAAGAGAAAAATCCTAATTTCATCTCAACTAAAGTAAAAGAGTTTTAACAATACCAACATCCCTTCACAAAAGCCCTGAAAAGACTAAAGAAACAAAAAATATAAGTCACAAAAGATATATATGACAAACCTATAGCCAACATTAATTGTACTAAGTAGTAAAAACACAAAAGCATTTCCATTAAAATCAAAACAAGATAAGGACTTTTTTCTTTACCTTTTGTTTTTTAAGCTTGGGGGGGGAGGCAGGAAGGGAGGGAGAGGGGAGAAGAATGAAAGAGAGAGAATGAGATTGAGATACAGATAGATAGATGATTGATAGATAGATGATAGATAGATAGATAGATAGACAGACAGACAGATTGTGTGTGTGTGTGTTTGTTTGTTGAAGGTCAGAAAATACTGTGAGATCATGTGGGTCCTGAAATCAAACTCAGGTCATCAAGCTTGGAGACAAGTACCTACACCCATTGAGCCATCTTGCATGCCTGAGTGACCCTCCCTCCCTCCTTCCCTCCCTCCCTCCCTTCCTTCCATTTCCTTTCCTTTTCTGAGACAGGATCTCACTGTGTATTCGTGGCTAGCCTGGAACTGCCTCTATGGTTGGGGATAGGTAACCTTGAACTCCACCTGCCTCAGCTTTCCCAGTGCTGGGATTGAAGGCAAGTGAGAGCATACCTAGCTCACTTGTCCATTCTTACTCAATACACTGTTTGATATCTTAGCTAGAGTAGTGAGCCAAGAGAAGGAACTGGAATACAAATAGAAAATGAAAAGGTCAAAACACCCTTTGCAAGTAATATTCTACAGTTCTTAGATATTAGAAATGTTAAACCTCCTAGCCATTAGAGAAATGCAAATTAAAACTACATGTGACCGAAAGGGTATAATTTAAAAAACAAAAGCCCTTCCTTATACTGCTTCTAGGAATATAAAGTCATCTAGTAACTATGGAAGTCAGTATGGATGTTTGTAATATACATACATCCAACAACAGATATAGTACATGTTATAGGCCAGTTATACCACTACTGGGTATCTATACCAAGGACTCCAAGTCAACACAACACAGGATTTGCAGATCAGTACTTTTGAAGCACACTCAAAAGAGCTAAGTTATAGAACCAACATAGAGAATTTTTTCAGCCAAGAGGAAAGTTATGTCACTCACAGGAAAATAGATGAAACTGGATATAATCAAATTAAGTGAATTAAGAGCTGGGCAATGGTGGCACACATCTTTAACCCAACACTCCGATGAAAGAAGAGACAGATGAATTTCTGAGTTCTAGAGGAGACTGGTCTACAGAAGGAATTCAGAACAATTTGGGCTGTATGACACCTGTCTCAAGATAATAGTAAAAACAATAATTAATTTAAAGAGAAAAGAAAAACTTGACCTGGGAGATGGCTCAATGAGTAAACTGTTGGTCCTGCAAGCATAGGTGTCATATCTGCCCACATGTAAATCTGGAAATAGTACACACCTGTAATCCCAGGGCTCTTTCAGCAAGAGAGAAAGCAGAGACTAGTATATACTGTAGCAAACAACAAAGATTTCCGTGGCACATAGCTTTAATTACAGCTTTGGGGAGGCAGAGGCAGGCAGACCTCTCTGATCAAGGTCAGCCTGGGCTACATAGCAAGCTCTGGGCCAATTAAGGCTACAAGGAGAAGGAAGAAAAGGAGGAAGAATTCACTTATAAACTTTTATGAGGGATGCAATGCATAAAAACAGAATTCCCTGGAGTTTCTGAAAACAGAATTGTTTATTCTGAGAAATTATAAGGCCATTCTATAGTTGAGAATTTCAAAATGATATGTAATTGGTGGATTTATCCCAAGCACACAAAGCTAGAATCAACCTTTAAATATCCAGCTTACCAATTTATGGAAGCTTAAACAACTTAATTTTTTTTTTAAATATAAGACGCATAATACTTCCAATTTAAAAAAAAAAAAAAGGAACAAAAATCTCCAGACAAAATTCAACTCCTACTTACACCAAATGAAGAGTGATAAATACAGTATGTAAAATAGTTCTGCAGTGGAAGAACTCTCCTCTTCAAAATACCATCCCATCCACACATGACTAAGGAAGAGAAGACCTTTATGCTGTGGCTTCTGACCTTTGATAAACACAGTGAGATGGCTCAGTATGTCACCAAGCCTAATGACCTGAGTTTGATCTCTGGAATCCACACTGTGAGAGAAAAGAACTAACTCCTGTAAATTGTCCTGACTCCTACACATGCATCACTGTACATGTGAACACATTCATTCATGTATGTATGCTTACTTGTGCATGCACACACACACATACACACACACACACAAATAAATAGTAAATGATTTTTAAGAATATAAGAAAAATAAAATTGATGTGTTTATAAAAAGAAAAAGAGATATAGAATATGTTCTATAGGTATGTGGTGAGGTATGGGGGAAGGCGGTCTCAGAGGGCCTATGCTGAGGCGTCTCTTCCCCCTGAGGGACCGGCCACACACTGGTATAGAATAGAGCTTATTCAGGGCATGGGGGGAGGGGGGAGTTAAGAGGGTAGTAGAGGCAGAGAGAGAGAGAGAAAGAAAGTAGAGAAGCAGAGGCCAGCCATGAGCACTTAGAGGGGGGGAAGGGAAGGAGGAAGGGGACAGAGGGACCAACAGATCAAGAGAGAATAAGAGAGTTGCAAGAGAGAGCAAGAGAGAGAGGAGGGGGCAAGCAGCCCCTTTTATAGTGGGCCAGGCCTACCTGGCTGTTGCCAGGTAACTGTGTGAGTAGAGTTTAGACACAATGCTAACAAAATATTCATAATAATCCAAATATGCATATGTTTATGTAATAAATGAGAAGATGGAAAGGGTGTGGGTTTCTGCTCTTTATCATTCTAACTCAGGATTGCAAGTGCTAAGTCTATTAATTCTAATTCTCAGCCAAATGAACTTCTTTTTAGAAGTTTTATCTATTTTATGTATGTAAGTACACTGTAGCTGTCTCCATTCACACCAGAAAAGGGCATCAGATCCCATTACAGATGGTTGTGAGTCACCATGTGGGTGCTGGGAATTGAACTCAGGACCTCTGGAAGAGCAGTCAGTGCTCTTAACCACTGAGCCATCTCTCCAGCCCCTTTGAACTTCTTTTTTTGTTTGTTTTTGTTTTGTTTTGTTTTGTTTTGTTTTGTTTGGGTTTTTTTGTTTTGTTTTGTTTTGTTTTGTTTTGTTTTCGAGACATCGAGACAGGGTTTCTCTGTGTAGTCCTGGCTGTCCTGGAACTTACTCTGTAGACCAGGCTGGCCTCGAACTCAGAAATCCGCCTGCCTCTGCCTCCCAAGTGCTGGGATTAAAGGCGTGCACCACCACTGCCTGGCCCCTTTGAACTTCTATTTCTTGTTCAAAACTAATATATTTTCTTGGTTCTCCATCCTGAAATCACTGTGTGTGTGTGTGTGTGTGTGTGTGTGTGTGTGTGTGTGTGTGTGT
>JANHMN010000001.1:141486929-141522794 GCA_030674055.1 Rhabdomys pumilio | reverse complement strand
TGTGTGTGTGTGTGTGTGTGTGTGTGTGTGTGTGTGTGTGTGTGTGTGTGTAAGAGAGAGAGAGAGAGAGTGAGAGAGAAAGAGAGCAAGAGACAGAGAAAGAGAGAGAGAGAGAGAGAGAGAGAGAGAGAGAGAGAGAGAGAGAGAGAGTGAGAAAGTTCAAAGCCAGCCTAGTCTGGTCTACAGAATGAGTTCCAGAACAGCCAGGGCTACACAGAGAAACCCTGTCTTGAGAAAAAAAAAAAAAAAAAAAGGAGAGAAAGAGAGAGCAAGAGAGTGAGAGAGAGGAAAAGTGAAAGAGAGAGCAAGAGAGAGAGGGAGAGAGAGAAAGAGAGGGTGATAGATGATAAATTATTGTTACTTGATTTTCAAATGTAAAGATTAATTTGTTTCTCCAACCTAGGAAGGATGAACTAACTATAAATGCATATATATTTCTCTTCAGTTTTTAAAAAAAATGAACAAACAAGTCATGCATATAAGTAATATTCTCTTTTAATTGTACTTCTTAAAAAGATTTATGCCAAGCAGTGGTGGCGCACATCTTTAATCCCAGCACTTGGGAGGCAGAGGCAGGCGGATTTCTGAGTTCGAGGCCAGCCTGGTCTACAGAGTGAGTTGCAGGACAGCCAGGGCTACACAGAGAAACCCTGTCTCAAGGGGAAAAAAAAAGAAAGATTTATTTATTTACTTACTTACTTACTTATTTAACGTATGTGAGTACACTGTAGCCTTTTTCAGACACACCAGAAGAGGGCATCAGATCCCATTACAGATGGTTGTGAGCCACCATGCAGTTGCTGGGAATTGAACTCAGGACCTCTGGAATAGCAGTCAGTACTCTTTACTGCTGAGACATCCTCTCTCCAGCCTCTTTTATTGTACTTTTTGATACTCAGTGGTATCTTTTCAATAGAAAAAGAATGTGAAAGTAAAATATATGTATAAAATGCCATAATGAAACTCCTCACTTTGAATACTATTTTTAAAATTAATTGTAAACGTATGGTCTTTTTTTTTCAGATAAAGAAAATAATGCTATACTTCAAATACTGTTTTCATTCCTTTTCCTCTTCTAGAAATGGCAATTATTCTATAGACGTATGGTTTTTAAAATCAGTACATATACCAAGCTGGCCTCAAACTCACAGAGATCTACCTGCTGGTCCCCCAAGTGCTAGGATTAAAGGCATGCATCACTATGGTTTGCTTAAAGGTTTTTTTTGGGGGGGGGAGGGTCAAAACAGGGTTTCTCTGTGTAGGTAGATCTCTGTGAGTTTGAGGCCAGCTTGGTATATGTGCTGATTTTAAAAGCCATACATCTATAGAATAATTGCCATTTCTAGAAGAGGAAAAGGAATAAAAACAGTATTTGAAGTATAGCATTATTTTCTTTATCCTGGAACTTGCTCTACAGACCAGTCTGGCCTTGAATTTATAGAGATCCGCCTGCCTCTGCCTCCTAAGCACTGGGATTAAAGGTGTGTGTTACCACCCCATGGCCTAAATTTTTTTCTTAATGGCATGGACATTCTGGTGCCAAAAATCTTAAACACTAGATTTTTTTTTTTTTTAGCCTTTGTTTAATTTCAATTAATTCTTAAATACAAAGTCAATTTTTAAAAATTCTTGGCATGCAGAATTGATGGTGTCGGTAATCCCAGCTACTCAGAAGGCTGAGAAGAGATGACTTGAGCCCAAGACTTCAAGACCAGATTGGGCAACACATCCAAACATAGACTTAAAATGCAAAGATTCTATACAGTTTCATGATATAGTTTTGATTGGTTTACTTAACAGACATAAATAGCAATATATGTTTGTCACTGTTATATATGAAAATACAAGTAAATTTGACAACTAACAAAAGGAGACAAAAGCAGAAATGTAGGAATGAGCTGCCTGGTGGTGACTGGCAGGATGCTTAATGAAGAGGCATGCATCCACAAAATTATCAACTCAGGAAAGTCAAAGAATAGTTTACTCAATCAATGAGGAAGACTTAAAGCAAGAAAGAATAAAAAAGGAGGATTTCAACAAAGACAAAAGCAATCTTGGGCTTATCCACAAATCTTATTTGGTCTAACATTTTGAGAAGAGTCTATACCTTTGCTGTCTCCAAAGTCTGACATCCATAAATCTAAAATCCTAGAAATTATGCATAACTATAGAGAAACATTTTCCAAATTAATTCCACAAAACCTTTTTAGAATTCAGAAATAGCCAATATATATGTATATTGGAGATACACACACACACACACACACACACACACACACACATATATATACTGAGAAGATTTAGGAGGCAAAAACATTATAGTAATAACTAACAGTTTACTTGTGAGCAGATGAAAACTGGGGAATAAAACACACAAGAACTCTGGTTTACAGAATGCAAAATAAAATGAAGCTGTCTTAGTAAGAAGGAATATAGTCAAGACAGAAATGACTACTATTCTGAATATCTGCTAAATTCACTATGAATAATTTCAAGCGAATTTCCCTGAAAGACAGCAACCCTTTGAAGCTCAGGCTGGCCTGGAACATATTCTGTAGCCCAGGCTGATCTTGAAATCACAGTTCCCGCTCTAAGCCTGAATGCAGAGAATGCAGTCTTAAGCCACAACACCCAGTTTATCTTTTTATTTTTTAAATTTTTTTTAAATCACTGTCATTCTATGTCTAAAAAATCTAAAAGTCTCACAACACTTATCCTCCAGTAGTTGTAATATATTATCGGTACTGGAGCAGTCTAAGCATCTTATCTCTGCCCTGGAACATAGTTCAGGGACTAATTCTGGGTATGCTTATGTGCTTGGCTTCTGTTTATCTAAGTGTCAAAATGAACTATCTAAAATAAACAGCACAAAAACCTTGCAGGCATGGGGCAAATAACTGAATAACTGAAGCAAGATATCCTTTTCCCAGAACACATGCCTAAGGACAGCACAGCACTCCTGGTATAAAAACATCAAGGAAAGAGTATATTTCCCTATCTTGTGCGTGCACACACACACTCCAAAGGTTGATGTGGGATGTTCTCTTCAATCACTGTCCACTTTATTTTTTTAAAGAGTCTCAGAACCTAGAACTTATCAAGTAGATGAGGCTAGCTGGCCAGAATCCAGGAAGCCACCTGTCTTTGCTCTCTTCAGCACAAAAATTATTATATTATTTTTTATTAATATTGAGTACTAGAAATCCAAACTCAACTTCTCATACATGGCAATCATTTTGCAAACTGTGTCATCTTCTCAACCCCAAAAATATCTTCTTTAAAACATTTATTTTATTTTTATGTGTATGCATATTTTTCCTGTATGCCTGGTACCCTTGGAGGCCAGAAGAGAGCCTCAGATCCATTGGAACTGGAGTTACAAGTAGTTGTGAGCCACCATGTAACTGCCAAGAACTGAACCTGAGGCCTCTGCAAGAGTACCAAGTGCTCTTAACCCCTGAGCCATTTCTCCAGCCCCATGGATATATTATAATAGAAATTTCCCCCCTGAAATGTTGTATAAACTCAAAATTTTAAATTCAATTATAATAGATCAAACAAAGTGGACTCTTATTTTCTAACCTAACAATGAACCATTTTGTAAAGCAAATACTCTTTTAAAAAATTGTATTAATTTGCCCTCTTCTTCTGAAATGCAATGCCGAGAAATGAATCTAGGACCTTGCACATAGGCAAGGGCTCTACAGAGCTGCATCTCAGTCCTTAATTTATGTATTTCTATACCCACATTGCAATATACTTAACTATTATTCTGTTAAGCACTGTCATAACTTCAAAATAAGAGACTAAAATCATCAGAAGATACCTCTTTAGCATTTTCTTGAACTTAATGCTGTGCTCAAGACTCCTGAGATTCACAAAACTCAGTAGTTATATACAAAGCTATATTTGTCACTGCAAAATAATACAAACAAAAAGTAACAGAAGGAAAAAAGCCAAAATCCAGAGGAAACAAGGTCCAGTCTTCCTTAAGTCTCCACAGCATAATACAGCACACACTTAGTTCCCCCACTGCTGAATTCTGAAGTACATAAACTATTGTCAAAGGACAAGTGTTCCAAGTTTTATTGAATACCTTGATCAAGTAAGCATTTTTAGTTTGGTACCAAGATTCCAGACTCACAAAAGAAAAGAAGATGGTTAACATAAACTATACTGTTTGTACATACAACATAAGCATAGTAAACTACTCTTATGAGTTAGGGAGAGGTGGGAGTTGGGGGAGCACAAAGGTCCTTGCATTCACAGACACCCAGAAAAACTAGGAATGTTAATAACGCAGGGGTGTCTCCTCAATGGGAGAGGAAAATATAAAATACCAGCATTCCATGCAGAAGGTTGGAAGTGGATATTGTTAATGACCTGGAGAGCTTTCTGCTATCTGTGGAGGCAGACCCCACCCACCTTTTGTTATGGAGGCAGACCTCGCCCAATTTCCTCAGAATGATTATCCCAGACTCTCCCTCCCTAGACCACTATCTTTAGCTTCCAGTATTAATAGAATCTATCCTTAGGGGAGCTATCATTCAGATTGTACAGCCTGATAACCTCTCTGCTATCAGTCAGAGACCACACTAGATTCTAGGCCTTTTAGCTATAGAACCCACACTCGTGATCCTGTACTTTGTAAAGAAGTTTCTATGTAATCACACCTTAAGCTTTATTGTGCACCTGGAATTAAAATAATTGTTGCCTGGAAACCTGAAATGGGAATGATTGTTTTGAAACTTTTTCCCAAATTGTACTGTGTTTTAAATATTCTGACAAAGAACGACCTGGCATTAGACTCCCAGAAATCTGACCCAAGTTGACAAAGTCAATTTGAACCTTTTATTCTCATCTCTTTACGGGTTCATTTCTCTGCATGGATCACCTCAGTGGTCACCCCAGTGGGAGCACTCCCAAACATCCCAAACACAAATTCCATATGCTAGCCAATGGCCAACTAGGAATGCAGGGCTTTCTAGGAACGGCAGCCTTAGGCCTGTTATTAACTCTCTGTACAAATTCCTAAAGCAATTAAAAGCTAACACACTTGTACAAATCACAACTCAGTTTGACTAAAAGTCAGTTAAACATTGTTCTTCCTAATCCAGAGCAACAACTAAACAAACAAAGGCAGATAAGACCATCCCATGCCTCTCAGAGGCTTTCTATCCTGGAACTGGCAATAACAGCCAGTAAAGAGTCAAATGTTTATTAAGTGCCTGTTATGTGGCAGCAGTATTCTAAACCTGGAGTGTGGTATGAGTAAGATAGTGCTATTCCCTCAAAGTGCTTGTATCCTAGTGATATAAATAGATAAGCAAGTATGTTTATAGGAAGGCTTTGGATGGCTCAGTGTTTTTGCCCACACTGCAATGAACGATCACTCTGTGTTCAAAGGTGTGTGCATATGTTAGGTGTCTTCCATTACTGATGCAGAATCTGTTTCAAAGCTGACACTTGTCATTTCACCTAGGCTGGCTAGCTTGCAAGCTCTGGGGATGCACCTGTCTCTGCCTTCCCCCAGTGTTAGGGGTATCATATCTTTTACATGGTCGTTGGTGATTGGAACTCAGGTCCTCCTGCCTACACAGGAAGCTTTACAAAATGACCCATCCATTTCCTAAGCCCATCGATGGTAATTCTTATAAGCTACTCCTGAAAGAGAAGTAAATTTTAGAATATAATACAAATATGCCCTACCTATATATAATAATATTCCTTGGGAAATACAAAATAAAACATTTTAAATGTCTTCAAATACTGCTTTGAATTTCAGAAAATATGTATTTGTTGGGAATAAGTCGTGTTTAGCTCAGAAAAGAAAACATGAAAGGACACTAAAAAGATCAGTATTACTATTTATCTATGCGGAATGATATAAATATTACTCAATGTTGATTTGATGTCAAGAATATACAACCATTTGGGGTAGAGAGATGGCTCAGTGGTTAAGAGTACCTGTTATCTTTGCAGAAAACTTGGGTTCAATTCCCAGCATACACACAATGGCTCACAACCACTTGTAATTCCAGTTCCAGGGGATCCAATGTCTCCCACGGGCTCATGAACACATGTGGGGCACATTCATACACTCAGGCACACATATACACATTATATATATATATATTTTTTTCCCAATAAATCATTCAACAATTTGATGATTAAGATGTTCACCAATTATGGAACAGAAAGTAACTTCTAAATTTGAGAGAGTGCAACAATGAAAAATCCAGAACGAATACCATAGTCAATGGTGGGGAAACAAGAACAAAAAAGATATTAGCTCCCTCAATTCTACTAAAAACTAAAAACAAAGGCATAAGAGACCAAATTTGGAAAGAAATAAGCAAAGATATTCAATTGCAGGTGACATGGTCTTATAGATAACAATTCTAAGGAATCTCTTAGTCTCAGCACTTGGGAGGCAGAGGCAGGAGGATCTCTTTGAGTTTGAAGCCAGTCTGGTCTACAGAATGAGTTCCAGAACAGCCAGGGCTACAGAGTCTCAAAAATACAAAAGAAAGAAAAAAAGAAAAACTTCTTTATCAAAATCTATAATTCTTGTGCTTCAAAGTATACCACTCAGAAAATAAAGGTGGCTGACAGAATGCAGGGGGTCCTATCAGGGAACTGGTGTCCATCATATAAAAAGAACTAACATTTAAAATACATAGGCCAGCAATTTTACTCCTAAGAATATACCCAAAAAAACCGGCACATAGCCATTAATTGTTATTATAACAACAATATTATGCATAATGGTGAAAAGTGGAAACAACCAAATATCTATCAAGTAATAATATTTAAAATCAATTTAAAAATGAAATGAGGGTCGAGGATATGGCTCAACAAACGAAGTGCTTGCTGCAGAAGCATAGGGACTTTGGCTCAGATCTCTAGCACCCACATGAAAAGCTGGGCAGGGTAACATGCACCTGCACTTCCACTGGTAGGAGATGGGGACAGGAGAACCTTAGGGATTTTCTGGCCAGCCAGTCTAGTCAATTAGTCAGGTTCCATGAGAAACACTGTCTCAAAAATGAGGTGGAGAACGAGAGAAAAACACTCAGTGTCAACCTCCATATATGCAACTACATATATGCATACACGCACGCACGCACACTTAGTGCTACAACATGGAAAAATCTTGAAAGTATATCCAAGTGAAATAAACCACACATAAAGGACAAATATTATTTGATTAAACTCTATGAAATGTCCAGAATGAGAAATTCATAGAGATAAAACCAATTAGTGATTATCAGGAGTTAAGGAATGAATAAACTATTAATAATGGGTCCAAGGCTTTTTGTGATATAAAAATATTTTAAAGTTACTTGTAGTGATAGTAGTGTAACTGTAAATATGCTAAAAACATTTAACTCTTTTTTGAAAGATTTACTTGTTTTTCTTTTATGTGTATGAGTGTTTTGCCTGCATGTATGTTTGTGAACCACTCGTGTGCCTGGTACCCACAGAGGCCAGAAGAGGACATCAGTTCCCAGAGAACTGAAGTGACACATGGTTGTGAGCTGCCACACAGGTGCTGGAAACTGAACCAGGTCTTCGGATAAGCAGCCAGTGCAATGAACCATCTCTCCAGTCCCATGCTGAATTCTTTAGGCTAAATAAATTTAGTAGTTAAGTGCATTATAGCTCAATAGAGATGGTACAGAAAGTGAATATAGCTGGTTGTAGTGGTATACACCTGTAATTCCAGCTCACTGGAGGCTGAGGATGTTCAAGAGTTCTGAAGCCAGACAAAAAGAGAAAAAGAAGGGGTGTGTATATATGCGAACGACATGGTTTTTAAATAAAATATAGAAAGTTAAATTTTGCTTGCAACAACTGAAAATTACAGATATGAACAATCAAGTTGAAATTCCAGAAAGAGATACATTTAAGGTTTTTGAGGAAAAAGGAGCTTCAAAATAGATGCTAATTGACAAAAAGAATTTTCCATTTGAATAATATAGAAAAAATTACAAAAATAAGGAGAGAAATGCATAAACTTAACTCTATTCCAATTTCAAGACAAATAGATTATAAAGAATTCCTAAGTCCTGCTGTTACAAAACCTGCAAATTCAGCAAAGCCAGTCTGGACTAAAGTTATTTTCAGTATAAACAAAGAATGTGTACAAAAACTTAAAAGTGTTTTCTAGGAATAGAATCATAAATAAGTTAGATTTATAAAATACTATTAAAAAATAACCAGAAGCCGGGCAGTGGTGGCGCACGCCTTTAATCCCAGCACCTGGGAGGCAGAGGCAGGTGGATTTCTGAGTTCAGGACAGCCTGGTCTACAGAGTGAGTTCCAGGACAGCCAGGGCTACACAGAGAAACCCTGTCTTGGCAAACCAAAAAAAAACAAAAAAAAAAACACAAAACAAAAAAACAAAAAAACAAAAAAACAAAAAAAACAAAAAAAAAAACCAGAAGTCAAATTCTCAAAAAAGTAAAAATCTATCTTAATGCACCATCCCTATCATGATCTACCCAAATGTTCTCAGGAACAAGGAGTTCACTAACCTAAGAGGTGTCATGCACTACTCCAACTAGTAAGGCCTAGATAAAAAGATTTTTTTTAATAAAAATAAACTGATTTATTATATGTAAAAATAGTCCAGTTTATCGTTATCATTATCAATAGTTAAATTAGTTCAATATATAAAATGTTTTTTTGAGTTACAAATGTGTATAATATAGTAAATATAAATCAAAAATTCCATGAAACAATATTTTTACCAAGGAACACATTATGGTACTTTCCTACAAATTTACTAGAAAAGTAAAAGTAATCTAAACAATAGTTTATTAATTTGAAACTACTTTAACATAAAAGGCCATCTCCTCTTTCACATCTGTTTATGTTAGTATGGATTTGGCTCTTGATCCAAAGACAGCATCATTTCCTTTGTCCCAGCTCTGGACTATTGGAAGTGCCTCTTAAGAGCTAGCTCTATACTTCCACATACCCACATCAGTTTTTGAGTACTTCCTAAGTTTCCCAGATCATTAAATGATCCAGCTACATCCTGATTTTCTCTTCCCTAGCCTAGTAATCAACTATTTCTCCGGGGTTTTCTGGTTTTGTTTGTTCGTCTCAATTGGTAATGTTACAAGAAAATAAGATCTGAGCAGTACTGTGGGTGTTACAACTTCTAGACCCTCTCTCAGCGAAGGTTAGGAAGCCTGCTCTCATTACCCACACACTTCTTTTATTTATTTGTGAATGCGAGTACATATTTCAAATAAAACTCCTAGGAACAATCCAAAATTGCTGACTAACTCACTCCTCTATGATGAAGAACCTAACCAAGCACATAATGCTTATGTGTAACACGTCTTTGATCCTAGTTTTCTGAAATGACTCCGGCTAGTCCTGTCTGCCCCAACTTTTTCAGCATGGTTGTTACTCATTTATAAAACAATCAGCTTCATTTGTTACTGCTTGTATAACTTTTATATTCTCCCCATATCCTGGTTGTCCTGAATATTCTGGAGATCATATAACTGTTTTTAATGAACATTTTTAAAAAGAACTCTGGTTTCTTTTTAGCTGATAATTTGAAATTAGAACGAAAACTCAGTATCTTTTTGATAAACATTCACTTAGTCCCTAGTAATGATGGATCAATTCACAGCATTCCAGACATGTCCAAACACAGAAGACTGTGTCTACTGTCCCAAAATGATAACATAATAAAAACAAGATAAAGATAAAATAGATAAAAATACAAAAAATACTTATACAACCATTGTTTTATGATACCCTTGTGTTTCCAAGATAATTCAAATGGAATGTGAAATAACAACATGGGAAACCTTCCTGTTTCCTTGTAGGTCCTACGCCCTATTTCCTGTTTCTTTAAAATCTCAGATAGAACATTGATTAGAGTGCCTGGAAAAGCCTCACTCTTAGAAGAATCTAAATTTTTATTTTAAAATCACTTGTATATATTTAAAATCACCTCATATACTAGGGATAATGCTAAAAGCCTTTATATATTTCACTGAACAAGAGCACTGAGAAAGACCCATTAACTCTTCTATGACTTACAGTGATTTGTCCAACACGTCACCCTAGCTTTTAGGCCCCACTATGTCAATATAGTCAACAGCTGATGATAAGGAAAAGCTAAGGACAAAAATATTTCAAGAGTAGGGATGCATGATTGTAATCTCAGCATTCAGGAAACAGAGGCAGGATTGCTATGACTCTGGGGCCACTCCGGAATATACAGTACATCAAAGTCAGCCTGTAATACTTAGTAAAAGTATCTCAAAACAATAAACAAAAAATTGTCAAAACCAATCTTTTATGGGAAGGAATTTAACTTGTATAATTAGGCAGATATTTAATAATGAAAACTAAGAAATAGCCATAAATACACGCTCCCTATGAAGAAATGAGAATATGAAATTATTTTCCGATCTAGGAAGTGCAAAGGTAAACATCATTCTACAGAAGATGAAGCTTTTTCAGTACTTTACTGATCACCCAAGGCTTGATCATAGTCAGAAATATTATCTTCAAACAATAAATTTTGATTTTTCTCAGTCAATCCTGTTTATGAAATACTAACTTAAAAGAATAAAATGTGAACATAATATTACTAAGATATACAATGAACAATGGGACTCAAGAACACTTGCTCTTTTGGAGGACTGGGTTCTGCCAGATGACAGCTCACAACCTCCTATAATTCCAGTTTGGGATTCCAACACCTTCCAGCCTCTTCAGGCACAGGCATTCATATGGTGCACATACATATATGCAAGGAACACATTCATACATATAAACATAAATTTTATGTATATTTTAAAAATAAAAGTATTTGAACAAGATAGACTGTACCAATAACTACAATAACTAATGGACAAAACAAAAATACCAGCACTCAAAATAATGTATGGATTCTGCTACTCAAACCGAAGGACCAGAACTCAATCACCATTACTATTGAGGCTGGGTATGGTGGGGAACACTATAATCCCAGGTGTTTCCAAGTACTAATTACAGGTACACATTTCTTGCTTCTATTACTCTCCTAAATTAGCCAACTACTTATGCTGCATGTGACAGCACAGGAGATGCTAACAAGAAACACATAATACCTCTTCCTCTCAGTCCGTCCTTATTCACCTGTAAATTGAATGTACAATTCTGAGTGAATGTGTGTACCCTAAGAAGTAAAACAACTGGAGCCAGTTAGCTGACTCAGATCACAGTAAACAAGCCTGGCAGCATATTTGGTCCAGAACCCACATGGTGGGAGGGAGAGCTGACTTTACAAAGTTGTTCTTGGTCCTCCATACATACCCCAGGGTGTAATAGCCCAGGGTGGCCTCAAACTCACTAACAAAGGATAGCTCTAGACTACTAATCCTCCTGCCTCGGTTTCCTAAGTGTTGAGACTGTAGGTGTATAACACTGTGTCTAGTTTATATGGCCCTGGGAACTGAATTTAGGGGCTTGTGAGTGTGAGGGAAGCACTCTAACAAATCATGAGTCACATCCCTGGCCGAAATTAAATATCTACATATCTGGGGACTAGATGGTCCAGGGACTAAGAGCACTTACTCCTCTTTCAGAAGACATGGATTCAGTTTCCAGAACCCAAACAGATGCTTACAATCTTCTATAATTCCAATTCCAGAGATCTGACATCCACTGTCTCATCTCCTCTTATCTCTGTGGGCTCATATAGATACATGGTATACATACATATACTCAGGCACACACATACACAAAATACGCATACATAAAATAAAAGTATTTTATATCTGCATTTCCAGTGGGCAGTTCTCAAGTATAAAAATGGCAAAGTTTATAAATTGTAATTTAAATACTAATGAAGTTTTGTGGTCCTAAAGCCTGAAAAAAAAAAAATCAGATATAGTGTAACTATTGTTGAATGGTTAGTTACTAATCCATCCAGTTTTTTATTCACTCATTAGAAGTCCAGACAAGAAAAGGTTGAATGTTGGCAGGGTGCCTGCACCATTGTGTGGCCTAAGGCAAAACAAAACTGTGGTCTCTCTTATTCAAAGAGCAGGAAATGGGAGCTGTTAAAGGAGCTAAGGTACCTAACTCTTCTCTTTCTTTTATGGTCTCTCTTTTGGTATATTTCTTAAAATATCATTTAATATTATTTGAAGAAAAGAATAATTAAAATGTAGATCATTTACATGAGCTTTACCATTCTGTATTACTTATGCAATGTTTATTAATACAGATAGAAGAATATTTATTTAGAAAAAATAATTTTAAATTTATATAGATTTTTGTTTTGTTTTTGTTTTTAAATTTATATTATTTTTATGTTTACCCTGCAAAACTTCATTAGTATCTAAATTACAATATAATAAAAAAACTGGAGACCAGTTCTAATTCTGGTTTCTAAATTCAAAAAGTATCCAGATGGTCTGATAGTAAAAGTTAGCAAGAAAGGAGAGGAATCAGTCTTTGACACAACTTGAATCATAATAGTTTTTATCTACTTTATTAATATAACTATAGTAAAAAATATTAACCAGAAGTTCATACAAACAGTTCTGTGAAACATATGCTGTATAACTAATAAAATAAAGTTGCTTTAAAAAATATAAAGGAATAGAAAAAAGTTGCTTTAAAAAAAAAACTAAAAGTAACCAGGTAGTGCTGAAACATACCTCTATTCCAGCACTTCGGAGGCAGAAGCAGACGCATGCGGGATTTCTGTGAGTTTGAGGACAGCCAAAGCTACACACAAAGAAACCTTGAAACTAAAAGCAGAGTTGTTATAGAGATTCATTTTGTTGGTGTGTATGTGTGTTTGGATGGATGGATGGATGGATGGATGGATGGATGGATGGATGGATGGATGTGCTAATTGCTGTGTGTGCAGATGCTTTGGTAGTAAGAGGAAAAGAGTATAGAACTCCTGTTAGGCCATGTGGCAGAAAATAGGATGGATAAATGATAAATGTTTGAAGTAGTTAATATGCTAGTTAATTTGATCAATCATTCTAAACTTTATACAATACCAATCATAGGGTCACTTTACATCATAGTATACAATTAAAATTTGTCAGCACCTAATAGGAATTTCTGAAAAAGGAACCCAGGATATAGTTAAACCTTTCCTCTAGCTTCTAGTGGTTTGTTTACTGGCAATCTTTGGCATACAGTGATCAACAGATCCCTTTCCACTGGTTGTATCTGTATTTTGAGCTTACATTTATTTGCTTGTGTGTGTATTACATGTGCACATGTATTCTGAGGGCACCAGGGATGCATGTGATACACAGACGTACAGGCAAAAGCACTCATACACATTGTTTTCAAGTGTGTGTCTGGGTGCGGGGGAGGGAGGACACTGCTACTACAAAAAAATATGTTATAGGCTAGAGAAATGGCTCAATGGTTAAGAGTACTGGCTGCTCTTCCAAAAATTCCCAGCACCCACATGGCAGCTAACAACCATTTATAGAAGGTCCTCCAGGTCCAGAGGAGTCAATGTTCTATTCTGGCATATCCTCCCCAAATACCACACCAAACATATACGCAAGCAAGATATCACACATAAAATAAAAATAAATAAAATCTTTTTCAAAATTCTATTTTATAAATAATAACAAAATTGAAAATAAAATGTATTGAGAGTAGCACTTTTTAACATTTTGGCAAGTATAAGACATATTCTTCTTGTAACACTGAATCTTCTATAGTGTATTACACTTGAAGTATGTGAAAAAAATCCAGCCTGTTGGATCCCCTGGAACCGAAATTAAGAATGTCTGGCCTCACACTTCCAGAGATCCATTTGCCTTTGTCTTTGCTTGCTCAGTGCTGGGATTAAAGGTATGTGCCACCATGTCTGTCCAAAGATTTTAAGAGTATTTTCTAACATACACATTTAATACACATAAAAATAAGTAAATACGGTCTCTGGTTCTCTGAATCCTTATAACTGTGTCACAACTACCCGAGGGTCATTAACTGTCACTTATGAAGTCAATGGTGTCCAATGCTACTGGACACTAAACTACGAATCCACACATCTGGTGAAAGACAAGAATGCGCTCTGACAAAACAGGGATGATTAAAGAGAGCATGAAAAAGGCCAGAGATGGTCTTGAGAAAAGATAGAGAGAGAAAGAGAAAAATGAGAGCTTGTACAAGAATTGGTCTTCAACCTCTCCATGATTGTTAACCCTACTTCCTTCCATCTTGGGATTATTAATTGGGTTATTTTTGCTTATTTCCTTTGGTCCCTGAGCCTTAAATAGGCTGACTAACTTTGTGAAACAACAGACAGATAATCTGATAGCAAAATCTATTCAGATACATTATCATATGTTAGCTTTGGAGGACCATGAGACTCTAGATGAGGTTGTTTCTCTATCCAGGGTGTTCCTAAGTCCCATCTCCACCCATCCTAAAAGAGGGGGCTTCCACCCCTAGACCAAGCAGAGAGGGGCCACCCAGAACCCCCTCTGACTGGCGATCTGAATTCTTGCTTAGGCTGCGAGGCTAAGCACTGCAAGGGAATATAAATAAAAGTTAAAAATATGTTTTTGGGTTCCCTGAGGGACAAGCCTGACTGCATAGGGGTAGATGTCAAAAGTATCCCCTCTCCAGGAAAAAGACATCGGGACAGGTATGGCCCTTATGCCTCACTGGACAACGACAGGAGGACTGGAGCCATTACAATGTCCCCTTTAATTACTGGAGGTCAGGCCTCTATCCCCACCTTGGCAAGATTAGAATCGCCACAGCCCTTTTATACTTGGAGAAGGGAGGAGACGTCAGGGGCTGCCCTGCTTATACACTGAAGGCCTAAAACCAGCCAGCCATAAGCCTAAACTCAGCAATAGGCCTGACATATATTCCTGCTAACACAAAGACTTGGGTCTCTATGGAAAAACACTGAAACAGAGGGTTATAAACTATTGTAAACAGGCAGCTTTTGTTGAAATCTACCAGCCTGAGTAGTCATAAACCTTGTAAATAGGCAGCCTTTGGCAGATAGTACCAAATTAGATTATGACAAGGGAATCATAGGAAAAGTCATAGTGATCTGACCCCTGAACCTTCACCCAGCTGATACCCTGTTCTGAAAGATATCTGTACTCCCCCTGAACATCTATGTTCCTGTGTCATCCCCTTCCCCACATTCTGCATTTTTGTGTTTATAACCCCTGTGTTAAAAAATAAAAATTATGATTTGATAAAAAAAAAAAAATGAACACACAGTGTAAAAAAAAAAAAAAGAATGCGCTCTGAGAGTACTACAAAGGAATCGTTTATTAGATGTTTAAGCTGTATTTCTAGACAGGTAGGAAAGTTAAGTCTGTAATCCCAATACTTGGGAAGAAAAAGCAGAAAGACTGAAAGTTCAAAGCAGCCTATGATATATACATGTGAGATACTGTCTCAGATAAGTAGGGCTGACAAGATGGCTTAGTGGGTAAAAAGTGCTTACTGCCAATCCTGACAAGCCAAGTTCAACCCTGGGGATTCACATTGTAGAAGACAACAGACCCCGCCCCACCCCCAGGTTGTCCTCTAACCTCTACACACACGATATGGCAGGCAGACACTCATACATATACTCACAGAACTATAAATGTAGTTTATTTTTTAATTTTAAAAAACCTTGAAACCATAGTTCTAATCACAATTATAACTTTATAATTACAATTATAACAATTATAATTTTAGGAATGAAGATATAGTTCAAGGGTGGTATGCTTGGGTACATGTGTAGGACCTTAAGTTTAATTCCTAACACCAAATATTTGGCAAAATGAAATTTAGCTATCACATAATATTTAAACATTATATGGTGGTTCATTTTGTCAACTTTATTGGATTAATAAAGGCCTGGGGGCATTGTTCCTGAAAATATTTATGGAGAAGACTTACAGTCAAGGAAGTCAAGGAAGACTTGCCTTGAATGTAATTAGTACCATCTAATTGCCTTGGGTCCCTGACTGAATAAAAAGTTCAACACTGGCATTCTCCTTTCTTTCTCAGCTTCCTATTCCATTGAGATGTGACCAAGAAGTTTTGTGCTTCCACTTCCAAAGCTGAAAAGCTGAAAGCTACTCCACTACATGCCTTCCTCATGGGTAGTATCCCAGCTTCCTTTCCAGATGCTACAACAAAACACCCTGAAAGAGTTTATTCATATTATATTTCTAGGTTATAGTTTGCCCATGCAAAAAAGCCAAAGCAATACCTTAAGGCAGCTAGGCACATGCAGAATCAAAAGTAGAGAGAAAAAATAAATACAGGAATGCCTACCTGTGCTTGGCTACTACCTCCCTTCACTTTTACTGCCCATGATCCCACCTAAGAAATGATGGTACCCACAGTGGGCAGGGTCTTCCCACATCAATTAACAGGAGTAAACATTATCGCATAATCACACTCATAGGACAACTTGACCTAGACCATCCCTCACTGAGACTATCTTCGGTGACTCTATATTATCAAGTCAACAATTAAATATAACCACCAGGGCTAGAAAGAGGCTCAGCAGTTAAGAGAACTGACTGCTTTCAGAGAATCCAGGTTCAATTCCCAACACCTACCTACAAGTCAGCTCCCAACTCCAGTGTCAACACATCTGACACCACTTCTGGCCTCTGAGTGCACCAGGCATGTAAGTGGCACACAACATGAAGATAAAACACCAGACACACCAAATAAAAGTAAAAACAACTAACCATCATAGGCAATACGCTTCTAACATTCAATCTACAGCAAGCTAATTCTTGCCAGGTATCTGTCTACGCAATGAGAAAAGCAAATAATACACCTATAAAATAAAAGCTCTTAATATCTTATTCTTTAAGTACATCCTCAAAAATACAAAATATTTCGTCCTTTCTTTTTTGGGGGGGAAGAGGGGCTGGGGAATGGCGGTATTGTTTTAGAGAGGCTCTCTCATATAGTCCTGGCTATTCTATAACTCAATATGCAGACCAGGCTGGACTGGAACTCACAGAGATCCACCTGCCTTTGCTTCCTGAGTGCCTGGATTAAAGATCTATGCCACCAGACCAGTTTTGCTTGCTTATTTTATTGTATTTTACGTTATCGAGACAGGGTCTCACTATGTCTCCCTGACTGTCCTAGAACTCACCTGCCTCACACTCCTCAGGCTTCTTACTTTCTTAAATCAACATAAACTTTGTAGAGGTACTACTTCTAATCAAGTTTCTATTTCTTTAAAATAGGAAAAGTATTAGTCAGTTTAAAATTACACTGAAAAGTGTCCAGAGGTGGTGGCACATACTGTTAGTCCCAGTACTCAGAAGGCAGAAGCAGATGGATCTCTTATGAATTTGAGGATAGCCTGGTCTACAGTTCCAGGACATCCAGGGCTACACAGAGAAGCCCTGTCTTGAAAATCGAAAGGGAAAAAAAAAAAAAAAAAGAAATTACACAGGAAAAAAACCCCAATTTTGTTATCAGTATTGTTTCTTGTTAACAAAACTAACAACGCTACTATAGAACATAAGAGCTTAGGAAGCCTAAGTTAATTCTAAAAGTCTGCTAAATGACTTGATTCAATAAAAATCTGTGTTACTATGTAAAAATCCCTAGTCCAACCCTCCCCTCATTATCCCCCATCCTTCACCCTCCTTCATTCCCCTTCTCTCAGCTGCTCTTCTTAGGTCTCAGGGAAGTGTGGGGTTTTGACCAACTGAATGTCTGGCTACGATCCAGCATTAGCTTAATGAAGTCCTGGCAATAGGACTATTAGGCATTATAGACTTCCCCTAAAATAGGCAGAATGCACAGGCAAAACCACGCTGACAACAGAGCTCTTAACAAAAAGCTTCCCAACTCTTCTCTGTTGTGTGTTCAAGAGTTCCCAACATCTTACTGCATCACAATCACAGAGCAATCTCAAAAAAAAAAAAAAAAAAATGCAGGCAGTCTGGAAATCTTTCAACAAAAAATAAACTATTAATTAGGTGATATATATTTGTTAAGAAGTAGGTTTAATTAATATACTGAGACTCTGGTTGAAATGTGATTCCTTTATATGGAACTTCTCAATAATTTTTTTCTAAAAATAAATTGTTAAAGATTAACATTTTGGTTCATCCTTTTGCTTTAAAACTAATACTTTAAAAATGTGCTTTTTACTTATATCATGTTAAAATATTATAGAATGAAAACAACAGCTTACTGATTTGTACCAAATAGAAGCCTGACATACAATACGTATTAAGGATTATCAATCTATACGAAAGCAGCCTTATTAAACACAAATTCATTAACAAAGAAAACCACTTATTCTTATTTCTGAATACCTTTCCTTCAATGTGTTTCAGCAATGTTCTCAATATACTGTAACCATATCTACTAACCAGAAAAATGTGCATTTCACTGGATTAAAAAAAAAAAAATCTAGAAGTCTTTCATTCATTCTGCCTTCCAAGTACTGTGAGATGGGCTGTGTGGTGGTGCTGGCAGCCTCAGCACTCCTTCACTCACTGCTACTGAACTGGAGGACACAGACAAAAGACATTAGCATATTGGATAGGCTGAACGACAGCTAACTGAAAGAAAACTGCCACCTTCTCCTTGGTTTAGATAATAGCAGTGTTGTTCAATGCTCAGGTCATTACATACCCTTTTAAACAATTTGAACTTTTTTATAATAGACATGTATTAGTTGGAACTAATTGTATTTTTAAATGTTTTAAATTAGCATACAAAGTAACATGTTTCATGTGGCATTTTTCAGACATACATTTTTTTTTTTACTTTGCTCTTATCATTCCTCTCCTCCACAGCCCTCCCTCATCCCCCTCTCTTCTTTTGCTAGTCCCATCTCCTCCCAAATAATTACTCCCTTTTTCTTTCATGTCACATATATTCTCAGTCTGCTTTCCCTCTCCCCCACTTCTGTTTAGATTTCTTCCTCCCATCCTTTGAACCCCCTTCTCATATTTTCTGTCTCCCCCTGCCTCTCGTACATATGCACAAAAGAAAGAAAGAAAGAAAGAAAGAAAGAAAGAAAGAAAGAAAGAAGCAAAGAGAAAGAAAAAGGAAAAAAGAAAGAAAAAAGAAGAAAGATCCCAAAGTCCACTGGGATCCATTTTCCTGGAAATGTCACAATTTTATTTAGCTTTATGACTTAATAATATTCCATTAAACATAAATAAATTTTCTTTATCCACTCATCTACTGATGGATGTCCAGGTTGGTTCCAGTTTTTAGCTATTGTGAACAGTGGAGTAATGAACCCGGGTATGCAAGTATATCTGTAGCACATTATATTAGACTCTTTTAAATGACAGAGCAGGGTCATGCAGTAGTTGTAGTTTTGTGTTTTGAGGACCCTCTACCCTGACTCCCGTAGTAGCTATACCAGTTTCCACTCCCACCAGCAATGCATAAGGGTCCCTTTCTCCCACATCCTCATCAGCATTTGCTATTATTTGTTTTATTTGTTAAGAGCCATCCATGCTTAGTAGGATAAGACAAATTCATAAAGCAGGTTTTGGGGGGATTGGGTTTTGGGGTTTTGCTTCTGGACTCACTCTGTAAACCAGTAGGGCCTCAAACTCCGAGATTAACCTACCTCTGCCTTTGGAGTGCAGGGATCAAAGGCATTCACCACTATGCCTGGCTTTAAAGTAGTTTTAAATTATATTCCCCTGATAGCTAAAAATACTGAAGGCTTTTTCAACTACTTATTGACCACTTGTATTTCTTCTAATTGTATCTTTAAGTTATTAATTTCAAATTATTTAATATATATTAAGCATAACTTAAGGGAGTTTAAAATTCAGTATTAGGTAGGATTGTAAGGCTGGGTCCACATGCCTATAATTCTAGCACATGAGGAGTAGAAGCAGAAAGATTAGAAGTTCAAAGTTATCCTTAGGTACAGTGGGTTCAAGTTTGGGATACATGAGACTCTTTCTAAAAAATGAATAAATAAACATAAAAGTAGAACTAATTAGCTCAGTGCACCAGCCAAACATGCAATAGGGACCTAATTTTGACTCACAGACTGCAAAAAGATTAAATATATATTCATATATTTATATCAAGTACACGAAATTTTCTTGCACAGAAAAAATAAACATTTAATATCCTGGGGTATTGCAGACTAGAGAGGTTTATAGAAAGCAAAAACCTATGGGCCTGCCATAGTGACACACTCCTTCAATCTCAGTACTGAGTGGCAGAGGTGGGCAGCAAATCTCTGAGTATGAGGCCAGCTTTGTCTACATAAAAAGTTTCAGGACAGCCAGGCCACATAAGAAGAACCTGTCTCAAAAATAAATTTATACTCTATGAAAATACTCTAAATTTTTAATAATGAGAAAGGCTAAAAAAAATTACTACAGCTATAGTTCTTAAAGTTCTTTAGTGTTTAAAGACTCAAAAATTAAGATAAGAAACTGAGTGAACTATTGGTGTTGAGATACCAGATTAGGAATCAGGCTGTCAGCCTATGCTGGGTCTTCTGGCAATTAATTACAAAAGTTTTCATTTCCTTCAGACCTTACCCTAATTCTTTCCCAGTCATTCTACTGCCATTCATTCATTCATTCATTCATTCATTCATTCATTTGAGACAGCATTATGTAGCCCTGGCTGTTGTGAACCTTATAAGCATCCTGCTAAGAATTCATTTGGGCTCATAACATCTCCACTACAAGGATAATGTTTTTGTGGAGAAGACCAACATAAGTTTCTTCTGATAGGTATTTTAGAAAGAGTATGAAGTGATACAACTTGGTTTAAGCTTTGCAAACACTTAACAAGAAAGAATTAATGAGATATAAAGAATCACATTAACTCTGAACAGTTTCCTCTTCTGTGAGGAGCCATGTCTCAGCCCTTTCAACACTCAACCCTGGCTTCACTCCTCCACCTCCAAGCACCCCTGAGCTCAGCTCCTCTGATGCTGAATGAGCTCCAGGACACGCCTGGCTTAGCTGTGTCCCACTCCACCCCAAATGTGGCTCACCCTCAGCCCAGTCCCCAGCCACTGCCCCATCATTCTTTTCTTTTCCTTTTTTTTTGGGCGGGGGAGTGGGTAGGGTGGGCGGAGAGAGCATGTCAGACTTTGTAGTCATAGCAACTTGAAGTAACTATTTATCTAGTCCAGCATGAATATTGGCAACACCAAATAACTCCAAACAGTATTAGTTTAAGATAACTAAGAACAAGGAAATGTTGGGAGCTGGAGATTTAGCTCAGTACTAGAGGTAAAAGGGCCTAGGTTCAGTCCTCAGCTCACAAAAAAAAAAAAAAGAAAAAAGAAAGAAAGAAAGAGAAAAGAAAAGAAAAAAGGAAGGAAGGAAGGAAGGAAGGAAGGAAGGAAAAATGCTCTACTAATACCTCCTCCCCAAAAAAATCAAAGCCAAAAACATTATAAGAACTATTTATGCCGAGTGGTAGCACGCCTTTAATCCCAGCACTTGGGAGGCAGAGGCAGGCGGATTTCTGAGTTTGAGGCCAGCCTGGTCTACAGAGTGAGTTCCAGGACAGCCAGGGCTACACAGAGAAACCCTGTCTCGAAAAACCAAAAAAAAAAAAAAGAACTATTTATACTTCCCAACCCTTTCTCCTTTCTGTCTTAGTCAATATTCTATTGTCATGAAGAGACATCAGGACTACAGCAACTCTGATAAAGCATTTAATTGGGGCTTGTTTACTGTTTCAGAGGTTTAGTCCATTATCATCATGGCAAGGAGCAAGGTGGCAAGCAGGTAGACATGATGCTGGAGAAGCAGCTGAGAGTTCTCTACATGTCTGGATCTGCAGACATCGGAAAGAAAGCCACTGGGCCTGGCTTGGGCTTTTGAATCCTCAAAACTCCCCAGTACTTCCTCACCAAGGCCTCTGAATCCTTCTTAAGTAGTGCCACTTCCTAATGATTAAACGTTTAACTATATGAACCTATGGGGGAGGCATTCATATTCAAACCACCATAAGGATGATACCTCATTACTTATATCTCAAATTTGCAGAGCTAAGTTTAGCAACTGAGCTAACACATGCCAAATAAGCATGCCTTCCTGCCCTCAGCTCATCCTGTTTACAATTGGCTCATACATTTACTAGGTACTTGGTCCCAGTGCCTTCTCCATCTGGATGCTCTCCCAAGAACTCTGTAATAACATCAGTTCCTTAGTCAAGCCTCAAGGAAACTTTAAGCTCTTTTTAGTACCTGTTTAGTCACAGCAATGTCTATACTGATGCTATCATTTTATTACTGCCTATATAATTCTGTATGTCTTACTCCATATTTGGTTATTGTCCGAGTAAGGATCATTGTTGCTGTGATGAAACACCATGACCAAAAGCAACTTGGAGAGGAAAAGGTTTAGATGGCTTATATACACAGAGTCATCATCCACTGAGGGGAGCCAAGGCAGGAACCCAGAGGCAGAAGCTGATGCAGAGGCCATGAAGGACTGCTTACTGGCTTGCTCCTCATAGTTTACTCAGCTTGCTTTCTTATAGAACCCAAGACCACCAGCCCAGAGATAGCAGCACCCATAATGTGCTGAGCCCTCCCCAATTAATCACTAATAAGAAAACCCCCTACAGCCAGATCTTTGCTGCTGCTGTTGTTGTTGTTCTGTTTTGGTTTTTGAAACAAGGTTTCTCTGTGTTGCCCTGACTATCTGGGAACTCACTCTGTAGACCAAGCTGTCCTCCAATTCACAGAAATCTGCCTGCCTTTGTTTCCTGAGTTGCTGAGATTAAAGCCATGTGCCACCACGCCTGGCTACGGCCAAATCTTATGGAGGCATTTTCTCAACTGTATATTCTCCTTTTCAAGTTTCAGGTAACTGGAGCTTGTGTCAAGTGGACATAAAACTGGCCAACACAGTTGTTCTCCAATAACTTTCTTAAAGTTGGGGACCTGGCTATGTTGCCCAGGCTGGTCTCAAAATCATGAGTAATCTCCAACCTTAGCTCCCCTAGCAGCTGGTACTATAGGCATGTACTACCACTTTATCTAGCCAAGTCTAGATATTTTAACCCACAGTTTAGCAGCTGAACACATACCATCGAATACTGGAATCATAACTCATATTTCTACACTCTAACACAATTATACATGATACTTAATGAATATATGATAAATGAGAACAACTGACCAAGTAGTAGAAAACTTTCTACTAATAAACCAAATATTACACAATTAGTTTGAAGAGATTATTATTCTAACTTGCTAAATTTACAGAGAAAATAATTCACAGAATGTAAACATTAAAGGCACTGTCTCCCCCAACACACACTCCCTCCAAAAAAGAAAAGAAACTTAACATGTGAGCTAAAAATACAACCCAGTGACAAATCATTTGCCTGACATGAGTAAGGGCCCAAATTATATACCCAGCAACAGATAGATAAATAAATAGAAACTTTTAGGAGTCAAAATAATCCTGTGTTGAAATGAATTCTGCTACATTCCACTGTCAAGTTGGACGGCAAGCACTTTTATCTGCTAAGCCATCTCTGGGGATGTAGCTCAATGGCAAAGCCTTGACTACCTTGCCAAGGCACTAGGTTAAATCTTAGTGTAGGGAGGAAGAATCTGCCATACTTAGTTTGAATGTATAGAGCAGTATTAAGTGTGTTTGGCATGCATTAGACCCTTAGCTTAATGCCCAACACCATACACACACACACACACACACACACACACACACACACACACACACACACCAAACAACACCTTAAGAGAACTAAAAGAAAATGCAAACTTACAGGGTTTTTGTTTTGTTTTTTAAAGAAAGTCTGTTGGGTAGAATCTCTGTGAGTATAAGGCCAGCCTGGTCTACATAGTGAGTTCCAGACCAGCAAGAGCTACAAAGTAGGATTTTGTCTCTAAAACAAAACAAAATCTACTGACCAGTAAGACAACTCAACAGGAAGAGGCACTTACTGGGAAATATGACAACCTGAGTTTGATCTCTGGAGTCTACAAGCTGGAAAAAGAAAACTCCTAACTTGTCTTCTGACCTACACACATTGGCTCATGCACACATGAATGAATAAATGAAAATTACAAGGTAGGTAGTGGTGGTGTATGCCTTTAATCCCAGCACTCAGGAGGCAGAGGCAGGCAAATTTCTGAGTTGGAGGCCAGCCTGGTCTATAGAGAAACCCTGCCTTGAAAAACAAAACAAAACAAAAGAAACAAGCAAACAAACAACAAAGACAGACCCAGTCTGCATCATACTTGATACATAGTAGAAATTCAAAATGGAGAAGTTACTATTGATACATACATCTATCTCACTTGTTACTCTCAGCAGAATCTAATATATAAGTATTATTTTATAGGTTTCTGGGGTTGTTTTTTTGTGAATCCTATATAAAACTAGTTTCTTTAAACAACAATGAAATATTCATTTGCTGTAGAAATTCACTGCTTTTCCAACATAATTCTCAAGACAATTGCTAAGGACATGACTAAGCTGAATCTCACAGGAATCTCTCTTAGCACCTTAACAAAAAGATGTCATGTTCTAAACAACAAATTCTATAATTAGTGGCTTGAATAAGTCAACTAGGCTGTGAAGATTTCAACAACAGCTTACCTAATTTACAAAATGAAGAATGCAGAACAAAAGGCTGTTCTCCCAATAATGTAGCACTGATGCTTGTTAACTTCCATTTGATATTGTTACTTATTTCATTATTCAGAGTTCTCCTTCAAGTACAATTGCTTACTTTAAGTAATATCTCCAAGCCTAGATATGGTGGTGCAGACCTACAACCAAGTGCCTAAGAAGCTAAGACAGAAGGATAAAGAATTCCAGCTACTGTGGACTACACAGCAAGACCTTTCCTCAAAAAATTAAAAAAGTAATAGTCACAGGACTCTCCAGTACTAAAATTATAAAATTTCATATAAAATGTATGAATTCATAAAGCTACAAAAAGGCTAAACAAGCTAAACTCTTTATATAGAGATGACAGATGGAAGTGTAATAGATCCTTAAAGTTCAACTTACTACCAATCAAAGTCAATCTTTTAAGGATGGAACCTAGGGCCATGTGCCCCACTCTATAGCCAAAAAAAAAGGGGGGGGGGGCAAAAGCAACCCGTATCTTTCATTTTTAATTTAAGTTAATGTGCTTGAGTGTTTTGTCTCCATTTATGTTAGTACATTATGTACATGCCTGTTGCCTTTGGAGGCCAGAAGAGGGCAGTGGATTCCCTGGAACTGGATTTACAGATGGTTGTATGGTCCCAGGTAGGGCTCGGAATAGAACCCAAGTCCTCTGTGAGAACAGCCAGTGCTCTTAACAACTAAAACATCTCTCCAGCCCCCAACCCAGTATTTTGCTTTTAAAAGAATGACTTAGTCAGTAGTGATAGTGCATGACTCTGTAGGGCAGAACCAGGCAAATTTCTGTGAGTTCAAGGCCTGCCTGGTCTACATAGTGAGTTCCAGCCCAACCAGAGGTACGTATCCTCTGGTACCTGTCACCAAAAAGAAGAAGAAAAAAAAGGAACTTCTCAGAAATCTAAATATATGAACAAAATAATGATTCCTAGAGAGTAGCTGTATAAATGGAGAAAAGATTAACATTAAAGCTAAAATCAGTTCATAAAATAACATTTTTAATAACATTTCATCAAGCTAACACACAAGTTTTGGCCAAAAACAACTCAACAGCCAAAGCCATATAAAACTGCTTCAAAAAGTTAAGCAATAACTTCATTTGACTGTCTTAACCTTGCTTTCTTATCTCTATAGTACTGCTTTGGGTGTACTCACTAAATATAAAAAGTTACTCTTCATACTAGACTGGTCCCTCGGGATTCTAATCACTATGAACACACGGAAACATTATAAACATATCCTCCGCTAGATGATGTCATCATCACACTCCTTCACCAACTGTTGTTTTCCACAACTGAAGCTTTGCATCTTCAAAGAAAGGTTTTAGATCCATCAGTATTTAAATATTACAAACAAAAACAAACCTCAAATATCTGCTATATTTTATAGCAAAATAAGAGACTATATAACTGAGACACAATTCAGTTGATCAATTATCTTGAATAATGTAGGATTTTTGGATATCTAAAAAAAAAATTATTGTTGTTGTCTCTTTCGTTTCTTATATGTATAGTTTCTATGCAGCCCAGATTATTAGACCAGATTTACTAAACAGCCTACGATGACACTGAACTGCTGAGCTTCCTAACTTCTACTCCAAGTGCATGCACCACCAACACACTTACCAAATGCTAGGAATTAAGCTGGGTTTCCTATACAACAAAGAAGCTTCAATGGCAGCCCATCCAAGTTTTTTTGTTTGTTTGTTTCTTTGTTTAATTGGGGGTGGAGGTATTTTTTGAGACACAGTTTGATTAGGTTTCCCAGAGTGGCCTTGAATTCCCAAGTGCTAAGATTATAAACCACCACACAGGGTTTGTAAGTCCTTTTATAACTTCAGGTTAACACTATATGTTATATGAATGTCTTACTTTGGAGCAATAGAGTCTTGAACTTAATCTTAGGTCTCCCACTTAGTAGATGAGTACTTCTACACAAAGAAAAACAGTAACAATAGTGGTTGACAGCTGCATGGTAAAGGTCTTACCTAGCATGCTTTAGACCCTGGCTTCAAAGCAAACCCTTACACACAAAAGAAAAGAGAAAAATATTGCTCAGTTGGTTTAGTGGACAGTGAGGTAATAGTAGCTATAAAAAGAACTTAAATGAACACACAAGAAATTCTGGGGCTAGCGAGATGGCTCAGTAGTTGAAAGCCCTTACTGCCTTTGCAAAGGACCCTGGTTCAGTTCTCAGCACCCACATGGTGACTACACCACCTGTAACTTCAGTTCCATGGGCACCAACACTTTCTTTGGCCTCCAAAGGCACCAGGCATACATATGGTACACATATATGAACGCAGGCAAGACATTCATACATATAAGATAAACATAAAAAACAAAATAAATACAAATAAACAAAAACTGTTTATGTGACTACTGCCTTACTCCCTCAGCATACAGATTTACTTATTAATCATAGCCAAAGAGTATCGTATATCCCAAGCTAACCTTGAACTATGTAACCCAGATGACCTTGACACTCAGAGCCCCTTATTTCCACTTACCAAGTGCTACAATTTCAGGCTTTACCATCACATTAAGTTTATTGCATGGTATATTTTAAATGACTGTAACTATTATTCCAAGTAACATGGAGAAGTACTGGAGAAACTAAAACAAAAAAAAAAAAAAACTGTCATGATTTAAATTGGGCTTAGTGATGCAGATCTATATAATCTTAGCTACTGGGGAGGCTGAGGTAGGAGGATCACAAGTTTTAAAATCAATTTGGGCTCTCTCTTGAATTCAAGGCAAGCCTAGGCAACTTTCTGAGACCCTGTCTTAAAATAGAAAGTAAAGGAGATTATAGCTCCCTAAGTGGTACAGCACTAGCCTAGTTCAGCTAAGTCCTAAGATCAATCCCTGGAACAACCAGCAAAAAGGAAACATGATATTTAATAAGGGTCACCAAGACTCCTATGTTAAAAGACTATATAATAAGCAAAGATATTAAAAGAGGAAAAAAAAGTTAGTGAAACATTACACATGAGAAGATAGTGGTGGCATTTAGATTAAGGTGACAGCGGCAGAACTGGTAAAAGCAGTCACAATCCATATCTATCATGAAGGTAAACAAGAAAGCTTCCTGTCAAATTGAAAAAATAAGAAAAAAAGAAAAAAAGAGACAAAAGACATTTTCTATTTGCAGACTACAGAACTGGAAAAGAGAGAATTGCCAATTTGCCTAATGAGGTAAATTTACAAGACAAACTGGAAAGCACCCTCAGTTCAGTTTTAGACAAGATATCCATGGCTGGAGCTGGAGCCCAGTGGGAGAGGACTTGCCAAGCATACACAGTCAAGGAGGCCCTGAATTCAATCTCCATTAAAAAAAAAAAGTGCAACTTAGAAAAGAAATACATTTGAAACTAAACCTCTAGAAGCCAATTAAAGTCCTAAAACTGTATGAAATTACCCAAAGTCAGTATAGACAGAACAAAGAAAGAAAAAAGTGACACACACCAAAATCCCATCATTCAGGAGCCTGAGGGAAAAGTCTAGGCAGCATGGGCTATACAGTGAAACCTTGTCTTAAATTAATCATAATTCAGGTTACACGTATTAAAACTAGGTTTGAAGGCCACACACACACACATACACACATCAACATGTCACAGCATGGTATCACTTATAGATGGATGCATGGAAAAGACTTAAATCAAAATTAGATATGCAAGTAGTTTGGAGTAGCACTCCTGTGCAAGGCCCTGACCTCAATCCTCAGCTCTGGGGTGGGAGCAGAGAGTATGATATTCAAAAAGTCTCATATTTAGTAAGGATTGTGATTTTTTTCACAAATTTTTATTTTGGAGTAGTTTTTGTTTTACAGCAATGTTTAAAAGTAGTACAGAGAATACTAAGATCTTTCATTACTATATGGTATAACTGGTAAGCCAACACTAGTAAGTTACTGACTGACTAAACACACTTTATTCATGTTTCTCTAGTTTCCTCCTCAAGTCCTTTTTCTGAAACAGACCCATCCAAGGCACATTACACTTGTTCATCATGTGTCTTTAAGCTCCTCTAGGCTCTGACACTTTCTTAACCTTCTTTGTCTTTAATAACCTTGACAATTTTGAAATATACTAATCAGTCACTGGACAAAAGACCTCACGTTCTGAGGTTTTCTGATGGTTTTCTCGTGGTTAAAATAGGATTATAGGTTTGGAAAGACTAGAAAGGTAAAAGTTTGTTCTACCACATTGTGTCACATAATACACACCATCAACAGGATAACAGTACTCCTGACTATTTGGTTACAGCAGTGTTTGCAAGATTTCTGCATTGTAAGGTTGATCTTTTATACATATGCATGATTCTTAAAATAAGAAAACCCAAAGTTCTTTTTTAATTTGTCTATTTTAATTTAATTTCAGTTTTAATAAGTGATAAGTAAAAATAATGTAAATGGATTTTTTTTTTTTTTACTTTAAAAATGCTTTTAGTTAGAGTACAGACATGATGAACACATGCTGAAAAGTGAGTTTGAGTCAGGCAGCGTTTTTATACTGCTTTACAAGTGCCCAAACGATAGAAGTTCCTTTATAGAAAAAATTGTATATTTCCAAAATATTACTATTTCATGCAAACATATTTTTATCCTTTATTTAAAAAGAATCACACTAAGAAAATTGAAAAAATTCAAATCAAGTCCAACTTACTAATTAAACTATCCTAATGTTCCAAAATTAATATATAATACTTATATAATATTTAGAATAGAATTAGTGGCATGATGATCAGAAGTTCAAAGTCATTCTCAGCTATTCAGCAACAAATTCAAGGCCAGATTAAGCTACTAAAAATTATATCTCAAAAATATCTTTTCTAAAAAAGGAGGGGCTTAGGCAGAGTCTGTGGCTCAGCAGCAAAGTACATGAGACCTTGGTTTCACCTCCAGCACCCCTGGTGATTTTCACGCTTAAGGATGCATCAAACTTACACAGAACAAATCAAAATTCATATTACTATGTCAAAGACATGAAATTAAAATAATTTGCATTTCTAAAAGTCTCCCAGGTGATTCTGAGGCTACTAATCTACCATACTCTGAGCACTATTCACCAATACCAAATAAGCCAATACTTTTCAAAATTACTGACAAAAACTTAAGAGTTATGGGAAAGGCTTACAAAAATAATATCCATGAACTGGTAAGATGGCTCAGTGGGAAATGATGCTCACTGAGCAAACCTGGTGACCTGAGTTTGACCCTTGGAACTCATACATAGATGGCAGGAGACAGTCAACTCTACAAGTTGTCTCTATCACTTGCACAGCCACACGTATGAACAAGAGTACATTTTTTTTTGTTTTAATTTTTAGGAGCTAGAGAGATGGCTCAGCAGTTGAGAGCACTTGTTCTTGGAGAAGACCCCAGTTTGATTCCAGTATCAACATGAAGATTTACAACTTTAAGTTCCAGGAGATCCAACGGCTTTTTCTGACCTCTGTAGTATACAGACATACATGTCAGCAAAATACTCACACACATAAAATGAAATAAGAAGTCTAAAAAATAAAAATCTGTATGCTGTCAAAGTATCAAAGCCAAACTGGCAAAATCAGAAATTTCTTAGTACTTCCTACAAATATAGAAATTTATATAAATATGAATTTTCAGATCTCAGCCTAGCAATACAGTAAAAACACCACAGGCAGTACTCTATAATCTGCTTCAACAAGTCCCTCAAATGATTCTGATGCACCACATAACCTCAGAATCACTGGATTGTAGAAAACCACACTGATCTCTAAGGATGTATGAAAAAACTATCTTCCTTTGAATAAATTATAAATAAAACACTTGCCTACCATGTGTAAGGTCCTAGGTTTGAGCCCACGACTGCAAAATAAATAAATAATAAAAAGAAAAACCACAATATTTGGTAAATGGTGCTTGCTGAACAAGCCTGCAGACCTGAGTTTGATCCCTGTAACCCAAATAAACAGAGAGAAAAAAAAAAGTAACACTTCTTGTAGAAAAGGTACTGGCCTCCAAGCCTAACCGTCTGAGTTCAATCCCAAGGCTCCACATGGTGGAAGCACAGAAACCAATACCTGTAAGTTGTTGTCTGAACTGCACATACACAGTATGTCAAGATGAAAGAAACAACTATACCAAGTATCACTCCAGAAATGGTATATAATCCAAAGACCCCCTCACTCTAATGAGGAAACTGCCTCGGCTCACCACACAGATGATGACCCTTCCCACGCCTTCATGTGCTCCACACTTCTCATACAGAATGGTGACTTACTCGTGCCTGTCAATGACTGTCAGTGCTACAGACAGGAAGCTACACTGTACCTTTCAAGAGCAGTGCCGAGTAATCGCGTTCACCTCTCAGCTTTGCAGATGGTGCTCTTCACTGTTAAAGATCTGTAGCTCCTTGGCAACATCCTATACTTGAATACAATCCTCTCTGGGCCTTTAGATGTACTACTCAAAGGATGTTCTAGCCTATATGTTTTAATGTAAATGAATATTTATAATGCCTAGCTCCAAAAGAGGGAAGAAAAAGAATAAAACCTACTATAAACAAAACATACAGAACAGAGCAATAACCAAAACATCAAACCAAAGTAAAACAACTTACAAAAGTGGACATAGAAAATATTAAATAAAAGGATGGTAAACTTCTCTTCATTTTTAGTAAAATATTTCTATTCAAAAATTCTTTCCAGGCTAGACTACAGCTCGGTGGTAAAGTGGAGTAAAGAACTTACATATGCACAGGGCTTTGGGTTCTGATCCCTAATACCACAAAATATCATGTTATAGCAAAAGAGAATATAATTCCTTCTCAGAGACTTTAAATCTTTTACTGATTGATCATTTTTGTTTTTGTTTTTGTTGTGAGTCAGGGTTTCCCTGTGTAGCCCTGGCTATCCTGAAACTTACTATGTAGACCAGGCTAGCCTTGAACTCAGAGATCCACCTCCTGCCTCTACCTCACCAAGTGCTGAGATTAAAGGCATTAATCACCACTACCACCTAAATCTTTTTTTTTTTTAATTAAAGGAAAAAATAAAGATTGCTTTATCCTGTCAACTAGTAGAATTATAATATTGGAAATCAAAACATAGAAAACAAATTCATAATTTACTAGATAGGGATTCCAACATACTAAATTTCATCTAGAGGGCACAAAAAATTCCTAAAACATTCATAACAGTCTATTTAAGACTATCATATTGATTAAAAATTAATTTTTTACACATGCCCTAACCAAGTTTTTTCAGTTTATTTCATTAAGGAAGAAGAAACACCTGCTTGTAAAAAACCAAAAACAATAAAGTGCCCTCTAATTTCTATCTCTATCCATAGGCTAGTGCAGCTCTCTGATCTCATCAGAGTTCCTATGTAAAGTAAGAACGGTTAACCAACAAGCTCACAACCAGGCAGAGCGCAGAAAATGTCACTGGAGTTCTCAGTCACAAATCAGGTATCTACATTCACACATGTCTCAAGGCTCAGGATTAATTGCAAAAGAGAGCAGAAAGATTGGTAGAGCCAGAGGTCAGGAAGGACTGGGGCAAACAATTTCTTCTGAACATGACAGGATTTCTGTACTCATGAACTCACAGCAGCTGTGGCTGCCTGCTTAAGACCTACAAAGGCTCAAGTCAGATAACATTCTAGCATGTACGACCATAACTTAAAAGCTATGGACAGTTAGTGGCTTCTGGGGAAGGTAGAGTCAGTTTTCTTTAAGAGTGTGGCTCCTGGTTGGCTGAATATATTCCAGTGTATAATCCCACACACAACACACAGGAATCTATGACCAGTACAAACTGGACTCAACAGACCAACAAGGGGAGATGGAAACAGGAAGGGAGGAGAAAAGAGGAAGGGAGAGAGAAGGAGGAGCGTGTCTGAGAGAGGCATGGGCAATGGGGTGCCTGAGTTGGTTCGGTACGGAGGTAGATTTGGGAGGACTTCCGGAGGGGAGGACAGGATAAACATATCAAAATACACTTTTCAAGGTTTTCAAAGAATTAAAATACTTTTTAAACTTTTAATTTATTCTGGCAGGTTTACTGATAGGTTAAAATATAATAAAAACCAAAATATTCCTCAAAAACTTAAATGCTGTAAAGTAAAATTTAATTAATTGGTTCTTTTCTCAGCCCTACAAAATGAGAATGGCTAATCAATAAGAATGCTAGGAATGGACATGGTGGCCTATGCTTGAATCCTAGTTCTTGGCTGGAAGGAGGAAGAACTAGAGAGTTATTACTTTAAGAATTTTAAGTTTTAGCTGGGCAGTGGTGGCCCACGCCTTTAATCCCAGCACTCGGGAGGCAGAGGCAGGTGGATTTCTGAGTTCGAGGCCAGCCTGGTCTACAGAGTGAGTTCCAGGACAGCCAGGGCTACACAGAGAAACTCTGTCTCAAAAAAAAAAAAAAAAAAAAAGGCAAATCTTACATATTATAACAAAACTCAAAAGTCACTAAATTATATATTTGAAGTGGCTGAATTTTATGACACATCAATTCAAAATCAGTAGAGCTGCATTTAAACATTGAGGCCTGAAGGATAGCTCATTTGTAAAGTACTTGCTCAGCATGTTTAGGTACACTCTTTAGCACTGCTAAACAAAAGAGCAAAAACCAAAAAGCCATATTAACCTAAGTTTAAATAGCTATGTAAGTTGGCTCAGGCCTATAATCCAGCACTTCAGAGGCTGAAGTAGGAAAACCGCTATGAGTTCAAGGACAGGCTAAGCTACAAAGTGATAGCCTGCTTCAACGGATGGACGGATGGGTGGATGGGTGGACGGACTAGCTAGATCTCATTGATTTAAAATACATGATACCTAGGTCAAAGATTGAGCTGATACTATCTTGGCATTATTTACTTTAAATTTAAAGGCTAGAAAGAATAATGGCAGATAAGACTTCCGGACAATTTTTTCCTTGGAGACAAGGTCTCTCTATATAGCCCTGGCTGTCCTGGATCACACTATGTAGACCAGGCTGCTCCAAGTGCTGAGATTAATGGTGTGTGACACCATGCTCAGCCAAGATGAATCTAATCTTAACTAAACTTCTATTATTTAAAGTCCTTTATTTGTAATGTATGCCTTACCTCTTTGGTGTGCAACTTTCTTCTATTTCCAGTAAATCACAGCTCTAAAAGGCCCACCTTTACACTTTGTTGGGTTAATTCAATACATGCAATCAATATAAAACATGTTTAAAATTAAATTATGTTTTTCTCAATGTGGTCTATTATAGTTTAGAAATGCCTCAAATTTTCCCCACTCTAAGGTAAATTTGAAACGCTGGGGCTACAGTGTATCTCAGTGGAATAGTTTGCATAGCATGCAGAAGGACCTGAATTTGATTATCATCAGTATAAAAGAAAGAAAAAAATATATATATGTATAAAACAAATAAGCATATATATCATTCAAAGTGTTTATATACCTACAAATAACTGTGTGGACCACTGGCTTTTCTCATTTCATATGGAAAAAGACTACATAAGCACAGTGTCATCCAGGTCACCACCTTCAAGTCAGTTGGAGTTGTATTCCTATGAGGATACGGAAGCCAAAACCAGGGAATCCGCCCAAAGTAAACAACCAGCAGTAACCCTAAGCAGGAACTCAGGACTTCCAGTCCTGGTTGCATTTCACTTTGGCATCATTTACTTCCAAAGATAATTAAAGCCCATGCGAGGAGCAGCAAAGGAGATCATCTGCAAGGGAAAGAGGCAGCAGTAGAAATAAATCAAAAAGCTGAAAAGTGACTAGATTTGTCAATTAAATAACCAATGCTAGCTGGTGTGGTGGCCACTCAGTATTCCTGGCTTTAGAAAGCTGAGACAGGAAGAGACCAGGTTGGGATACAGAGTGTCAAGCCAGCTAGGTTACAGAGCAACAAGCTACCTTTCCAAAAAAAAAAAAAAAATTAAATCCATACTTTCTTTTTAATATACTTTATACTATTAATTGTATCAAGCAAGTTTAAAAATTATTTTATAATACTAGTAAAATACCTGCTTACTTTAAGAAGAATAAAATCCTTTCTGTCAGGCCTGGAGAGACAGCTCAACAGTTAAAGACACAAGCTGCTCTTCCAGGGGACTAGGCTTGATTCCTAGCACCTACGTAGTGGCTAACTCACAACCTCTGTAACTCCAGCTCCAAGGTATCTAACTCCCTCTTCTAGCTTCTGCAGGCACTAGGCACACACATGATACACAGACTTACATGAAAGCAAAAAGACTAATTTTTAAAATAATGCCATTTATGACCAGATTTCCAATTCCATACAAATGATCCACAAATTTTATATGCAGTCTTATCATATCCATCTCACAGTTCAAAAGGAACAATGACGTTAAAACAAGTCTGTCTTGTAACCTCAGCACTTGCCCAGCCTCAGCTCTATAACAAGTTCAAAGCCAGCCAAGCTACAGGGAGACCACGACTCATGAAAATAAATAAATAAAGGCTATAGTACTCAAAGTCATCTTCATTGCTTTTGGAAAGGACTAAAAACTAAATCATTTAGACCCAGGTTTTAGAGCCAAGCTCACACAAAATAAGAAAAAAAAAAAACGAACATAAAAGACACTTACATACACATACATTTATGACAGTGCCATAATGCTTTCTATGATAACTAAATTAAAAGTAATTTTTAAAACACATACTTGTAACAAGTTCTGGTTTTGATAGAGTAGCAAAAAAGTAAAATGCCCAAAGTACAAATACAAGACTGAGAATACAGCCAAAAGAGTGCTTCACTATCATACTCAATAGCCCGGATCTGAGCCCCAGCACCACAAACAAAACAAAACACAAATTAAATTAACAGAAGACTGAGTGAGCAAAACCTTATCATTCTTAAGACCAAAAAATAGGGGGATGGAGAGATGGCTCAGCAGTTAAAACTGTTCTTCCAGAGGTCCCGAGTTCAACTCCCAGCAACCACATGGTGGCTCATAGCCATCTATAATGAGATCTGATGACCTCTTCTGTTCTCTCTGAAGAGAGTAACATTGTACTTATATTAAACAAACAAACCCAAAACCAAAAACCAAGAAAAAGCACACCACCACCAGGCAGTGGTGGTGCATGTCTTTAATCCCAGCACTTGGGAGGCGGAGGCAGACGAGGCCAGCCTGGTCTACAGAGTTTGTTCCAGGACAGCCAGGGCAATACAGAGAAACTCTGTCTCGGAAAAACGAAAGAAAGAAAGAAAGA
>JANHMN010000001.1:141460936-141477661 GCA_030674055.1 Rhabdomys pumilio | reverse complement strand
GAAGAAGAAGAAGAAGAAGAAGAAGAAGAAGAAGAAGAAGAAGAAGAAGAAGAAGAAGAAGAAGAAGAGGAGGAGGAGGAGGAGGAAGAGGAGGAGGAAGAGGAGGAAGAGGAAGAGGAAGAGGAAGAGGAGGAGGAGGAGGAGGAGGAAAAGAAGTCTTAGCTTTAGCAGAAAAGCAATGCAAATATCCAATCCAATGTTTGGCACTGAGATGACTATCCAGGTCAGAATAACAGAAAATGAAGCTGTTTAAGGCTAGAGAGACAGCTCAGGTGGTAAAAGCCATTGCAGCTCACTCTGGAAGACTGTATCCCAGCATCCATGGTGCTCACAAACTTCTGAAGCTACAAGTCTGAGAGACCCACACCCTCTTTCACCATCTAAGGGGATGTGCTCTCTCATGTCCATATACCTTCACACCGATGCATACTCTCAGATCTTCAAATTAAAAAAAAATGCTTAGAACTTTTAGGTTTTAAAGCCGGGCAGTGGTGGTGCACACCTTTAATCTAAGCACTTGGGAGGCAGAGGCAGAGGCAGGCGGATCTCTGAGTTCAAATTCAGCCTAGTCTGTAAGTTCCAAGACAGCCAGGGCTCCACAGAGAAACCCTGTCTCACTGCCATGCCCAGCCCCACTCTCCACAAGAATGAAATTCACCAAAGAAGACTTCAATTTCCCACAACTTTTGAAAAATGTATTATTACTGGGGTAAAGGAAAGTTCCAGGGTTCTAATGCAAATTACGCAGCAAGCACCTTTACCCACTGAGCCATTTCACCAGCACCTTTTTTCCACAATCTAATTTAGTCTGGACTTCTCTACTGACATAGAACTCTTCCCTACTGATGCCAGAAGTGCCCTGCTGCTCAAAGAAGTACACAAGAGATTCTTTCTACATGGGACCTTTTGTTCTTCCTTCCTTCCTTCCTTCCTTCCTTCCTTCCTTCCTTCCTTCCTTTCTCTTTTACAGACAGGGTTCCTCTGTGTAGCCCAGGTTGTTCTGGAACTCACTCTGTAGACTAATCTGGTTTTAAACTCAGAGATCTGCCTGCCTCTGCCTCCTAGTCCCTTTTTGGGACTAAAAGCATGTACTACCATTGTTAAATCTTTTACCGAGACTTATAGTAAGAAAAAAAAATCAAACAAAATATAAACAAAACAAGGTGAAAGAAAGCTTAAAACAAAGCACTACTTTCTGAAGTTCTTCAGCCACATGTGCACCTGCCCAGTAGACCTTTGAGAGTATTATTACTTACCTTGAGATTACTAGCCACGTTCCTAGAATTCAGTCCCATCATGTGGATCTACCCATCCACTCATCCACTTATATAACCAAGAAACATTGCTATTCAGTATCCTAAGTTCTAGAGATACTGCAAGGAATGGGGGAGATATGTTTTCATACTTTTCTTTATGTTACATACTGGTGTTCACTTTCCATGGCCAGATCACATATTTAGCAACTCAAAACAATACATATTGGTCATCTCCAAATTCTATGAGTCAGGAGTGAGGGCACAGTTTAGATGGGCATTCTCACAACAGGACAGCTCATTTATTCAAAACAACCAAGGTTAAAGTCTTGAGTTTCAGTCTGCCATAGCCAAGTCCCATCATCATTGCCGTATTCTATAGGTTGGAGGTAAGTTCTACACACACTCAAAAGGAAGAAATTACACATAATACAGGATGTAATGGGGGTTACCTTTGGGTATGTTCATTATGTTGTCTTTGAGCAAGAAGAAACAACATGAGCAACATAGCTGTTCTACCTTAGAAGGACTCAACATGAGAGACTTGTTTGAGAAAGTATTTCTTCACCTGAGACTTAAGGCTAGGCAGAACTCTAGTGAAAGAATCATTGGGGCTTAAAAACTAGACAAAAGAGACCAATAAAATGGCTTAGTGGGTAAAATCGTTGGCCACACAAGTCTGAAAGCTGTGGTTGATCTATGAATCCATGTAAAAGGTAGAGCACCTACATACATGCCATGCTATGGCATGAGCAAACACACACATGCGCGCGCGCGCGCGCGCACACACACACACACACACACACACACACACACACACACACACGTGTATATACACACACACACACACTTGAAAATAGAGTCAGGCATAGTGGCACCATTTTAATCCCAGCACTTGAGAGGCAGAGGAAGCAGATCTGTGCATTTGAGGCTAGTCTGGTTTACATAGTGAGTTCCAGGCCAGACTAAGTTGCGTAATAAGATCCTGTCTCAAAAAAAATCTTTAAAGGAGTCTAGTGTGCTGGAGATTAGAAGACAAAGTTTGAAAAGTGGGCATTTGCCATGTCATATAAGGCTACCTACCACCAGACCACAATAACGATATGGATGATTTGCCTATCTGTTCTGAGTTCTATCTTCTTCACTTTCTTTTTTGCTTAGGGACTGACCCCTGAAACTAAATCATCAAGATTCCTTTGTTTACTGACTTCTAAGTAAGCCAAAGGGAGGTTTGATGGTTTGATGAGAAATGACCTCCATAAGGGTCAGATACTTGAACACTTGAACCCAATCAGTGGCACTGTTTGGGGAAGTTTAGGAGGCACAGCCTTGCTGGAGCAAGTATGTCACTAGTGGGTGGAGTTTGCAATGATATAACCTTGCCCCACTTCCAATCTGATCTCCTGCTTAGAGCTTGTGGAGAGGCATGATCGCTCAGCCTCCTGCTCCTTCCACAGTGCCTGCCTTTACTGCCACATCTCCTCCCAACAATGGACTCTTATACCTCTAGAACCAAACAGTCAGAATAAACTCTTCTTTTTATGAACTGCCATAGTCATATGAAAAGACAACAAAAAAGCAACTACTCCAAGAGACAATACATTACACTCAAGCTCCTTAAAAATGTACAAGGTTTGCTCTTATCCTTACAGGCTAAGTACAGGCTCTATACTAGGAAACTTTGGATAAAAAGAAAACAGACAAATTATCTGCTCCAGAAGAGCTCCATGTTACTAAATAATTCACAGTTCCTCAAGCACACAATCCTTTATGTGTCTTTTGCTTTTGGCTATTTTGTCTGCTAAGAACATACCTTACCATCTGATTGAATCATTAAATCTTGCTATTCTCCAGTCAGGTTAGACAATATTACCTATAAGATAAAACTGGAACCACAAAATGGCTCAGCAGGTAAAGGTGTTTGTCTCCAAGCCTGGAGACAGGAGTCGGGTCCTCTGGACCTACAGTGGTGGAAGGAGAAAAACAACTCCCAAAAGTTGTCCTTTAACCTCTACACAAGTGACATGGTACTCAAATACCTATTCCCATATACACATGCTATACACACAAATTAAAAAATAAATGTAACAATTTTTTTTAAAAAAAAAAAAAAAAAAAAGAGGATTCCACTGACTCTGGATCTCAAAAAGAATAACTATTCCCTCTGTGCATTATTCATTTGTAAACTTTTTTCAGTTTTAAAAAAAAATTACTGCCGGGCGGTGGTGGCGCACGCCTTTAGTCCCAGCACTTGGGAGGCAGAGGCAGGCAGAGGCAGGTAGATTTCTGAGTTCGAGGCCAGCCTGGTCTACAGTGTGAGTTCCAGGACAGCTAGGACTACACAGAGAAACCCTGTCTCAAAAAACAAAAACAAAAAAAAAATTACTTATTTTATTTATTTATACCCCAAATGTTGTCACCCCAGCTCTTCATACACACACGCACAGGCACGCCCACACCTCTCTGGCTTTTGTATAATGTTGCATTGTCACACTGCACTTTGGTAACTTGTTTTCATTAGTAGATTGTAATTTAAAATGACTCTGCGGCTCTGTCTGAGAAATCACTATCTCTAGAAAGGGATTAGCAGGAGTCCTGAAAAACAACATTGAAATAAATTGTTTCAAACCTTCCCTAAGATATAAGAAACAAACTAGGACACCTTTAGTCCCAGTACTTGGGAGGCAGAGGCAGGCAAAGTAGATCTCTGTAAATTTGAGGCCAGCTTGGTCTATACAGTGAATTCCAAGATATCCTGGACTACATAGTGAGTTCCAGGCCAGCCAAAGATACAAAGTGACCCTGTCTCAAAAGACAGACAACAAAACAACAGCAAACAAAATGAGGAATAGGAATGGTGCTAAAATCTTAGAAGTTCCTGGAGTTTATCAGTCTATTTAACCTTAAGGTTCATGTTGTGGAGTGTGATGGGGGATTGAGGCAGTCTCACTATATAGACCAGGCTGGCCTCAAACTCCCAGAGATCCACCTGCTTTTACCTCCTAACTTCTGGGATTAAAGGCACACACCACCACACCTAATCATATATTATCCCTTTTAATACTCTGTTTTCGCCTGCTCATAGCTAGAACATAAATTTTCTACTTAACTCAAATGCTAATATGTGAGAAGAAAATACAATCTGCCTTTCATTTGCCCCTGTGACATCTGAGTCCTCATCTTCACATTTATTTAGAGGCACAGTGAGTTATATAAGTTGGTAATCAATCAAGAGCTTTTATCACCCCCCTTCTGGTACCTTACTTTACAAAAATACTCTATCAGTATTCATCTTTGAAATCTCTGTCCTTCTCAGTTACGAGCACAACAAGCATCTAATTGCTAGCATGGTTAAAGCATACCGTGCTTTTCTCTGGTTATTTCATACAGTTAATTACTATGTAGAAATATTATTTCCTTAGGAAGACTTGTGACATCAGAGAACAGTGACCAAATCATCTGTGGCTACCCAGAAAATATCCAATAAATCTTCACCAAAATGAAAAGCTAACTGAGGACATAAAGTAAGACAAATATTTGGTCCTGTGTAGGCTTCTTTGTATCTGAGGAGTTGGTGGAGGAAGATCACGAATATTCTATTTGTTACACATTCTACAGATGTTTGATAATTTTCCAATACTTTCTCCACTTATTAAGCACGTCTACATTTTTTCTTACCCAGAGGCTAAGGCCACTGCATAAGCATTTGAGATGCACTCAAGTTTAAAAACAAGACCTTCTTACGGCCTTGCATTCTAGTTTTTCTGGCTTTTGATAAATATTTATCTGGCCCTTCTTAATGACCTCCAAATGACTGTGCGGGACTATCTGCTTTCAGAAATTACAAAGATAATTTCAAGGGCAGAATAATGCAACAATGTGCAATAATGAAGCTACTGTAATACCCACTCTCCCAACCTTAACCCTGAGCAAGACTAGGACACATCCACCCTTGCAGAGGCTTCCTAAAACAAAGAAAATCTAAGAGCCAAGATGACTTTCTTCTTTCTCAATCTAGAATTCCCCTAGTTAAAACCAATTAAATATTTAGAGATGGCCTCCAAATAAAACTAATTATGCCTTAAATTTAAACTACTGCTCAAATAGACTTCTTCTTCTTTAGAGCTAAAGAGCAACTTCTATTTTTGTGTACATATGTATGTGTGTGTGTGTGTGTCTGTGTGTGTGTGTGTGTGTGTGTGTGTGTGTGTGTGTGTGTGTGTATGTCACACATATGTGGGTGTCCTTGGAGAACAAAAGAGCTCTTCTGGAGCTGCAGGGGTAGAGGAAAGACAGATTAATCTGGCCTAGTTGCTGGGAATCAAACTTGGCCCTCTAAAAGAGGAGGAAGTGTTCTTAGTTGTTGAGTCATGGCTCAAGACTCAACTTTTGTTTTTTGTTTTTTGTTTGAGAAAAGATTTTGTCCTATAGCCTAGGCTGGCATGGAACTTATGACATAGTTAAGGTTAGCTTAGGACTCATGGCAATCCTCCTGCTTCAGCCTTTCAAATGCTAATTCTAGTTGTGTGCTGCCATACCTGGCTAAAAGACCAATTTTCTAGATCTCTTTTGTGGTAGGAAATCAAATCATACAAGTAATTTTAAAATAAAACTTTTGTTTAAATGTTAGCTCAAAAAAGTTCAAAACATACCCAGGTGTTGTGGTACATATCTGCAATCCTTACATTCAAGGGATGGAATAAGAGGATCAGAAATTAGCTATACTGAGTTTCTGATCAATCCATCTCAAAACCAACAAACAAACCAAGCAATCAACCAAAAATAAAAAATACAAAAAACAAACCACTCTAATAATAAAAATAATATTTTAAAGCATTAGTTGTAAAGAATATATATGAATATACATTATATGTGTATATATATACATATACACATACATATGTGTATGTGTACATATATGTATATTGTATTATTTTAATTTGTATATCAGAATAGTAAATCCATATTAAAATAAATCAAATAAATCTAAAAACTTATTACTGCCTTCTAACAGAGTCATTTCTTTGAGGAGATTGTTTTGAGGATAATGCTCTCTCTTTTTTTAATTTATTTATTTTCATATATATCTGAGTACACTGTATCTGTCTTCAGACACACCAAAAGAGAGCATTAGATCCCACTACAGATGTTCGTGAGCCACCATATGGTTGCTGGGAGTTGAACTTAGGACCTTTGGAAGTATAGTCAGTGTTCTTAACTACTGAGCCATCTCTCCAGCACCCGAGGATAATTCTCATATCAACCATTTCCCTTTGTGTATCTGCTACCATCCAAAATGCTCTAAGAAATCCCCCAAAATACCAGGGTCCATGTGGTACACAGCTTTGATCCCAGCACTTGGAAGACAGAGGCAGGTGGACCTCTCTATATGACAGGTGAACCAGAGGCTAGTCTGGAATTTAAAGTAAGTTCCAAGCCAGCTAGAGTTACATAGTGAGACCCTGTCAAAACAAACAAGCAAAAAAACTAAAACTAAGGCGTTCATTCTTTTGAAAACATGGAATAAAACGTGAAACTATTAGAATTCAGAGTTCTTTCCTTCCTTCTCTCAAATGTCACACAATAATTTTTCCAGATACTAAAAATAAATATCTTTAGAAAAATGTAGCAATTCCAAACTATGCAAAATGGCTTCATAGCTCAGCATTACTCAGATGTACTGGTTGCCAAGTTTTTATGTAAAACATCTGTAAGAAATCTCATTTGCCATTTTCTTGCCTTCCTACATTTCCCTATAATGATTTTTTTTTTTCCTTCCTGGACACAAAACTGTAGTAATAAAAAAAGATGCAAGCAAAGGGAACTTCAGTGAACTGATCACAAGGAGTTTTTTAGCTGGAGAGTTAATGACCATGTCACAAGTCACTGCCCACTGCTTATCTACTTAAGTGTTTCTGTCCTTATCCCTTTCATTTACTCGAAATGTCCAGAAACACTGAATCTCTTCCTTGTTTGGTTCAGGGATTGAACACGTGCTAGGCAAGTTCTCTGCCACTAAGCTACATTCCCAGACCCTGAATCTCTTACATTTCTATGAACATAGCAAATCCTTTCCCAAAGTCTGTTTTCAGGGCAGGAAGCCTTCAGACCGAGCTCAAATCCTCTCAGTCCAGTGTCTGCAGTGCAAGTCAACAATAGACTTTTTTAAATTAAGCAGGTAATTTTTAAGCAAGATTAATCTTAAATTTCTTAAGGAATTAAAATGAAGACATCCCCCAGCCCCCAGTGTAACTGGTTGTAGGCTTCTAAGACTGACCGCCGTTTCTAGAGCAGTCACCTGCTACTCAACTGCTCTGGAGCTGCCAGCCTCACTGTTCTGCAGGCTCGACTTCAAAGGCCTTCAGCAGGCTCTGCCGGGCTCTGCTCTTAGTGATGCCTTCCAGCCTGTGTTTCCCAGACAGTGGAGGACCTTCTACCCATCAATTTGAAACCTTGTTTTATTATAAAATATAACAGTTATAGACACACACACACACACACACACACACACACACACACACACACACTTTAAAAACAAAAATCTCTCTGTGTCGCCCACTCTGTCCTTGGAACTCCTAGGCTCAAACAGTCCTCCTACCTCAGCCTCCTATGACACTGGGACTACAATATACATGATATACATTACCATGCCCTGCTCAAATTATATCTTTGTGGTTTTGTTACTTTATTTTTGTTTTTTTGTTTTTTGTTTTTATGACACAGGGTCTCTCTGTGTCACAGCCCCGCCCCACTGTCCTGGAACTCACTTTGTAGACTAGGCTGGCCTTGAACTCACAGAGATCTACCTGCCTCTGCTTCCCAAATGCTGGAATTAAAGGTGTGCGCCACCATGTTGGGCTGAGACAGGGTTTCTGTAGCCCTTACTGGCCTGGAACAAGCTCTGTAGACCAGGCTGGCCTCGAATTTAGAGATCCACCTGGCTCTGCCTCCGTAGTATGCTCCGAGACTAAAGATGAACACCACAGAGATAAGTTTTACTTTGTAGTCCAGGCTGGCCTCGATTTCACTATCCTGCTGCCCAGGCCTTGCAGCTGCACCGTGCGGGTTCAAGCCAATTGCGAGTCTCCTCCCGACTTGCTCTTCGGCTGGCTGGCCGGTCAACTGATACTTATCAGGGGAAGGAAGCAAAGGTGACGTCATAGCTTGAGGCCAGTCTAACTTCTTCCTGAGTGAATGTTTGCCCTGAAGGCCCCTTTGTCTCCTCTAAAAAATGTCTTACTCTTCCTTTAAACTTCCTTCCGTCTTCTGCTTCCTTCTCTGCAATGAAGAGGATGTATAAGCCTCGATATTTCCTTGGGTTATTGGGTTACGCATTGTGCTTCTGCTGGTTTATTGGTGGTCTACTGGTCGCTAGTCTATTTGTAGTCCCTAACTGTATTCCCTCTGAATGGAGGGAAAAGGTGCTTTTACGCCTACAGATTGTGCTAGTGATGCCTAGTTTCGGAAGGCAGTTATGGGAGCAGGTAATAAAGGGCATGACTGCTGCTGACTGAAGAGGGTCTTGCTGTGGGGCATGAGCTGGAGCACCAGCAATTGGAAGGCTGAAATAGGGGGATGCAAAAATAGTTTTTATTCGCCTCGTGTAATTGTCGTCTTTAGGCTTACTGTCTCAATCTGCTCACCTAGGCCTAGTTCTAGAAGCTTCTAGCATCTGTCTAGAAGATTTTCTGCCCCCTGAGACTTACTGTTGAATATGCTCACCCTTTCTTGTTCTTTCTGATCTCTGGCTGACCGGTCAACTCAGCTGTTTTGAGTTTGTCAAACTCTTCTCCAAGTTGACTGATTCAATCTCTCTCTCTCTCTCTCTCTCTCTCTCTCTCTCTCTCTCTCTCTCTTTCTCTCCCTTTTTCTGAATTGCTCCACTTAACCTCAAACTAACTCTAGCCATCTATTCTAAACTTCTGGCTCCCTCTCATTCTTCCTTCCCCTGTGTCTAGCTTATTTTTCCTGTAACCTGTCTCTGTAAACCCCACCCCCAGTATAATTGCCTCTTCTCTCTCTTTCTGGATTCTCTCTTAAGTAGCCTCTCTTTTCTCCCTGTTCTGGAGAGAGTTGGGCATATCCTATTCTGTCAAATCTTTCTCTGATTACTCACTTTGTCTGCCACTCAATTAGCCGTCACTTTCCAACATGGCTGCTTCCTTCTACCAACTAACTTCACCTTCATTGTTGGAATTAAGGGTGTACTAAGGACATGCTTGTATTCCAGCCAAATGGATTAAAGGTGTGTGCTAAGGGCCGAGCCACACCACAACTAGAAACAGGCTTTTTCACTAAATAACATAATCTCCAGGGTTAACAGTGTGATCAAATATCCTTCAACCGGAAGATCATAATCTTGAGGCAAGCCTGGACTAAGTAGTGAGACCCTCCCCTCACTCGAAACCTCAAGAGCTGGAACATAGCTCGTAGCATATGCAAGGCCCTGCATTTGATCCTCAATGTGGTATTTCTTTTTGGGTGAAGGAAGTGCTCTAAACTTTGTAAAACTGGTTTCAGTGGCAATTCAACAACTCCATGGGTGTACTAAAAACCATTCTGTTGGACTGGGCATGATTACACATGTAATCCCGGTATTGTGAGTTCCAGGCCAGCCTGGTCTACATAGAGAGTTCCAGGCTAGCCAGGGATATACAGAGAGATCCTATCTCCAAACAAACATACAAACAAACAAACAAAAATTCCATTTGGTGGCCAGCTAGATGGCTTAGCAAGAGGGCACTTGCCACTAAATCTGATGACCTGTATCTGATCCTCGGAAAGCATGTAGTGGGGGGGAGAACTGACTTCTACCGTTTTCAGTGACCTTCACGTGCAGGTTGTACCATATATACACACCTCCTCATACACGCAAGGTTAATTTACAAATATCTAAAAATAATATTTAAAAAGTAAATAGAGGGAGTGAAGAAAGGCTTCAGTGGTTAAAAGCACTGACTGCTCTTCCAGGGGTTCTGAGTTCAATTCCCAGTAACCACATGGAGGCTCACAACCATCTGTCATGGGATCTGCTGCCCTCTTCTGGCGTGCAGGCATACATGCAGATAGAGCACTCATACATAAGTAAAATAAAACAACCAACTGAACAAAAACCATAAGTGGAAAGCATTTTTATCATTAACTATAAAATTACTAAGAAAGGCAGAAGTTTAAAAACGTCAACAGCTCCTCTCATTCCTACTTAACCTTAGAGACAGTTTGAAATCAAGATGATAAAACTGGCTACTTCTTTCCCATGGTCCTTTGTCTGACATTATCAACATATTTATAAGCAGTTTAGTTCATTGAGAACAATGCCCAAGCCCTTATGTTGTTTTAAGATATAAACAAGGGACACAAATACAAAAATTAACAAACAAAAGCTTAACTTTAGATCTCAAAGTGGGTTCTGGACTTTGCTGCAATTCCCAGTGACCTTTCTACTTCCCTTTAAGCCGTTTTAGCAGTGTGCTGAGCAAGGGACAAGGCTGTGGTAAGAGAATTCCTTATCATATAGTTCACAAGCACCCAGATCCAAGAGGCAATCTTTTTGTTGGCAGATTTGCTTTAATTTCTTCTCAGAGTTCTCACCCCATGACTCCAGCATTCCATGCCATGCAACTATTACTGCAGCCAAGTCGATGATCTGAGGACTCATCACAGCTTACAGCTGCTCTCCCTGTCAAAGAACATTTCAATACCAGGACTGGGGAAAGGGACACTAATGAGACAAGAATGGAAAACCAATGGCGAGAGTTATGAATGAAGCTGTCGGCTCACTGGGTTACACCTAGAAAGTCAGCAAGCAGTTTTAGACATGTTGCTTCAGCAGCAGGAAGGTGTTTTCCTAGAATAGTTCCAGGAAGGGGGGCATCTAGAACTTGTTTCATCGACCAGCAAAGCAAAGTTTATTTAAGTTTATTTAAGTAATTGCAGATTAAAAACCATCTCCACATCTTTGTTTAGTTATTATTTCGTATTGGTTGATTGGTTGGTTTTTTTTTTTGTTTGTTTGGTCGTTTTTTGTTTTTTGCTTTGGAGTCTTCATGAGTGATCTAGAGCATGTATCATCTTCTTGCCATAAGAAATTGGGCTAGGGCCAGGCGGTGGTGGCGCACACCTTTAATCCCAGCACTTGGGAGGCAGAGGCAGGTGAATTTCTGAGTTTGAGGCCAGCCTGGTCTATAGAGTGAGTTCCAGGACAGCCCGGGCCACACAGAGAAACCCTGTCTCAAAAAAAAAAAAAAGAAAAGAAAGATATTGGGCTGTAGCTCAGTGGTAGAGCTCTTGCCTAGAGTGGGCAATCCCTGGTACCATCAAAACAACAACAACAACAACAACAATAATAATAATAAATAGGTTGGGAAGACGGTCCAGTGGACAAAGTGCTTTCTATATAAGCATGAAGACCTGCAGTTGAAGCCCCAGCACCCATATAAAGAAGACCAGGCATGGCAGGGAGCTGGAGAGGTGGGTTAGTGGTTAAGAGCACTGGCTGCTCTTCTGGAAGACCCAGGTTTGATTCCCAACACACAGGGTGACTCCCAAGGATCTATAACTCCAGTTCCAGAGGATCTGATGCCCTCTTCTGACCTCTGCAGGCAGTAGGCACGTGTGCCCATGGTGCTTAAGCATTCATATACATAAAATATAAATAAATAAATCTTAAAAAACAAAAGCCAGGTGTGGTAGAGCAGGTCTTTGATTCCAGCACTTGGAAGGAGGAGGCTGGCAGATCTCTGTGAGTTCAAAGCCAGTCAGAGCCAATTCATGAAAACACTGTCTCCAAACAAACAAACAAACAAACAAACAAAAAACCCAAAAAACAAACCAAAAGTCTAAGGTGATTGAAGTAGATACCCCAGTTCACTTTACACACACACACACACACACACACACACACACACACACACACACACACACGAACAAGTTGGGGTGTTTGGTTTTGAGACAGTCTCACTGTCTAACCCAGGCTGATTTTGAACTCACAATACTCAGCCTCTCAAGTGCATTACAGGAGATAATGCTGTCACACAACATTTTTTTTATTTGTTTTGTTGAGGGAAAACTCTGCTAATTAAGGTTCAAGTCCACAAAGACCGGATGGATAGCCTCTGGGCTCCGAGCAAGATAGGAGATTCCTTTCTCTGACAGTTTCTCCTTCTCTGACCTTGTCTAGGGTATTCTAAGCTCCTACACTGGCCTCTACCTGAGGAAAGTCACGTAGCCTCAGTTAGTTTATAGGATCAGTTTCCTCTCCCCTGACTAAACCTGTTTGGCCAGCGCCTGAATTCCTAAAATGCTTCCCCAAATTAAGGATGTATTCCCAGTGTCCTAAACACTCAGTCAATGACCTTTGCTCATCCTAGATAACCCTGCCCTCAGTCCCTCAAAACTTTTTAAGCCTTCAGTCACCCTAAGTGAATTTGCCTACTGACAAGCAGTCCTGGAGTGCCAAGGGTACTCACAGGGCTTCCGAAACCCGTTTGAGGTCTCCATTCCCACTGCCTTCGTGGACTGAATCGGCCGACGATCACGAGGATCGGGAGACCCACATTTTGTCTTTCCTATCAGGAAGTCTAAGCTAACTTGGACATCTTATCATGCTGTCTCAGAAAGAAGAGGGGGTAAGAGAACACAACAAAATGGCAGTTTTTAAATCTTAGAGATGGCAGCATTGAAAATAAATAAATAAAAAGAAAGCAAGCCGTAAGTGGTGCACCCAGCCTGAAACCTCAGTACTCAAAGGAGAGATGGAATTACAGGCTTTGAAGTCAGCTGGTCTATATAGTCTTGAGATGTATGTATATGTGTATGTGTGTGTGTGGATAGATAGATAGATAGATAGATAGATAGATAGATAGATAGATAGATAGATAGATAGAGATTTATTCTTGGATAAAACAGACAAACAAAAAAATTCCAAAATAAGTAACTTTCTCTTTTCGAGACAGGATTTCTCTGTATAGTCCTGGCTGTCTTGGAATTCACTCTGTAGACCAGGCTGGGTTCGAACTCAGAGATCTGCCTGACTCTGCTTTCCAAGTGCTGAGATTAAAGTAGTTAAGTCCAAATAGTTAAGGAAACATAAAGGGTTTGATATGAGGGAGGGAGGCTGCTGTGGAGACCAAACGTTCTGAAGGCACTCTCTAGGGATTCTCCTCTCTTCCCCTTCAAGACATCAGGTTTAGATCTCCAGATATTGGATTGTTTCTGTTCAACGCTCTCCTCCCACCTCAAGAGCCAATCATGACCTTACAGATCTTTTATTCTAATAAACGTCACTGAAAGGTTGGGGGTAGAAAAAAAAAAACCAGAAAACAAAAAAAGTAAAGATAGTTGTGTTTTTAAAATATTCAGTGTATAAACAATTAGTTTGGCTTGGCTTTTTTAGCCAACAACTGTCTGTGTGTTCATGTGCATTTGTATGGCCAGTCTTGGGAATGGTTCCTCGGGAGCCACTCACCTTGTTCTTTGAGACAGGGTCTCTCTCTGGGATCTGGTGCTTGCTGACTAGGCTAGACAGGCTAGCCAGTCTCAGGAATCACTTTTCTGTACCCTCACCTCCAGAGGTAGGATTACATGTGTAGGCCTCCATGCTAGGTTTGGTGTGGGTTGTTAGAGATGGAACTCAGGTCTTCATGCTTGCACGGCAAGCACTTGACTGACTGAGCTATTTCTCCAGTCCACTTTATCACTTTTCCAGAAAAGGAAATTGCTGATGAAGAGGAAGGACTCTTACTTTCACTAACAGTGATGGACTGTAGAATGCTGGGAAATCATCCAACCTGTCCACCTCTTCACATGGAGAACAGGCATAATCAAATGTGCCTAATTCTCATAATCAAATGTGCCTACTTCTCATGGTTGTTATGGATAATTATCATCTTTAAACTGCTTTGAAATCCCATGTGAAAGACATTTGATCTTGATCTGGGAGAGACAGATAACACAGGTAGGGGGCCTCAGCCCTCAACCAGAGCTATACTTGGCTCTCACTTGTTCAACACGAACATCTACTTGGCAAATGTAATTTAGCAGAAGGGATGCTGTTATGCAATTTTTTAAAATATATGTTTCAAAATCATTTAATAGCTCTCCCCTGAACTTCAGCCTCATATTATTTATATAGTACTAAGAGAGAGTACACAGTTGATTAATTTAGTACTCAAATAAATGTATCACATCTTTTGGGGAGGGGCAGTGGTATAGACTTTTTTCTTTCTTTTTCTGTAGAAAAAAATTGCAATTGTGAATTGTGTTTTGAGTGTTTTAAATGTCTTTGTGTGACTCTGTGTGAGTGTACATTTGAATGGCATGGTTTACATGTGGAGGTCAAAGGATAACTTGCAGTAGCTCTTTTTTCCTTCCACTATGGGGGTTCCTGAAGGCAGATTTCAAGTTCACAGGCTCAGCCACAAGAGCCTTTACCCTTGAGCTTTCACTCTGGCCCCCTTGATCCTTTTCTTGTTTTGTTCTTTGAGACAGGGTTTCTCTGTGTAGCCTTTGCTATCCTGGAACTCACTTTGTAGACCAGGATGGCTTCAAACTAAGATTCACCTGCCTCTGCCTCCCAAGTGCTGGGATTACAAACACAGGCCCTAAGCCTGGCAGTCCAACTAATAACAATTTGGTGTATACTTTTCCATCCCTCCCTTTTAACTTATGTTTGAATGAATGTATCTATGCATATATTTACATTATACAATATAACCTATATATTATATAACATGTAAATACGTATGGTATATGCATATGTGCATATTTATATATATGTATCCTCTATAATGTTTATATCAATGTATACAATTGAATATATTATTTGCCTATTTAATAATTGGTGGACTAGAGATGTAGTTGCACTGATAGAGAGGGCCTGCTTAGTATGCACAAGGCACTGGGTTTGATCCCCACTATCTATAAACAGGGAGTGTTAGGCCACAGATATAATGGGAAGTAGAGATGAAAGAGTGAGGAGTTCAAGGTTATCCTGAGCTGCACAGAGAGTTCAAAGTCTTATTATCTAGACTAGTCTGGCTTAAAGCTTGCTATTGTAACCAGTCTGTCCTCAAAACTGATATCCTTCTGCTTCAGTTTCCCAAGAGCTGGGCTAACAGGCATACATGCACCTGTTATCTGTGTTTTTCTTTTATTTTTTTAAAAAGTGTATTTGTTTATGTGTATGAGCATTTTGTCTCTATGCACGTCTATGTCACTAGCACCGGCCTGCCTGGTGCCTACAGAGCCCAGAAAAGGGTGTTAGATCTCCTGGAACTGTGATTGTGAGCCATCATGTAGAAGGAAGGAATTTAATCCAGAATCCTGGTCCTTCTGAAGAGCAGCCAATACTCTTAGCCACTGAGCCGTCTCTCCAGCCCCATCTACCCTCTTTTCTCTCTTTTTTTTTCTTTTCTTTCTTTCTTTTTTGTTTTGTTTTTGTTTTTCAAGAGGTGGTTTTTCTGTGTAACCCTGGCTGTCTTGGAACTCCCCCTGTAAACAAGGCTGGCCTCCAACTCACAGAGTTCTGCCTGCCTCTGCCTCCAGAGTGCTGCTGGGTTCAGGTGTACATACTCGTGCTTGGCTTCTGGCCCTCCTTTTAGTTTTCATATTTTGGTGTCTTATCTGATAAGCTGTTGCTCTGTCTAATGTCACAGTCATCTAGTTCTGTTTCACCCTACAAGTTTTATCTCCTAAGACTTGTCCATTTGGAGTTAACTTTGTATATAGTCTATAGTAGAATCCTAGCTTTTTACTTTTTTGTCTGTAGATTTATTCTAGCACAATCAGTTCAAAACACTGTCCTTTCCCTACTGAATTATCTTGACATCTAACCTTCATTGTCCTAATTGTCAAAACGTCAATGACCTAGTCACATTACAAATTTATAAATAATACATATAATTTTTATGTTTTTATGTATCTGTTTACATAAATGTAATTGTAATTTTTAAAATTAATTGACTTAATACTTCGAGTAAAAAAAGTAGGTTAAAAAAAATTAATTGACTCTAAAAGTGCATTTCTACTGCCAATACCATCTCATTTAAGTTTTACATGGACTATGACAGTACGATACTGGCAGGATTATTGATACTTAGCAGTTAAGTTCTGAAGTTAGAAAATTGTGAGTCTTTTGGTTTTTTTTTTCAAGATTATGTTAGGGGCTGGAGAGATGGCTCAAGTGGTTAAGAGCACTGACTGCTCTTCCAGATGTCCTGAGTTCAATTCCTAGCAACCACATGGTAGCTCACAACCATCTGTAATGGGATCTGATGCTTTCTTCTGGTGTGTCTGAAAACAATGACACTGTATTCACATACATAAATTAAATAAGTAAATCTTTAAAAAAAAAAAAAAAGATTATGTTAAAGCTGGATGTGGTGGTCAGGCACCACATCTCTGTGAGTGCCAGGCCAGCCTGGTCTACATGTGAGTGCCAGGCCAGCCTGGTCTACATGTGAGTGCCAGGCCA
>JANHMN010000001.1:141450039-141460926 GCA_030674055.1 Rhabdomys pumilio | reverse complement strand
ACATGTGAGTGCCAGGCCAGCCTGGTCTACATGTGAGTGCCAGGCCAACCTGGTCTACATTGTAAATTCCAGGGTAGCTAGGGCCACAAAAAGAGACCCTGTCTCAAAAACACCAAACAAATAAATAAATAAATGAATAATCTTTCAGTCCATATTAATTTTTCTATTTCTATAAACAAATCAGTAAGGCCAGTCTTGGATATGCATGCCTATAATCTCAATTCAATATACCAGAGGTTGAGGGATTTCAAATTTAACCACCCCCCCAACTACATAGCAAATACTAGGGCAATATAATACACTGTCTCAAAAAAACCTGGGGTGGAAGGTGGGGGTAGGAGATGAAGGACCACAGTAAAACTCAGCTGGGCTTGTTCCTATTCAGATTTCACTAACACATTTACTTACGACTTTCACTGCTGGTATTATCAACAAATCTCTTTCAAATCTACCTGACTGGCTCTAGCTTTGTGATCTAGCAACAGGTTATTAAAAGATACAGAATTTGAAAGTTCCTTGAATATTTATCTTCTGTATGCAACTTCACACGGAAGCCAAGTGATTTCAGTTCATTCTTATCTTCAGAAGGGCCAGACAGTGCTGGGAAGGCAGCTCAGTGGAGAGCAGATTCCTGGCATTCGGGAGGCCCTGAGCTCCATCCCATAGCCAAATAAAAAGTGAGCAATGATCAAGTAATCTAGCATTTCGAAATCTAGCATCAAAAAAGTCATTTTCCAAATAAGTTATAATTTTCAAATCCAAGTAGGTTTCCCTACTCACTTATTTGAAAGTTTCTTAAGAAAAAGCCACAAGGATTCTTTACTCCCAGTCCGGACTTCTTAAGTGAAGCTCCCTCTTGGCAAATAACACACTCTGGAGAAATTTTCATCATTAAGCAAAAGTAGGAAGACATCAGCCCTGGGGTGTTTAGGCTGCAGAGTAAAGCTGCGTGATCAACTGCCTGTAATGACTCAAGCCAAGTTGTAAACAAAGGGCAAGACTCACTGTGCAGGACTCAACTTGATAGGAAATTAAGAAAATTCAACAACAATCATTCCACATCACAGTTCAGGCTTTTGTCTTTCCCAGTCTTCACCTTGAACTTTATAAGGGACTATATGTCCCTTCCTGTGGATTTCTGGAAAAATCTGTCATAATATACTCAGGATGGTCAGATTCCGTGAAGAAGTGAAATAAAAAGACTGGGGCTCCTCAAAACACCAGGATTCTAGCCCAGCTCTGCAGAATGACCCTTTGGCTAGTGTCCAAAACATAGTCTCTGACTGTGCACAGTGACCCAGGTCTTTAATCCAGGCTCCTGGACAGAGGCAGACAGATCTCTATGAGTTTGAGACAAGCCTGGTGGACATAGTAAGCTCTACACCAGGTAGGGCAGCTTGATAAGACTGTCATAAAAACAAAACAAAACACATTTACTTTCTGGACCTGTGAGAGAGTGTTTAGTGGGTGAAGGTGCTTGCCTCCAAGCCTGATGACCTGAGTTCATTCCTTAGAAATCATATATGGTAGAGGTGGAGAAAACACTCTGGGTTTTCTTAAACAGCACATAAGTCTGTGTCGATGTGCTTAATCCTCATGACTTCAGCCAGGGTCAAGTTTACAACTGAAGAAAGGCACTGGATATTGTAAGACTCTCTATAAAGGTCAAAGATTGTTATTACTTTCCACTGCAGAACCACTATTATTGTATCAGGCTTGATAGCTTAGCACCTTTTAATTTCCCTTAAGATTAACATCAGTCTCGGTTTCACTATCATCATGTATTGAACAAGCACCAGGAATTTTCTAAGATATAATCCATATCTACTAAGAAAGAAGCAGTCATCTCTGACACTTCTGGCCCTACCTTTCTCTCCCCTTTTGCCAGGAACCCAAAATCCTTATGCTGCACTACAGCCATTAGTAGATCTATAAAATGAACCAACTGACTAGTTTATATAGACTGTGATGTCTCTAATGAGTTATCCTTGAGTGGCTATTTCTATTTTAAAAGAATTATGTGGGGCTGGAGAGACGACTCAGTGGTTTAGAGCACTGACTGCTCTTCCAGAGGTCCTGAGTTCAGGACCAGCAACCACATGCGGCTCACAACCATCTGTAATGGGATCTGATGCCCTCTTATGGTGTGTCTGAAGACAGCTACAGTGTACTCACATACATAAAATAAACAAATAATTCTTTTTTAAGAAAAAAAATTATGTTAGGCTGGGCATGGTAATTCAAACCTATGATCCTAGTACTTAGGAGGCTAGTGAAGGATTGCTAAGAGTCTGAGGCAAATCTAGGCTACATAGTGAGCTCCATACTATCCTGGGCTAAAAATGAATCCTTGTTTCACAACCACAAATGGTAAAGATGAGCAAAGCAGTGATGGTGCACACCTTTAGTCCCAGCACTCAGGAGCCAGAGGCAGGCAGATCTCTTGGAGTTCAACAGAGTGAGTTCCAGGACAGCCAAAGCTACACAGAGAAACCCTGTCTCAAACAAATAAAATAAAAGCTTCATGGTAGCTAAAGATATAGCTCAGCACTTAAGAGCACTTGCAGAGGACCTGGGTTTGGTTCCCAGCATCCCAACCATCCATAATTCCAGTTCCAGGGGTTTCAATACCTTTTTCTTACCTCCATAGGTAATATGCACAAATATGATACACATATGTACATACAGACAAAACATTCATACACATGAAGTAAAAATAAATCTATTATTATATTAATAATTATTATAATAATATTACTATTATTGTATTATGTTACATATAATATATCATATAATATATTATACATATATTATGTGTAATATAATATCTATAATATATTATATAAAATATAACTATATAATATTATTTATATAATACATATATGATATCATATATTACATTGTATAATATATCATTTATTATTATTATTACAAACTTCACAGAGGACAGAAACATTATGGCCCCTACTTTCAGAGGTTTAGTACATCATGCATGCTTGGCTTTCTGTGAGGCAAAGTATGATGGTGATGGTGTTAGGACCAGGTAACACCACAGAAGATAGGAAGCTGAGAAAGGGGAAAGGGCAGGATCTGGTCCCCAAGCATATGCCACACTGACTTATTTGTTACCAACTATTCTTCACTTTCCACTTTTAACCTCTCCACCAAGTGATATATTATGCATCCATCAAGTGATAAATCTGTCATTCATAGTAGAACACTCAAGATCTGGTCACTCCCCAAAATCTCTCAGCAGATAACCAAACCTTCAATGCAGGAGTCCGTAAGGAGCAGTTCATATTCAAAGCATAACAATGTTCATTTAAAACAACAACAACAACAATCCAAATAGGATACAAACAATGCAAATGAAATTAAAAAGCAAAGTTCCAGTTAACATGATAGTGGCACATACCTTTGATCCCAGCACTCATAAGACAGAGGCAGGAGGATTTCCATGAGTTCCAGGCCATACTGGTCTATAGAGCAAATTCCAGGACAGCCAAGACTATACAAGGAAACACTGTCTGGGAAAAAAACAAAATACAAAAAGACCACCACCACTACCAACAACAACAACATTTAAAACAACAACAACAACAAAACAAACAAACAAAAACAAAGTGAAGAAAAGTTGCCCTAAATCCCAGCAGCAGAGATAATAGCAACTTAATGATTATCTACGGCACTGCAGTGATAAACTGAAAATAGAAACTTGTGTGACCCTCAAGCAGGTAATGTTGGGGAAGAGGGCTAACTGATCTAGAACTCATGATCCATCTGTCTTAGCCGAGAGCCACCACATCTGGCTAAGGAGGTTACTTTGACTGTCCTCAGTCATAACCAATTGTCAGAGGTGGAGTATAAAGATAGTCATCATATAAAGCGTGAGTTCTCCCAGTAAAGGAACCAGACAGACCACTAAATGGGTGGTCTTAAGACTAGAGAAAGGAGCTGGAGGGATGGCTCAGTGGTTAAGAGCACTGACAGTTCTCCCAGAGGTCCTGAGTTCAATTCCCAGCAACCCCATGGTGGCTCACAACCATCTGTTCCGGGATCTGGTGCCTTCTTCCGGTGTGACTGAAGACGGCAAAAATGTACTTATATAAATAAAATAAATAAATCTTTTGCTAGGCAGCAGGCAGATTTCTGAATTTGAGGCCAGCCTGGTCTACAGAGTAAGTTCCAGGACAGCCAGGGCTACACAAAGAAACTCTGTCTCAAAAAAAAAAAAAAAGAAAGAAAAGAAAAAAGCCAAAAAAGACTAGAGAAAGGAGGGCTGGAGAGACTCAGTGGTTAAAAGCACTCACGAGTTCCTGTAACCACATAGTGACTCGCTCACAAACTGGTGCCCTCTTCTGGTGTGTCTGAAGATAGATACAGTGTGCTCACATATAATAAATAAACAATTCTTAAAAAAAAAAATAAGACTAGAAAAAAGAAAATGGCTCTTAGTTTGGAAATCAGTAGAGTGACTACAGGCTGTTCCGATGAGCCTTGATTCTTATATTTTTTTAAATACATATATGTGAAGAAAAAAATATATATTGTTTATATGTAAAGAAATTTATCTTTATAGTTTTTCTTTACACATGTTTATACATATACAGATATATTTATATACATATGGTTATAAATATGTCTGTGTCACTCAGTGAGAGCTTTGGAAGGCCTTTTTTGTTCAGACCATCTATTATAAGGTCTTCCTCATCTTACCCTGTTAAATTTTTTCTTTATAGCATTTATCACTGTAGAACATTATATTATGTATTTTATTGGGGTTAGTCCCTCCCATTAAAATGCAGTCTCCATAGGTTCTCAGTAACTACCAAGAATGAAGAGCTTTGAAGTTAACAATCTTAGCTTTCCATACCAGATGACCCTGTACCCCTAGGGAATGGAGCTTGTGATATTATCATTATCGGGGTGATATAGAGCGGAGCAAAGGCAAAAGAAGGCACAAGCACTCTGAAGGCCACTTGCAGATGAATGTTTGCCTATGTAGTTTCATGGATATTGGCAGTGGACACAAATTGCCAGAGTCAGGTCAAAGTAGTTTTTTGCTTTGATCACAGAGCATAGCATATCCATCAGCATACTGAATGAAAATGAGGACATGACTGATCCTAAGCATGGTCGTGAAGAGTTTTTTATTGTAGATAGGGGGAAGAGAACAGAGAGAGAGAGAGAGAGAGAGAGAGAGAGAGAGAGAGAGAGAGAGAGCGCAAGGAAACCAGAGGAGCTCATATCCAAGATGGCTGATGACTGAGTTATATGGGAATTATATAGGAATCTGGGAGGTGGAAGCCCAGCCCCTGGGGTGGATCGGTGTGGGTAGGAGTCCCGTGAGAACTGCTGGATGGAGACAAGTTCTGAATGAGACTTGTCCTGGGTTTCTTTGGGACCGGATACATCCTTGCTTTAATTTCCTTTGCTCTCAAGTTCCAGAGCTGGCAATGGCGAGAGGGCTTAGAGGTTAGGAACATATACACTGCTCTTACCGAGGACCTGAGTCTGATCCCAGCACCCACATCAGGCAGCTCACAAGTACCTTGTGACTCCAGTGCCAAGGGGCTCAACACTCTCCTCATCCAGCCATTGTACTCACTTGCATACACTTATACATAGAGAGAATTCAAAATAAAACCAGGGGCCTGGAGAGGTGGCTCAGCAGTTAACAGCACTGGCTGCTCTTTGAGGATCTGAGTTCGGTTCCCAGCACCTAACAACTCTCAACTGTAACTCCTGTTTCAGGAGAGTTACACTGACTCCCTCACACATGTAGCACAAAACAATGTACATGAAATTAAAATAAATACATTTTTTAAATAAAAATAAATAAACAAAAAAAAATCAGCTGGGCATGGGTGCACACTTTGATACCATGGGATGCAGAGGCAGCTGGATCTCTTGAATTGAAGCCAGTCTGACCTACAGAGCAAGTTCCAGGAAGGCCAGAGCTACATAGAGAACCCTTGTCTTGAAAAACAAAAAGCCAAATCTCAGAAGAAAAAGAAAGAGGAAGGGGAAGAGGTGGAGGAGGAGGAGAAGTCTCAGTAGAGACGTGATTTTCTTTTATTTGTGCATTTTAATTTTTCATTAAAATGACAGAATGTCAGAGGGACAGAAGGACACAGGGACAAATGAAAAAGCTCTAGAAATTCTGTGTGGAGCCCTTGTCTTTCCTACTATTGCGACAAGAGTTGGTAAACTGATGTTCAGTGGTGTTAACTCAAATTTACAAAGGACAATGTTGGGTGGAATTGCTTTTGTTGCCATTAAAGGAGCATTTAAGGTTTACTTCAAACAGCAGCAATGTTTACGTCAGGCACACCGCAAAATCCTAAAGTATTCAGAACAAGAAGAAGCATAAAACTGACTTCTGGTTGTTCTGAGGCCTCTCATCCTGAGTCTGTTGTGTTCCGATTCCATCATTAATGCGCTAGTGGAGACTTGTGATAAGCTACTGCTCCTCTATTCTAAGAGATACAATAAAGCACGCAGGGCAGGGGAAAACCTCTCAGTAATCACGGAACCTAAGGACACGAGCCAACTCTGTAATTTGTATGTACTACTTTGATGGCAGTCGGCTAAACCATTATTTTAGCACGGTAAACCTGGGTTTGTTCATATTTTTCCAGACAAGAATGTAAAGATAAAACTGTACAAATATTAAAAGTGGACATGTTGTTTAAAAAAAAAAAAGAAAGAAAGAAAGAAAGAAAGAAAGAAAAGAAAAAGCTCTAGAAAACCAAAACTGAGGCTGAAGGCCTGCAAGATGGCTTAGTGGGTACGGGCACTAGATGCCAGACCAAGTGTGGCAACCTGAGGTAGAAGGAGATGGTCAACTCTACAGTGTTGTCCTCTGACCTCTGCATCTGCACCATGGCATGAGGACTGCCAACCCCACCCACAGAGAGAGGAAAGGAAGGAAAGAAACCAGTGTTAGTCCTTTAATTAGATAAATATGCCCAGTATCATAATATGTTAACCATGAGGAAACTGGATGACAGGTCTATGAACTGTGGATTACATTAGTAAATTTTCTGTAAATGTATTGTTATTTTAAAATTAAAAATATAAATCATAATACATGGGCTGGGATGGTGGTGCACACCTTTAATCCCAGCACTTGGGACACAGAGGCTGGTGGATCTCTGAGTCTGAGGCCATCCTGGTCTACAAAGTGAGTCCAGGACAGCTAGAGCTGCACAAAGAAACCCTGTTTCCAAAACAAAACAAAAATCATGGAAAGTGAAAGAGTAATTCTCCCACCACAGGCTGCAGAATTCACTTTACAATAATTTTTTTTGTTTTTATTTTGTTGTTGTTGGTTTTTTGTTTGTTTGTTTATTTTGTTTTTTCAACACAGGGTTTCTCTGTGTAGCCCTGGCTGTCCTGGAACTCACTCTGTAGACCAGGCTGGTCTCGAACTCAGAAATCCACCTGCCTCTGCCTCCCAAGTGTTGGGATTAAAGGTGTGTACCACACTGCCCAGCTCAATAAATTATCTCTCCTAGAAAGAGTCCTATCACAACCTAGAGAGGCCAGTGGGGTGAAGTGCTCTCAGAAACTATTCCTTAATTTTATACACCATGTTTTAGGGCAGAATATATTAGCATTTGGTCTAAGGAACTGAACACTGAAGAAGAAAACTCTGACCCGCTCACATAGGCAATATAAAGGCCTGCCTGTTGTCGCCTGTGGCTTTATTCATCTGTCTGATAGAAGCTAGGATCTGACATCTGAAAGAACATTTCCCCACTGATTTCTCATGCTAGCCTGGGCCTCCTACAACCAGAGCCTTCAGGCAGACATCTGACCTTGAGGAAGGCCAGCGAGAGCACCATTCTGCTCAATGGCTTCCTCCTGATTTTCCCTTCCTCTGCTTGGCCACACCAGCACAAAGTTCTAAAGATTAAAGCCTCCCATTAATACCAGGCCAATGGAAGCCAAAGAGATTTTTAACTAAAATTTCTTCTTTTTTTTTTCTTCCTTTCTTTTATTCCTTTGCCCTCACCTTCTTCAAATGTGATTATCTTTTTTTGTTTGTTTGTTTTGTTTTTTTTCGAGACAGGGTTTCTCTGTGTAGCACTGGCTGTCCTGGAACTCACTCTGTAGACCAGGCTGGCCTCAACTCAGAAATCCGCCTGCCTCTGTCTCCCAAGAGCTGGGATTAAAGGTGTGTGCCACCACCGCCCGGCGCTCAAATGTGATTAAAATCAGGGTTTTGACTCTCCCGGGTTATTTGCCTGAATTTATATTCTAGGAGTGCAGCATTAGACATAGTTTTAAATGTTTCCAAGCTGAGTAGAAGCAAGTGCCTTCAAGTCTGACAGCGGTTCCAGTCTCCAAGGAAGGGAGGGGCCAGAAGCAACAGAAACAGTCTTTCTCAGGGGCTGGAGAGATGGCTCAGCAGTTAAAAACACTAACTGCTCTTCCAGAGGTCTTGAGTTCAATTCCGTCTGTAATAAAATCTGATGCCCTCTTCTGGTGTGTCTGAAGAGAACAATGGTGGACTCATATACATAAAGTAAATAAATAAATTTGAAAGGAAAAAAAAAAAGAAAGAAACAGTCTTTCTCTTCTATACAACATTACTGTTGTGACATTACTGTTGTGTACTTCCGTAGTACCTATGAGAGAGAAACATATATTGAATGAGCACAGAATGACCATATATAAAAACGGGATTTGTTAGGCTGCCTTACCCAATGGTACTAATCCAACAATGACTGTCTTCACAGTGGAAAGGATGAGAACCCGTAGTTCCTCAAGCCACGAGGCTGGATGTCTCAGCTAAGCAGACACTGCCTGGGCTCCCTCTCCAGCCCTTCTTATACTGATCCTAGGAAGCCCTCTCCTGGAAGTTTACAATCTACAGGATTAGGTAGAGGAATGTGGATGACCTTAGAAAGGTGAACAGAAGGGCTAACTGAGGAAGCGGTGCCGGAAACCAACCCGTAAATTGGATAAAGAGTAGTCATGCATCCACTAACAAGGAGATTTTCAGAGAAAAGAGCCACTGATTGATTTTTCTCATTGTAGGAATATCAAAGAGTGTACTTAGAAGCCTGGATCGTTTGACTCAGCACGTACCTAGGATACCTAGGCTATATGGGAAAAGCCTAATGTTCCTAGGCAATGAACCTGTACTTCCGGTTTCTCTGCTGACAACATTAAGTATCTGTAGATCCAAGCATATCTAAAACAGGCACAGCAAAATGCCGGCAGGGTTGTACATGCCTGCTGCAATCCTAGCATTTAGGCAGCTAAGGCAGGAGGATAGTGAATTTGGGATAAGTGCAGGCTACATAGCAAGACCTTGTCTAAAAACTTAAAAAGACGAAAAAATAAAGTAAAAACATTTTTTTTGGAAAGCTGGATGTGGTGGTTCACACCAGTAATCTCATCACTCAGGCAGCTGGAGGAGGATCTGAAGTTCGAAATCCTCACAAAAGGCAAGACATTGGATAAGAGCATACAGTTCCATTGCAACTCACCCAGTACTGTGGCGCAAGTCCTGGGCCTGCACAGGCCCACTGCCCTCTGTTCTTGCCACCTTCTGTGTTTTTATTGTCCCTGCCTGGATGAATTCAACCCTGCTTTTCAGACAACCTGTGAATAAAAATCCGACACAGGGCAGGCATCACTTTCTGAATTCATGGGTACAGCCCTCCACAGGGGCTATCTCCCACCTCCCTCTCTTGCAGTTCTGCACATGCCTCCTTTTCTCAGCTCATGGCCTCACACTTCTCGAGAGAAAACAGCCTCTCCCTTGCAGAGACAAGTGGTAAACCTACCTTAGCCTCCAGTTCTCCTGTTCTCAAGTCAGTCAGCTAACGTGAGATCTCCTTTTCCTCTTTTAAGGCCAGTCTTTGCTTCCGGATCCTGGGTTCCCTTCTCTCCTATCTTCTTTGTGACCTTGTACTGTAAATAAGCTCAGGTCGGCCTCACCTTCCCTAGGCTGTTTCCCTTTAGCATAGGAACATGCACACACCACTCCCCTCAAACTAAAATAAAATATCAATGAAAGACCTCTGTCTAGACCCCATTTACCATTCCAAATGCTACTGACTTTCAGTCCTCCTGCTAGAGGTTTTTTATCTCCCCTTTTTTGACAAGGTTGCCTTCTCTGTATCTAGAGTACTTACTAAGACAGCCATAATAATGTATGCCTGTAATCCTAGCACTTCAGTGTCTGAGGCAGGAGGACTGTGTGAAAATTACAGTGGATTTATTCTCTTGAGAAACCTAATGACCCTTAGGCAGGGTTAGTATTAGGTTAGGTAGACTATGTAGGATGAACAATATGAAACCAGTGACAGAGACATAGACCTATAATTTTACCACCTGGAAAGCTGAGGCAGGAGGATTGCAAGTTTGAACCTAACTCGAAGATTAGATATAGATATAGATATACCTTGTCTCAAACAAACAAACAAACAAACAAAACAAAACCCCAGCCAGCTGAGGTGGGCACACCTGTAATCTCACCCAGGGAGATGAAAGACAGGAGGATACAGAACTCATGGATGTAGACTCATCTCCATAGTGAGTTTGAGGCTATCCTGAGCTACATAAAACATTATATCTCAAACAAACAAAATAATGGGACCAGAGGTTGAAAAGATGGCTCACAGGTTAGGAGCACTAGCAGATCTTCAAGAGGACCTAGGTTCAATTCCCAGCACCCTTCTTCTTCCTCCTCTTCCTCCTCTTCCTCTTCCTCCTTCTCCTCCTCTCCCCCTCCTCCTTCTCCCCCTCCTCCTTCTCCCCCTCCTCCTTCTCCCCCTCCCCCTCCCCTCTTCTTCTCCTTCTTCTTCTCCTTCTTCTTCTCCTTCTTCTTCTTCTTCTTCTTCTTCTTCTTCTTCTTCTTCTTCTTCT
>JANHMN010000001.1:141425545-141447549 GCA_030674055.1 Rhabdomys pumilio | reverse complement strand
CTCTCTCTCTCTCTCTCTCTCTCTCTCTCTCTCTCTCTCTCTCTCTCGTGCGCACGCGCGCTCTTTTTTTTTCTGCTTTGCTTTTTTCAAGATCGGGTTTCTCTTCTGTGTTCCCTTGGGTATGATAGATAGGTCTAGCTCTGAAGATCAGGCTGCTTTGGAGCTCACAGAGATCTACCTGCCTCTGCCTTCCAAGTGCTAAGATTATAAAGCCACCACTGCCCAAATATTTTTCTTTAAGTATTTATTTTTATTTTATGTGTGAGCGGTTTGCTGCATTTATGTTTGTACTGCATGTATGCCTGGTGCCTGCGGAGGCCAAAAGATGGCATCAGATCACCTAGAACTAGCTATAGACAGTTGTGAGCTGCCATGTGGGTGCTGGGAACTGAACCTGGGTCCTCTGCAAGAGCAGCCAGTGCTCTTGATCACTGAGCCATCTCTCCAGCCCATTTTATATTTCAAAACATGAAAATATGTTTTTTAAAAAAATAACATACACAGTACAAGATGATTTAAAAATGACACAAGAGGCTGGTGAGGTGGTTCAAATCATGGACCCGAATCTCAGGACCAGAACTCACAGAACAGGAGAGGATTGCTTCCTGTGAGTTGTCCTCTAGCCTCTGAGCACTGGCCCCTGCCACACAGAACAAACAAGCACATAGACTAATCTTTTTCAAATTAAAAATGAAACAATACAGAAAGAAGAACAAAGCCATTCTTCCTACTCTCCTATCCTTTCTCTTCCACAGTAACTTCTCATATGTAGGCCTAGGGACAGCAGGGAAGGCACACATATTCTGAGAATTTGAATATGGCTTGAGTGTGCACCCCAAAGAATTCATATGTTGAAAGCATCGGTTCTCAATGTGGCAACTGCCTGAAGTAAAATTAGGTCACTGAGGTGATGCTATCAGAAGGGACCTGTGGGGGTTCATGGGCCACCTGATAAAAGGTAGTTTTACAAAAGAGCAAGAAAGCCTCCCTTCCCAGTCTTGGGAGCGCCACCTCTCTCTACATACTCTTACCATGATGGACCTCATGCAAGCAGGACCATCCAAAGCTTGAACTTCTCACTCAGTATTTGTGAACTAAAAGTTAAACCTTTGGGTGTGTTCTAGCACTCCAACTCAAGGCCTTCTTCGTACTATGCAGTGCTCTGCCACAGGAACTCACACCTCCAACATTTACATTTTTCAGATTTTATTCATGTAGCACAGGTTAGCTCTGAACTCATAATCCTCCTGCCTCCAACTTCCAAGTGCTGGAATTATGGGCATAAATCACCACTCTAGGCTTAACTTACTTTCTTTCTAAGTAGTAATGCAAAAATGTATTAATAAACATCTTTGAAACATTTTTGCAGAATCTTTTCATATTGTCTTGTATTTTGTTTCTCCTACTATGGAAAACCGTGTTTTATTTTTAGTGACTAATGTTTGTTTTTAAGATTAAAAAAAAAAACAGACTTATTTGTCAGGCAGTGGTGGCACATGCCTTTAATCCCAGCACTCTGGAGGCACAGTCAGATCTCTGAGTTTTATATCAGTCTGGGCTACAGAAAAGAGTTCTAGGACAGACAAGGCTATATAGTGAGCCTTGCCTCAGGAAAAAAAAGATGCTTTTATTATTTTTAATTATGTGTATGCTTGTGTGTCTGTATGTGGGTATGTGCATGTGAGGGCGAGTGCTGGGAGAGGCCAGAGACTTCAGATGCCCTGGGGCTGGAGTTAAGATGGCTGTGAACCACCTGATGTGGGCGTGGCGTGCTGGAGAACCAAACTCCTGTTCTCTGGAAGAGCAGCAAGCCATCTCCTCAACAATAAAGGTGTGTGTGTGTGTGTGTGTGTGTGTGTGTGTGTGTGTGTGTGTAGAAAGGTGCATGTACAGAAGTCTTTCTGCCTTTACATGAGTTCTGGAAATCAAACTCAGGTCACCAGGCAAGCCCTTTTCCTTGCTGTACCATCTGCTGAACTTGAAAATAAAATTTGTTTTGAGACAGGACTCTCAGTGATCCCCAGCTAGCCTAGAATGCTGCTAGTCTTTTGTGTGTTTTTAAAAATCATTTTACTTATATGTTTGCGTCTCTATCAGTAAATGCCATGTGTTGGTGCACATGGAGGCAGAAGGCATCAGAGACAGTGTGAGCTAGTGTGGGTGCTCTTAACTCTTTGCCATCTCCCCACATCCACTAGTGTAAGTGTTGGGGACTGAACTCTGGTCCTCTGAAAGAGCTGTAATCATCCTTTACTGCTGAGTAACCTCCAGCTCTTCCACCTTCTTTGTAAGACAAGATCTTGGATTCATCACAGGCTAGGTTGGCTGCAGCAAGCCACAGGGGTCTACCTTTCTCTGCTTCTCCCAGTGCTGGAATCATAAGCACACACCATCAGGCCATATGCATTCTTTGGCTCAAATCCAGATCCTCACGCTAGTGCAGTAACTTTGCTGAGCTAACTCCCCAGCCCCTGTACCTTCCATTTAGTACCTCCACAGACACTGTGTTTACTGAAGCAAGAAACCTATCTGGGACAGGATGTTCAGGAGTGTAGTTTATTATGGGACAGACGTGTAAGTGATACCACTACTTGTAGAACTTGGTGATGTGGCCACACCTAACTATTAAGGACGGATAGTCTAGTTGTGTCCAGAAGAAATGAGTCTGGGTCTGATAAACTGTTGCCTGACAGATGCTACAACGAGTTCCCTGGTTGCCTCTGGAATACTTAATTATTGATATTGAGTTCTAAGTGGATGAAAAACAATACTGTTCAGTTTACCAAAAAAAAAAAAAAAAAAAAAAAAAAAAAAAAAAAAAAAAAAAAAGCCTTTTTCCTTTAGACAGAGTCCCAATGTGTAGCCTGTTGATTAGGAGATCTACCTGTATCTTGTCTTCAAAGTACTGGGATCAAAGGTATGTGTTACCATGTTGCTTGGAACAAATTTTGAGGTCTTTTTAGGTAGTCTGGGTTAGCTTTGAACATGGTTTTCCTGCCTTAACTTCCCCCCAAATACTGAAACTATAGACATTTACCATCATACCTAAAGGAAGTCTTGCATAAATTATCTTGAGGAGCTAGAGATATAGCTCAGTGGTTAAAATCACTTGCTCTTGCAAAAGACCCTGGTTTGGTTCCCAGAACCTACATGGTGTTTCACAACTGTCTGTGACTCTGTCTGCATGTGCTCTAATGCCTTTTTCTGGCCCCAGGAGTATCTAGCATGCATGTGGGGCACATGCATACACACAGGCAACATACTGATATTAAAAAACAAAACCGTAAAATTCACATGTACTTTTTCCTCTGACCACGAGTGGGCCTTTCTGTCTTGACAGCTAGCTTGTGGTCTCCCCACCAGGCCCATGGATTATTTGTCTGGTGCTGACCAGCAGATTTTAGGATATAAATAGCTGCATTTGTTGTCTGATTCTTTTCCTGTAGTTGAGAACACTTATTCCTGCTGTTTGGCCAAAGTTATGAAGGCAGTTTCCTGAGGCCCTAAGAATGCACATGATGTGTTTCCTATACTTCTATGCCTCAGAAATACTTAATTGTCAGTGTTCAGATACTGGGGTGTAAAGGTGGATGTACCTGAGCTGGGCTTGGTGATGCACACTCTTAGTCTCAGCACTCAGGAGGCAGAGGTAGGCAGATCTCTGAGTTTAAGGCCAGCTGCTCTACAGAGAGAGAGTTCCAGGACAGCCAGGGCTACACAGAGAAATCCTGTCTCAAAACAAACCACAACAAAGATGGTTGTAATGGTAGTCTCTGCTGTCACTCTCGTCACCTGATCTTTAAATGCACAGCACCTTATGGTGAAGGATACGGTAAAGCCATTGGCATTAGCTTATCTTCATAGACTCAACTTGTTTTATACCATCTGTCCTTATCCCCTAATTCTCTGAGTTCTCCCTCTCTCGAGGGTCTAGCAGGGTATGCCTTGTCCACTGGGAACCTCTGAACATCATCTTGTGAAAAGTCTGATCATGATGCCAGACCAAGCTCTGTACCTCTGAAGAGCAAAAGGTTTTTCTTTCTTTCTTTCTTTCTTTCTTTCTTTCTTTCTTTCTTTCTTTTTTTTTGGTTTTCAAGACAGGGTTTCTCTGTGTAGCCCTGGCTGTCCTGGAACTCATTCTGTAGACCAGGCTGGCCTCAAACTCAGAAATCCGCCTGCCTCTGCCTCCCAAGTGCTGGGATTAAAGGTGTGGGCCACCACCGCCCGGCTCTGCCCAGCCTTTTATTAGACAAGAAGCTCCTCTCTTTGTATCCTCAGGCTGCCTTGCTACTCTGACCAGTGCCTGGCTAGTAACAGATGTTCCAAATAATTGTTGGGCAAGAATTTGACAAAGATCTTTAAAGTATTTAGAAATAAAGAACTCAAGGTGAAATCAAAATCAGCAGCACCCTCTAGTTCTTAAAAATTTTTTTATTATGACCATTTAAAAGATACAGGAAAAAAGAGAAACACCATTAACAAACAGCAATGTACCATGAGAAACAACTGTAATATCCTGTTGTACTGGCCCCATCTATTTATAGCCATAAATTCTGTTGAACTACTTCAAAGTAAACTGTGAGGATACTTCTTCCTACCCTTAAAAACTAAGGTTATTCTTCTACTTAACTATAGTACCATTATCACATCTCAAAAGTGACACATTCTTCCAAACCATTTACTATTATCCTGTCTTTAAGACCTCTGATCTCTTTTCTCATGGAACCAAGGTAAATCAGGCTTATACACTGTATTTGACTCTTTCAAAATCCATTTAATCCAAACAAGTCAGAAAGTCTTTCCAAAGGGCTGACAGGTAATATCTATTTTAAAGTTCATGGGCTGTTTATACATACTCAGTTCTGTTGGAGCCACACATAACTACAGCTATATAGCCAAAGATAAAACTTCAACAAATTAATGCAGCGTACATATATTGTTTAGAAAAGACTGAGCCTGGTGATACAGGTGTATAATTCCAACTATTGTATAAAAATTAACAAGGGTAGGAGATGCATCACAGGATGGGGTGGGGCACTGCCTTACCATTCCCAGGACCACTGTCAGGTTCTGGTGTAGAAACTATCAACTCACAACTTTCCATTAAGAATGTGTATGTCAATTGTTGTATCACACACCCTTAAAACCCCAGCAGTCAACAGGCTGGAGAGATGGCTCAGAAGAGCACTAGTTGCTCTTACAGAGAACCTAGCTTTGATTCTCAGCATCCACATTGTAGCTCACAACCACCTGACTCGAATTCTATGGAATCCAATGCCCTCTTCTGACCTCTGAAGGCACCAGGCATGCATTCGGTAGACATACAAGCAAGCAAAATACAGCTGCTAAGGAAAAAAAATTGGGAAGCAAAGGCAAGTGAAACTGAGTTCTAGCCCAGTAAGAGATACATAGTAAGACTCAGCCTCAAAACAAAACAATTAAAGAGTTTAGGTACATATGCATGCATACGTATGTTTACATGTTGGGTATCTGTGGAGGTCAAAGAAGTCAAATCTCTTGGAGCTGTAATTCCAGGCTGCCAGACCAAACTGTTCCTCTGGAGCAGCATAAGGCATTCTTTTTTTCTTTCCCCTCAAGACAGGGTTTCTCTGTATAGCCTTGGCTGTCCTGGAACTCACTCTGTAGACCAGGCTGGCCTTGAACTCAGAAATCTGCCTGCCTCTGCCTCCCAAGAACTGGGATTTAAAGGCGTGTGTCACCACTGCATGGCTCAAAAGGCATTCATAACTGTGGAACCATCTCTCCAGATCCAAAAATAATGTATTTTTCTTTTCTGGGAAACAAGAGTTTTTCTTTGAAGCTCTGGCTGTCTTGGAACTTGTAGACCAGGCTGGCCTCAAACTCAGATGTGACTGGCTCTCCCTCCAAAGTGCTGGGATTAAAAATGTGCTCCGCCACCAAATAGCTTTTATTTATTACAATGTACTTCTAATCAAATTTAAGGGGCTGAAGACGGCTCAGAAGTTAAGCACCTCAACCTTGCAGAGGACACCTGGGTTCAGTTCCTAGAATCCATATGGTGGTTCATATTCTTGTGTAGCTCTAGTTCCACGGAATTTTAGGAACCAGTTCCCCGTTTCTGACCTCAGGCAACAGGTATGCATGTGGTACATATACATACATGCAGGCAATCATACATACATTTAAAACACTTTAAATCTTAAAAAGCTGGGTGAGCATGACTTTAATCTCAGCATTTGGAAGGCAGAGGCAGGCAGGACCACAGAACAAGTTTCAGAACAGCCAGGGCTATACAGAGAAGCCCTGTCTGAAAAAAGAAAGTTAAAATTGTTTTTTTTCTAAGCAAACTGAATGAACCTTTCTTGACTCCCAAGATGATTACTCAAAAACAATCTTCTTTCTTTGTGGAGAGGGGTCTCTCAGTGGTCTGGAACTCACCAAGTAGGCTAGACTAGTTGAGCAACCTGTTTTGGCATTCCCAGTAATGGGATTACATACAGTATGCTTTACAGTAAAAGCCTGGAGAACAACAGAGCATGGTATAAGTCTTCATGCTTGCAGGCCAAGAGCTAGGCTAATTTCCCAACCCCCAAGTCCCTGTTTTATATCAGAGTGAATGTGGACTTAAGGAGAAATAGGATAAAACAGATAAAACCCCAAAAAGGGAGCCTCAAATAATTTTTAGTGTTTATGCAAAACATCTAGATCTGAATGCATGGTACCATGCTGGAAAACAGCCGAAAGGCTGGATTAAATATGTAGTGAATATGGAACCCAAATCTTCACTTGCAATGACACCTGTGTCAGGTGGTTAACTCCTAGCATTAAGATCTACTCTTCCCTTCCAGTATCACTGACACATGAATCAGCTTTGAAAAGTGATGGCACACACTGTCTCCATCATAGCCAAAGTGCTCAACCTCGCCAACTGAAAATCCCAGGCTGTGCCTACATGCATGTTTGCCTTTGGTTACCTTTAAGAGATACTCTCAAAGCTATGCTAAAAGTTTATCTTTCAACGTTGAAGATGTTATTTTTTGAGGAAACGGTTAAGAAGCTGATCTCTAGAAGCCTTTTGGCTTGTACCAGCATAAGCCAGACCTAGGGGAAATCATTCTAAGTTATTGATTGGGGCTCACAAGGCTAGGTGGCTTGGCTAACACTGGGAACAGAAAATGTCAGCTTTGGTAGAGCAGTGGCAAACAGGTTCTTACTAAGACCCAAAAAATTTGTTTATGTGACTGAGCATCAAGTGATGCATCTTCCTGTTGTCACCACTAAGTATACTGGCTTGTACCACATCTGGCTAACTTATTCTTTTCAAATAATTTTTTTTTAAATAGAGGTACCTATCGCCTTTACGTGAAGAACATGTTCAATAGTATGTATGCAGGAAGAAATGGAAAACAGTCTTAAGGTGATCGACAGACAGCTCACAAAGCTTACTGTGCTGTGGGAATAAATTACTGAAATGTTTTAGAGTCATACTGGTATACAAAAATTTGATGTGGGGTCTCACTGTTGCTAGGCAAAGAACACTACCAATTTAAAAGACTCCTAACCTAAGTCCCCTGTCCCACTCACTCCCTTGAAAGTCTCATTATGGCTGGTCTGACAAGAGATCTACCTGCCTCTGCTTCCTGATTTTAAAGGTATGTGCCACCACACCTGGCCTCTGGCACTATTTTTACACTCTAGCCTAATAATAAGGCCACATGCATAAACCATTTTATTATTTGAGCAGATTCCAACCACGTAGCCCTGGATTGCCTAAAACTCACTGATGACCAGGAATGGCTCAAACTTGTGATGATCCTGCCTGTTTCCCCAAGTGCTGGCATTACAGGAGTATAGTACCACATGTAGCTCTAGAAACTACTCAAAATACAAGCCCATGAAGAAAATAAAAGCAACTAATTGCTATAGGAATGTTAATAACAAACCAACTAGGAGCTAGGAATGAATAAGACCAAGAATACTGTTATATGCCAACAATCTGCAACAACCAAACAAAACTCACAAAAACCAAAAGAAACAAAAACCTCTAAAATATATTAGGATAGGAAAAAATAAAAATGGTGACAGAGGCACTTGGGAGGCAGAGGCAGGTGGATTTCTGAGTTCGAGGCAGCCTGGTCTATACAGAGAAACCCTGTCTCAAAAAACAAACAAACAAAAAAAAATGGTGACAAAGGCTTTTATACCAACAGTTGACACCCATCAGACATTTGCACTATGTCTATGAGTGAATGAATACCCATAAACACATCTACTGATGCTTCTCACAGATGCCTTAGCATTACAAATGCTTGGTAGTGTGTGGTCTTACAAATTCAGCAAACATAGTAAGTTACTTGCCTACAAATTACACAGATTTTTACAAAAAGAAAAAATTACACAATTCCTTATGAAAACTGAATGTTAAGATTGCCCAGAGTGGTCATTTGATGTGTAACCTGAAACACTTTTCAGTCACCTACCATGCAACACTATAGCTGAAATCTTGTAGTGGCACTCATTCTACCAAAAACAGATCATTAAATTAGTTCTAGCCTGGTATCCTACAGAGCTAAGAGAACATAAGAAAACCTTCCTGGTTTATTTGCCTAGTTTGTGTGCTAACTACCACAAGCAATGAATTTCTAATTCAAATTTCATTTCTGGGATCATGCGTTTTATAAAAGCAACCACAAAGCCAGGGATGTTTATCATTGGTAGAAAATGCTTACCATGCATGTATGAGATCCTTGGTTCCATCACTAGCACAGTAAGCAGAGTTCCAAATGTTTCAAACTACTGGTTTTCATTCACTATTCATCTTAATATACTGATAATTTTGCTCAACAATCAACTCAAGCACGGAAACTCAGAATTTTCATTTGACGTTTGCTCTAAGAAATGGTTTGAACAACCAAACTACTAAAAGCAATACAGTGTTGCATTTTAAATGTGGCAGAAATAGCTAGAAAGATGGTTCAGAGGTGGCTTGCCCTCTGGAAAGCACTGATAGTTTATCTAGAGGACCTGGGCCAGACTCCCAGGAGCCACATGGAATTCTAATTCCAGGGCATTTGACATCCTATTTTTCGGTCTCCATGAGTACCTTGAAGCTAATTTATACAACTATATAGCAAACAAAACACCCAAAGCAAGAAGTAAAACTGGACTCCAGCTGAGGGCAAGTAGCTGACAGCTGCAATGAGACAAGAAAACATGAGAAGTGCCAGAGATAAATGCCAGTAACGCCACAGCTAGTGTGAACCCATCTCAAAACAGCCAAGGTTAATAAAGTGCTGGCTTTTGTTGGCAAAAGGTCACAGTAAACGAACACAGGACAAATAACTGAGATGTATCAGAACTGGTGACCTTGGCGCTCAGAATCCACTCAACAGAAGCTGCCCTGTGGCTTTCACATATGCACTAAGTCAGGAAGCTGACATACAAATCTTTTTCTGCAAATGAACTCATCTATGTTCTTAAAGTTGATTTCTGAAAACATTTCTGCTCTGATGTTGAGTGTAATCTAATATAGTTGGCTGATATCCTAGTGTGGACCTTTATGCAATACCCTACCCCATGTTATTCTACGTGATACACCTGGACTAAAAAATAAACTTGTAAATAAATGGCCTTACACATGCTGAAATTTATTACTTCCAATGCTAAACTCACCTTAGAGAATCAAGTGAACTAAAGGTAAATTTCACAGGCAAAAGAATCAGGTTACAGAGAACTGCAGAGTTGCCTAGGGAATATAACTCTACTGTATTTTGTGAAATTCAGGATCCAGACATTAAGGGGAAGATACAGTTCATTCTAAAAAACATTTATATTAGGATAAAAGAGGTGAACGGTAAATTTTCTATTGTTAGTGGCACTATATCTTCATTCAGACTACACTATATTCTCAACTCCCAATGCTAAGAGATTTGATAGGCAGGTAGCATGACGTGTACTAGTTGAGAACTAATATGAAAATAAAATGTATGCTGAGCTGCCAAGTCCACAAATAAATAGACCAGTTACAGTACTTAAGGTTAGACATAAAATTAATCACAACAGCATACCATGTCTTTTGTTGAGTGTGCTAGGCAGTTAGGATTGCAAGCCTTTAAAAAGTTGAAAACAAGCAGGGTGGTGGCTGCATATGCCTTTAATTCCAGCACCTAGAGGCAGAGGCAAAGGCAAGGAAGGGGATCTCTCTGAGTTCTAGGATAGCCAGAGATACATAGTGAGATCCTGTCCAAGAAAAACAAAGACAAAACAATGACCAAAAATTGTTACCAAATCCCCTTAAACCATGAGCCAAAGTACTAAGAAAAGCTAATGTTTCTATCAGGTATTTTATGTAAATTATGAATCACCTTGTATTACTCTTAGAGAAAGTATAAAAATTAACATGGGCTGATGTTCTTACAGAGGACCTTGGGTGACATACTGGCTCACAACAATCCATAATTCTAGCTCCAGGTTATCCAATGGACTCTTGTGACCTCCATAGACAAAGGCATGCAAGTAGTGCACACATGCAAGAAAAACAAGAGACACACAGAAGCACAGGCCTTGGCCAGAGAACTGAAGCTGTAGTTCACAAGTGAGGCTCTGGGTTCCACCCCCAGCACAAAGACTTTAAACTAAGAAACATTCCCTCATGACCTTTAAGAATAGAAAAAGGTGGACTGGAGAATGTAGCTCAGTGGGTAAAGTATTTGGTGAGCATGAGTGAAGCTGTGGACTGGTTCATAAAACCATCAACACAAACAAGTCTGTAATCCTGTCACTTCGAAGACAGGAGCATCCATCAGAAATTCAATGTCATTCTTGGCTACACTATGAGTCTATACAATAAGACCTTGTCTCAAAAAAAACAAACAAAAAACAAAACAAAAACAAAGAAAAAACCCCCATCAAAAGTAGTAAATGATAAAAATTACAACCACTTCCTTTCTGAAGCAGATAGCAGAATGTTCTCAGTTTTAAAATTAGGGAAGGCAAGGGAAACACATAACATCTTAAACAGGTCTGTCTAATAACCACCTTCCAAAAAGCTAATTAAAATTTTGGAAGTTCCAAGCATTGGCAACTCACTTTTCAACAATAATGATACTTATCTAATGCTAAGTCTAACACAGAAAGGGCTAGATTCTCTGCCTGATATATAAAGAGATCACAAAACTGCCTTATAATACAAAGAAAATATTTTTATTTGTGTATCAAAGACTCTAAGGTTAACAGTTGATGTCAAGACACAAAAAAGCCTGAAAATCAACACAAAAAAGCTACAGATAATCAACCTCCCTTGATTATTTTAGAGCATCTGATATGCGTCCAACTGAATCTTAAACATGATGTGTTCCGGGTGACAGGATTATGGTTCCTTTATATTAGTCTTCAGCATCTTTCTTTTTCTTTTTTTTCTTCTTTTTCTCTGGACTCTGAAAATAACCAGCAAGAATCTTTTTTGAAATAGTGGTCATTTTACAATTAACTTTTCCTTATGATGTGCAAAATCTACTCTTAGAAAATAAATTTTGTACTAAGAAAATCAACAACTGTAATGTCAACAAAGCAAGCTTCAACAACCATAGCTGAGGCAGCACAGTGACAGTACTTACCTTGCAAACATAAAGCTTTTAGTTTGGTTCAGTTCTTAGCAGAGTAAACTCTTTTCGTGTTTTTAGAAACTAAATTTGAGGGCTTATGAGACGGCTCAGCAGTTAAGAGCTGCTCTTCCAGAGGTTCTGAGTTCAGTTCCCAGCAACCACAAGATGGCTCACAACCACATGTAAAGGGATCTTAAGGCCCTCTTCCAGCATGTAGGTGTACATGCAGACAGAACACTCCTACATTTAAAAGAATACATAAATTAAAAGGAAAAAAAAAAAAACCACAACCAAAATTAAGAAGTAGCCTCTGTAACAAAAAATACTTGTACTTTCTATTACATTTTCCCTATCCAACACCTGGTCATTTCTGATAGTACCTATTATAAACATCTATGCCTAAGGTTTAAGTGTCCTGAAATAAACTCAAAGGATAAAACAACACCAAGATAACATACAGGAACTGCTGTGCTGGTACATGGCTCCTCCTCGGAAAGTGGCTCTTCCTTTATGTGTTTCTTTTTATCCTTCTTCTTTTTCTTCTTTACAGTCGGCTCTTCTTCTACTACCTGTTCTTCCTCCGCCTCCTCCTCCTCCACCATCTCCTCCTCTACTTCAGCTGGTGTAAGAATTATGATTGTATTAGACGTCCTTCAAAACCCTAGGATGCTTTTCTTTCTGTCGTTATAGTCAACTCTTTTATGCTTGCCTAATACTGTTAACCTTAAAATAATCTAAACCAAGCTGAAATAACTTTTTCATAATCAGCTATTACATAATAAAAGTCAGCATTAAAACAAAGGTGAATCAATTATGTGGCTGAATGGTTTTGGAAGGTCAAGAGGAGAAAATTTCTGTATCTTTACCTACTTAAGAATATTTGATTAAATTTAAAGTTTTGATCCTGAAAGTAGAGAAATGACTCAATAGGTAAAGTGCCTACTAGAAGGACCTAAACTTGGCCATCCAGCACAAGGAAGAAGTCAGACACAGTGCTGCAAGCCTGCAGACCCACAGTGGGGGAGGAGACAGAAGTGTTCCCGTAACTTGATGGTTAACTAACCTAGAAAAGCATACATAGCACTCCAAGTTCAGTGAGATACTGTCCTAAAAAGACAAGGACAAAACGAAGGAAGAACATGCCTGATGTCCATCTCTAGTATCTACAAACACATATGCACAACCACAGCACACCCAAAGAGCTGTTATGCTTATGACTATTCATGAGATAGGAGAGACATGAAATAAATATACCAGACAATCAAAGATAATACTAAGGATAAAAATTAAGCAGAAGTTAGGGAGATATTTAAGAAGGCATTAAACACATTGAAATTTCAACACAAAGGTCAAAGATGAAGGAAAGTGGGTATCAAGTCAAGAAGTATGCAAGAATTTTTTGAAGAATGTATTTGGGTAGATGGCTTGCAGGCACATGAGCCAAAGGGCTAATATACAACTGAAATTGTCCATCAAGTATAGTGTTCTGGAACCTGTTTTGAAATACTAGAAATAAGACTTACTACTCTGATAATGAACAGTGGGCTGCAATATAGTCTTTTATCCTATGAACCAAAGAATCAAGAAAACCATTGCTTGATCAATCCTAAAGTCACCCAATTCAACATCCATACTAAAGCTTTTGTAATTTAGTAATATACTGAACTCTACACATTTAAAGATACTTATATTACTTTATAAAATCTAATTTAACACTCTCTTAACTACCCAAAGAATCTAATGACATACTAAAACATCAGTTTTCAATGAATGTAATGGTAGGCTTTTCTCTAATACTTAAGAAAGCTATGGTTTTAAAAGAATGATATTTGAGAGTACTATTATTTAAAAAATTAAATGGAAAATAGAGCATTGGGTAAAGTCATTTGTGGAAAAGCCTGTGGACCTAAGTCTGTTCAATTCCTGGACCCAGTCACATGATGGGTCCTTCACATGTATACTGTGTCACACTCTCCCCACCCCCAACAAAAATAAAAACGCATTATTCTTTGTTTTCTTTTTGAAAATTCAAACTAACCTTTAATTTTAATCTTGGCTTTTTTTGCTTTCTTTTCAGTAATTTCATCCTCTTTATCTACCTCTTCTATTTTGCGTTTTTTAGAACAAGTTGGAAGTGTGGAGTCACCAGAGGGATCGTAAGTCTTCACTTCACTGAAAAAACCAAATAAATTGTGGAAAATCTTTACAAATACCTGTAACTGAAATAATTCAAGAGAAAAGCAAATACTGTTGTCTAATTCAAAACCACATAATGCTATTTAGTTCTATCAGCTTTAGGGTAGTTTAGGTCAATCTCTGTCAAGAAATGTCTGGCTCCACTATTAACTAGAAAAGCAGGGGGAAATGATCAAGTGAAATCACTTTCCAAGTAACTCAAAATAAAACTACACTGAGCCAATGTTTAGAGTTACATAATTCCATTTAGAAACATCTTCACTACAAGCTGTTAAGTGACAAAGGACACACAGATCCCCTATAAAGTCAACTAAATCTCAAGGCTAATGTGTCAAATTCATTTAAGTGCAGAAATCTTAAATATTCTGTCCAGCACAGTTGTAGATGAATGGTGTTTTAACTTAATAAGCAGCAAATATTAACCATTTAGCAATAAAAAGCCACATACAAAGAGTCAACTGAATGGACTTTATATGCTTATAATTGATGTCATTAATATTGTTCTGTCGTATGATTTCATTGAAATTCACACAGCATGCCTAAACCCCAGAAACTGAGATACTGAGGAAGTGTCATTCTGAATTCCAGGCCAGATAGAAAAGCAATATAGCAATATCTTTTCCTTTTCTTTAAAATAAATAAATAAATAAATAAATAAATAAATAAATAAATAAATAAAAGAAACAAAACAGGGTCCTGTGTAGCTCAGACTGGCTTTCAACTTTCTATCTAGGCAAATATGAACACTCTCAATTTCTAGCCATATTGCCTCCATTTCTCAAGCCCCTTTCTGAAGAACCTTGATACATACTGTTTACTATAAGATATGAACAAACTCATTACAGTCATTGTAACTCACAAATCCCATTTTGCCTAAAACATACAAGTAAGGTCTCAATACTCTTTATAACTATGCACTATTATTTCTTAAGCCTGTCAGGAAGCAATACCTCTTTAAGCTTTTAAACAAATGAAACACTTTAGAACAAGTGAAATGACTTAAATCCATGTTGATGAAGAACCAGCAATTAGACAACAAGAATAAAAACATCTGATGCCAAGCCCAACCTTATTTCAATCCCAGAGACTACAGATTGGAAGACAAAGCAATTCATAAAGTTGCCCTCTACTCTCCACATGAGGGCTTTGGCTCGCCCACACAATTCTCCCCAACACATACAAGTACATGCAAAAAATAAAATTTGTCTATGATAAAAACAAAAAGTGAATGTGGAAAACTAAATGGCAAGGAAAAATTATGTAAGAAATGGATATACAGACAGCATGGTGGTGACTATAATTAAGATGTTCCCGGAAATTGCTCACAAGATCTAAAGTATTGTTGACACACAAAAGATCTTGCCTGTCAGCTTTACTTAGCAATTCTACAATTCCATACATTTCTCAAACAATTGACAAGCTAAATATATGATTCTTTTTTTACTTGACAGTTTTAAAAAGACTTGTTGATTTCCTATACGCCTGACATTTGAGAGCTGCCAGGTGGGTGCTTGGGATCAAACCCAGGTCCTCTGCAATAGGAGGTTCTCTGACCACTGCTCCAGTCTCCTTGTCTTATTTTAAAAAAAGAAAAAAATAAAAGAAAGAAAGAAAAAAAAAAGAACCGAGCGTTTTGTCTGCATGTATGGATGCACATATATGTACAACAAGTGTGTCTGGTTGTGAGCAACCATATGGGTACTGGGAACAAAAACTTGGGTCCTCTGAAAGACGACCTTAGCAAATGCTTTTAATTGCTGATCCATCTCTCTAGCCCCTTGCCAATTTTCTTAAGAATTAGTCCACACTGCTGTGTCCTAACCTTACAACTAAAAAAAACAAAACAAAACAAAACAAAAACCCAAAACAGTCACTACATTTAAATTAACAAAACCAAGTTTTCATTCTTAAATGACTTTACCTTCTGTGTTCATACTTTTCTGCTTTTGCTAATGCCTTTCCTGTTCCACTTATTTTTCGTATCTAAAAAGAAAAATGAAAATTACATCAAAATCTACAACACATCTTCTACTGGATATAGCATGCCATAGTATGTGATAAAAGTTTTTTTTGCTAATTTGAATAAACATGTTTCAATGGCAAACACTATTAGCACATCAGCTCCTGTCTAAGAAATATGACAAAAAGGCGGTGTTAACATGAAATACTTCATTAACTTTTGACAGGCTGCTAACACGTGCTGCAGGCAAAGTGTGGTTCTTACCCCTCTGTCCTCCAAAATCCTCAATCTGGCCTCTAATTTGGCTCTGTTCTCAACTCCCATTGCAGAACTGGAATCTTCACCAAAAGCATCATATCGGATAGCCAAAACAGTTTTGGCTGCCAGCATTCGAGAAATCTATCAACAAATGAGAGGCAACAATGTTTCTTTTCAGAAAACATAAAATAAAATCCTCAATTGCTTACTAATGAGAAAATTATAGGAAAGCACATTACCACTTATTCTATGCCTATTAATGAAAAGTCAAATGCAGTCTTTCTCTCTGTCCCTTCCTATCTTTTACTCAGAACCCAATCTGATGACCCGACTTGTAAAAGTTGTCCTCTATCTTGGTTGCACATGTACGTATATACTTCAAGGCTGGTAGTATAGCTTGGTTCTATAGCTGATGCCTAGCATGTGTGATGCCTTACACTCAGTCTCAGAGAAGGAAAGAATAAGCTTCTTCTTTAACAAATTTATGATGTCTGTTTACTACTTTATTTCTGTTAGTAGCTGTGAATTTCACAAAATTTCAGTTTAATCCTATTTAATTAGGTAGGTATCTATAGAAACACAGAAGTATGTAAAACAGACCTCCAAATCTGGTGTTTAGAAAATGTTCAGTACATTGTATATTCAGTTGTATATTCACTGTATATTTATGTCAGTAGCAGCCTACTGGTTTCTTGTATAGAAATGCCTTTTACTTAAATACAGTAAATAAAATAAACTGAAGTGTTATTGTACACTGTAATTATAGTAGGAGAAAATGAGTGAAGAAAAAAAATCAAAGCTCATGGGTTGGAGAAGGCTCAGATATGGACAGCATTTGCTGGTCTTACTTAGAACCTAGATGCAGTGCATTGTATACATAACAGGAACAACCACTAATACCTGCAGTACCAAGGGATTTAATGCCTTTTCCCAGCCTTGTACGTAGTACACACATATACCTATGTATGTACAGGGAAACACCCAAAAAACATTACTTTGAAAAATTCCCCAAAAAGTGGAAAAATTTCAACTCACCTTTCCTTTGTGTTTGGGACTCGTCTGGCCTACAAGAGAAGCATGATAAATAAGCCCATATTTTGGTGTATCTCGTCTAGACTTGAGGGCCCTGAAAAGTGCTTTTTCTGCTCCAAGAATTTGAACTGTAGAAGCTGCATGCTTGGCCAAATTCAAAAGAGAACCTTAAAAAAAGAATAAAGAAAGAAAAAAAAAAAAAAGGAAAATTTACAAAAATGTACTTCCAGGTATACTTAGGGTTCTCTATTAGTATATCCATTTCCCTGCAAACCCTAATGCTTCCTATATTCCTAGTGCAAGGAAAGTTATGAACTGGAGAACTGAAAATGTACATTCAGTATCATGTTCACAAAAGTGATATAGACATTAATTAGCAATCTGATCCATTCTCTAAGACTGAAAATTAAGCACGCCGTTGCTGTAGATATAATGGTCATATCAGTAGTACTACTGAGCCAGAATTATTTCACCCTCTATAGGTGAATGAAGAAATGTATCTAGATGTATACTAAGATACTCTTCTGGATTTACTGCATGAAATATAGTTAGAAATACATAAAACACTAATGGTACAAACTCAAAGCAAAGGGTACCTGAATGGAGTATTTGTCTGATACTGCTGAAAGAATTCTTTCAGCTTTAAAATGTATCTGCAAAGCACATATAGCATTTTGTCCAGTTAATACTGTAATTTAAAAAAATTCATTCAAATATTGGTCTAATGAATTCCTTTTGATCCTGATGACTGAGCTTAAGACTCAAACATGATAACGTGAACTAATTTTATCCTTTTGACCAAGGACCAGTGTCTCAGAAGAGGTAGTGACTGAAGCTGCCCTCATTATTCAAAAAGAACTCAGGCAAAGCATCAGAAATCATCATTGAACACACGGTCTTTAGTCCTTACAAATCACATTAAAACTGTCACCTGCATGAGCAATAAGCCGTGCTCCAACTAACTCTCCAACCATGACTGTAACGTTAGGTGCAATGGCCATCATTCGATTTTGCAGATATTCAAACAGCTGAGTTCTATATTCAGAAATTTCAATGACCTAAAATAAGGAATAAAATAAGTAAAAAAAAAAAAGCTATATGAAAAGTACATAATTCATTCATTTTGAAAATATTAGATTGCAATATTCACAAATAGAAATGCACAGACAACTCACTGACAGTTCTCAACACCACAGGGCTGGGCTGAGATTCTATGAGTATGGGAGTTAGAGGCCAGTCTGCGAGCCTGATACAGAGCTGTCCCATAAAAGGAAAAACTAAACATAAAATTGTGTTTGTAATGTATATGACTTCACTCATCATCTATATCTCACCATCTTTACCTAAATACACCCAAAAAGATGGCATCAGAAGAGGTAGTGACTGCACACCTTCATATATTGTCAGGTGAACAAATATAAACATCATCACTGCCATCTGAAATCATTACAGACTTAGAAAGACCTCGACTGCATCCTCTGTGGGTGTAATGTACCTGAGTACACAGATGTAGAATGTTGCAGATATCTTCTTCAGAAACCTCAGTTCCCATCGAGATCTCTGCAGCTGCTTTCACTTCTGCTTCTACTTCCTCAGGCAGCAGTTCAGAAAGAGAGGCAGATGCATAATTCTTCCTGTCCCCTATGGAATTTTTGTAGATGAAGCAGAGTCATTTCCCAGTATTATCTTTCCTTATGCAACGGCTTGATTTAGAAATAGACTTTCTTCAAAAAACATTTAGGTAAAAATAAGACAAAGCGCCGGGCGGTGGTGGCGCACGCCTTTAATCCCAGCACTTGGGAGGCAGAGGCAGGTGGGTTTCTGAGTTCGAGGCTATCCTGGTCTTACAGGATGGCCAGGACTACACAGAAAAATCCTGTCTCGAAAAACCAAAAAAAAAAAAAAAAAAAAAAAAGACAAAGCATCTTATAAATTTCAGAAAAGGTGCCAATTGAGAATAGAATTAAGAATAATCTTCTCATTCAAAGATACAATATTCTGACCCCTTTTCTCTTTCTGAGAAATGGTTTATTTGTATAGCCCTGGTTGTCCAGAAACTCTATAAGACCAAGCTGGTGAACTCACAGCCCCCACCCCCCTTTTCTGCCTCTGAAAGTGCTGGGATTGCCAGCTGAAGCTCTCTTCTACAGTCTAAGAGACTGGAAATGTTGCTGGCCCTCACAGCCAGAGTTAAGAACACACCTTGAGATCACTTAAGACTAACACTGCTGTCCTAACATGCACTCTGCCTGTTTAACCTGCCTTTAGGAGAACAATGCAATAATCAACCACATTTGCCTTGATTTCTCATGTAATCAACTTTTAGAATCTAAGCCAATGCATAGCTGTAATCTTTTTTTTTTTTTTTAAAGCCAAATTTGAAGCAAGCTTTATTAAATACTGGCCAGGTTCCATACTCAGTATTCCCAGATTATGGCCAAATAACTGTAATCTTAAAAATCTACCATAAAGTTGAAAGCAATATTTTTATGTACTGAGTGATAAACTATAATCTTTGTTATCTGGGTTAGATGGATTCATTAGGAGCTATTTATCTGTTATTTACAAAGTTAGACATGTTTATTAAAAAAAAAAAAAAAAACCTGGTCAGGAGGACAGTGGTGGTGCACACCTTTAATACCAGCATTCTGGAGACAGAGGCTGCATTTGAGGCCAGCTTGGTCTACAGAGTGAGTTCTAGTATAGCCAAAGTTACAGAAAGAAACACTGTTTCAAAAAACCAAAACAAGTAAATGTTCAAAGTGTTTTAAAAACTTCAGTAATCTTAAGTATTCAATATTCAATCAACTCACCAACTTTCTGTAAACATTTGCAGTATGTCAAATTATCTGAAATAATTTTCCCTAACTCAGGGAAATGCCAGCCATACCATTCCCTACACCGCATAATGTAGTTGTTTAGTTCTTTATCCAAGTCATCTAACAAGGCTGTAAAATGAAATAAAAACAGAACTAATGAGTGAGACTGATAGGAGTTAATACACATAACAGATCGCCTTAAAGCAGTTAAGTAAAAATTTAGTTGCATAAAGTACATTTATGCCACATAAATTATTACCATCTCTTTTCAGAATATGCTCCAAATTAAATATCTGATACCCTTTAAAAAACACCCCTGGAGCCAAGAACTAAAAGTTTAATATCACCAATCTAGAGGTGGGTGCTGCAGTTCAAGGTTAGTCTGCTTTACATAGTGAACTCCAGGCCAGCTATAGCTACATACTAAGACTCCATTTCCAAGCAAGCAAACAAACATAATAGCCCAGTGAGTAAAGGCACTTGCTGCCAAGCTTGATAACTTGAGTCCAATACTGCACCAAGACCTACATGATGGAACAAGGGTATGAGACTTCCAAACAAAATGTTCCTGTGTTAGTACAAACACACTACCCTAGAGCTGGATGGGTATGATCCACTTTGGGCATTAAATCCTCATCATTTGGAAGAGCCACATCTATACACATCTGTACATATCTGTACACTACAGTTTCTTTTCACAGATGAAGTTTTCCACACTGTGGCATGCATTGTTATTTCTCTTAAAGGCCAAATGGCCTCGCTTTGTGTTCTATATTTATATTTTGTTTATTCATTGATGGTTAAAAGTTTCCCTTTTTACAATAGTAAATAATATGATTATGAAGATGGGTGTGATAACCCAAAGAAACTTAAGTCTTATGATTTTAATTATTTTGATACATATTACATAATGAAATTGTCAAAGCAATTTTCATTACTTGTAAATCCTGCAACTTTGATATTTTAAAAAATTGTTCATGTTCATTCAATTTATGAGAACCTAAAAATGACAGGTGAAAAATAAAACTAAAAAGATCACTCTTGGGGCTGGAGAGATGGCTCAGTGGTTAAGAGCACTGACTGCTCTTCCAGAGGTCCTGAGTTCAATTCCCAGCAACCACATGGTGGCTCACAACCGTCGGATGCCCTCTTCGGGTGTGTCTGAAGACAGCTACAGTGTACTCACATGAAATAAGTAAGTCTTAAAAAAGATCTCTCTTGCAGTTTTAACACTCATGGAAAATAAGGTCAATCGGTATGTATTATTAACAACATCCTCTTATCAGAGAATCAAAATTTATATTTTTGTCTACTCTGCTTTCCCAATTATTTACTCATTGAAGTTTTAGTTCATCTTTTTTTCTCAACAGACACAAATAGTAACAACAGTCAGGAAAAAAACTACCAAACAGATCAGACTGCCACATACTTACAAATTGCCTGAACAATCATTGTGTCCACTTTATCAGCACTGAATTTCAATCTGTATCGAGACAGGCTGGGGAAATGAAGAGAAAATTTATTACAAAGACATTTCTATTAAGACATTACAAAGTACTTTAACTAACCTCCCCATTCGTGTGTTCATCTGAGTGAGTGCCTAAGTGCAGGCTAGAGATCTGCCTTGTTTTTTGAGGTAGGGTCTCCCATTGGACAGGAACTTGCAGAACAAGTTAGGCTGGCTAGCAAGTAAGAACTGGCTGTCATCTATCTGTCTCTTCATATACCCTGGGAATTTTAACTGTGGCCATGCCCAGCATCTTTACCTGGGTTCTGGAGGGATTATCAAATACCTTATAAACTGAGTTTTATTTCCTAAAACTCCTTGGTCTTTCAAGACAGAGGTTCACTGTAGAGCTTAGGATGGCCTTTGAACCCAGTCAGTATTTTCCTACCACAGCTTCAGGTACCAGGGTTATATACCCACGTCACAAGCTCAGTGAACTAAATTAATCTTTTATTTCATTTGTTTTTGGTATTTTTCAAAGAAGGTTTCTCTGTGTAGCCCTGGCTGTCCTGGAACTCACTCTGTAGACCAGGCTGATCTCAAACTGAGAAATCTGCAATATATATATGTGTGTGCGTGCGCGCGCGCGCGCGCACACAAACACACACACACACACACACACACACACACACACACACACACACACA